>CAXDIW010000340.1:0-224000 GCA_963989415.1 Cerceris ruficornis | reverse complement strand
TAAAGGAAATTATTTGTAAATTTCGACAAGTAGAACAATGAATCGAACAGGTAGACGGTTGAAATCCTTGTATATATTGCGTCTATATAGTCTAAGAAACATATATGCAAAGCATCCAAACAGTACAATTCGCCAATTTATTGTTCTTCAAGTTTAAGTGAACTACGAGCCCCATTGATAATCATGAAATGGAAATTATTTGTAACTTTCTACAAGTAGAACAATGAATAGAACAGGTAGACGGTTGAAATCTTTGTATATATTGCTTCTATATAGTATAAGAAACATATATGCAAAGCATCCAAACAGTACCATTCGCCAATTTTTTGTTCTTCAAGTTTAAGTGAACTACGAGCCCCATTGTTAATCCTTTAAAGGAAATTATTTGTAAATTTCGACAAGTAGAACAATGAATGGATCAGGTAGACGGTTGAAGTCTTTGTATACATTGCTTCCATATAGTCTTAGAAACCTATATGCAAAGCATCTAAACAGTAACAATCGCCAATTTTTTGTTCTTCAAGTTTAAGTGAACAGCGAGCCCCATTGATAATCATGAAATGAAAATTATTTGTAACTTTCTACAAGTAGAACAATGAATAGTACAGGTATACGGGTGAAATCTTTCTATATATTGCTTCTAAATAGTCTAAGAAACATATATGCAAAGCATCCAAACAGTAAAATTCGCAAATTTATTGTTCTTCAAGTTTAAGTGAACAACGAGCCCCATTGTTAATCCTTTAAAGGAAATTATTTGTAATTTTCGACAAGTAGAACAATGAATGGATCAGGTAGACGGTTGAAATCCTTGTATATATTGCGTCTATATAGTCTAAGAAACATATATGCAAAGCATCCAAACAGTACAATTCGCCAATTTATTGTTCTTCAAGTTTAAGTGAACTACGAGCCCCATTGATAATCATGAAATGGAAATTATTTGTAACTTTCTACAAGTAGAACAATGAATAGAACAGGTAGACGGTTGAAATCTTTGTATATATTGCTTCTATATAGTATAAGAAACATATATGCAAAGCATCCAAACAGTACCATTCGCCAATTTTTTGTTCTTCAAGTTTAAGTGAACTACGAGCCCCATTGTTAATCCTTTAAAGGAAATTATTTGTAAATTTCGACAAGTAGAACAATGAATGGATCAGGTAGACGGTTGAAGTCTTTGTATACATTGCTTCCATATAGTCTTAGAAACATATATGCAAAGCATCCAAACAGTACCATTCGCCAATTTTTTGTTCTTCAAGTTTAAGTGAACTACGAGCCCCATTTTTAATCCTTTAAAGGAAATTATTTGTAAATTTCGACAAGTAGAACAATGAATGGATCAGGTAGACGGTTGAAGTCTTTGTATACATTGCTTCCATATAGTCTTAGAAACATATATGCAAAGCATCCAAACAGTACCATTCGCCAATTTTTTGTTCTTCAAGTTTAAGTGAACAATGAGCCCCATTGTTAATCCTTTATCGGAAATTATTTGTAACTTTCGACAAGTAGAACATTGAATGGAACAGGTAGACGGTTGAAATCTTTGTATATATTGCTTCTATATAGTCTAAGAGACATATATGCAAAGCATCCAAACAGTACCAGTCGCCAATTTTTTGTTCTTCAAGTTTAAGTGAACAATGAGCCCCAATTGTTAATCCTTTATCGGTAATTATTTGTAACTTTCGACAAGTAGAACAATGAATGGAACAGGTAGACGGTAGAAATCCTTGTATATATTGCGTCTATATAGTCTAAGAAACATATATGCAAAGCATCCAAACAGTACAATTCGCCAATTTATTGTTCTTCAAGTTTAAGTGAACAACGAGCCCCATTGTTAATCCTTTAAAGGAAATTATTTGTAAATTTCGACAAGTAGAACAATGAATGGAACAGGTAGACGGATGAAATCTTTGTATATATTGCTTCTATATAGTCTACTAAACATATATGCAAAGCATCCAAACAGTACAATTCGCCAATTGTTTGTACTTCAAGTTTAAGTGAACTACGAGCTCCATTGTTAATCCTTTAAAGGAAATTATTTGTAAATTTCGACAAGTAGAACAATGAATGGAACAGGTAGACGGATGAAATCTTTGTATATATTGCTTCCATATAGTCTAAGAAACATGTACGCAAAGCATCCAAACAGTACCATTCGCCAATTTTTTGTTCTTCAAATTTAAGTGAACAATGAGCCCCAATGGTTAATCCTTTATCGGAAATTATTTGTAATTTTCGACAAGTAGAACAATGAGTGGAACAGGTAGACGGTTGAAATCTTTGTATATATTGCTTCTATATAATCTAAGAAACATATATGGAAAGCATCTAAACAGTAACAATCGCCAATTTTTTGATCTTCAAGTTTAAGTGAACAACGAGCCCCATTGTTAATCCTTTAAAGGAAATTATTTGTAAATTTCGACAAGTAGAACAATGAATGGAACAGGTAGACGGTTGAAATCTTTGTATATATTGCTTCTATATAGCCTACGAAACATATATGCAAAGCATCCAAACAGTACAATTCGCCAATTTTTCGTTCTTCAAGTTTAAGTGAACTACGAGTCCCATTGTTAATCCTTTAACGGAAATTAATTGTAACTTTCTACAAGTAGAACAATGATTGGAACACGCAGACGGTTGAAATCTTTGTATATATTGCTTCCATATAGTCTAAGAAACATATATGCAAAGCATCCAAACAGTACCATTCGCCAATTTTTTGTTCTTCAAGTTTAAGTGAACAATGAGCCCCATTGTTAATCCTTTATCGGAAATTATTTGTAACTTTCGACAAGTAGAACATTGAATGGAACAGGTAGACGGTTGAAATCTTTGTATATATTGCTTCTATATAGTATAAGAAACATATATGCAAAGCATCCAATCAGTTCAATTCGCCAATTTTTTGTTCTTCAAGTTTAAGTGAACAATGAGCCCCAATGGTTAATCCTTTATCGGTAATTATTTGTAACTTTCGACAAGTAGAACAATGAATGGAAAAGGTAGACGGTTGAAATCTTTGTATATATTGCTTCTATATAGTCTAAGAAACATATATGCAAAGCATCCAAACAGTACCATTCGCCAATTTTTTGTTCTTCAAGATTAAGTGAACAGCGAGCCCCATTGATAATCATGAAATGGAAATTATTTGTAACTTTCTACAAGTAGAACAATGAATGGAACAGGTAGACGGTTGAAATCATTGTATATAATGCTTCTATATAGTCTAAGAAACATATATGCAAAGCATCCAAACAGTACAATTCGCCAATTTTTTGTTCTTCAAGTTTAAGTGAACAATGAGCCCCAATGGTTAATCCGTTATCGGAAATTATTTGTAACTTTCGACAAGTAGAACAATGAATGGAACAGGTAGACTGTTGAAATCATTGTATATATTGCTTCTATATAGTCTAAGAAACATATATGCAAAGCATCCAAACAGTACAATTCGCCAATTTTTTGTTCTTCAAGTTTAAGTGAACTACGAGCCCCATTGATAATCATGAAATGGAAATTATTTGTAACTTTCTACAAGTAGAACAATGAATAGTACAGGTAGACGGGTGAAATCTTTCTATATATTGCATCTAAATAGTCTAAGAAACATATATGCAAAGCATCCAAACAGTACAATTCGCCAATTTTTTGTTCTTCAAGTTTAAGTGAACTACGAGCCCCATTGATAATCATGAAATGGAAATTATTTGTAACTTTCTACAAGTAGAACAATGAATAGTACAGGTAGACGGGTGAAATCTTTCCATATATTGCATCTAAATAGTCTAAGAAACATATATGCAAAGCATCTAAACAGTACCATTCGCCAATTTTTTGTTCTTCAAGTTTAAGTGAACTACGAGCCCCATTGTTAATCCTTTAAAGGAAATTATTTGTAAATTTCGACAAGTAGAACATTGAATGGAACAGGTAGACGGTTGAAATCTTTGTATATATTGCTTCTATATAGTATAAGAAACATATATGCAAAGCATCCAAACAGTACAATTCGCCAATTTTTTGTTCTTCAAGTTTAAGTGAACAATGAGCCCCAATGGTTAATCCGTTATCGGAAATTATTTGTAACTTTCGACAAGTAGAACAATGAATGGAACTGGTAGACGGTTGAAATCTTTGTATATATTGCTTCTATATAGTCTAAGAAACATATATGCAAAGCATCTAAACAGTACCATTCGCCAATTTTTTGTTCTTCAAGTTTAAGTGAACTACGAGCCCCATTGTTAATCCTTTAAAGGAAATTATTTGTAAATTTCGACAAGTAGAACAATGAATGGATCAGGTAGACGGTTGAAGTCTTTGTATACATTGCTTCCATATAGTCTTAGAAACATATATGCAAAGCATCCAAACAGTACCATTCAGCCAATTTTTTGTTCTTCAAGTTTAAGTGAACAATGAGCCCCATTGTTAATCCTTTATCGGAAATTATTTGTAACTTTCGACAAGTAGAACATTGAATGGAACAGGTAGACGGTTGAAATCTTTGTATATATTGCTTCTATATAGTCTAAGAAACATATATGCAAAGCATCCAAACAGTACCAGTCGCCAATTTTTTGTTCTTCAAGTTTAAGTGAACAATGAGCCCCAATTGTTAATCCTTTATCGGTAATTATTTGTAACTTTCGACAAGTAGAACAATGAATGGAACAGGTAGACGGTAGAAATCTTTGTATATATTGCTTCTATATAGTCTAAGAAACATATATGCAAAGCATCTAAACAGTACCATTCGCCAATTTTTTGTTCTTCAAGTTTAAGTGAACTACGAACCCCATTTTTAATCCTTTAAAGGAAATTATTTGTAAATTTCGACAAGTAGAACAATGAATGGATCAGGTAGACGGTTGAAGTCTTTGTATACATTGCTTCCATATAGTCTTAGAAACATATATGCAAAGCATCCAAACAGTACCATTCGCCAATTTTTTGTTCTTCAAGTTTAAGTGAACAATGAGCCCCAATGGTTAATCCTTTATCGGAAATTATTTGTAATTTTCGACAAGTAGAACAATGAATGGAACAGGTAGACGGTTGAAATCTTTGTATATATTGCTTCTATATAATCTAAGAAACATATCTGCAAAGCATCCAAACAGTACCATTCGCCAATTTTTTGTTCTTCAAGTTTAAGTGAACTACGAGCCCCATTGTTAATCCTTTAAAGGAAATTATTTGTAAATTTCGACAAGTAGAACAATGAGTGGATCAGGTAGACGGTTGAAATCTTTGTATATGTTGCTTCTATATAGTCTACGAAACCTATATGCAAAGCATCTAAACAGTAACAATCGCCAATTTTTTGTTCTTCAAGTTTAAGTGAACAGCGAACCCCATTGATAATCATGAAATGGAAATTATTTGTAACTTTCTACAAGTAGAACAATGAATAGAACAGGTAGACGGGTGAAATCTTTCTATATATTGCTTCTAAATAGTATAAGAAACATATATGCAAAGCATCCAAACAGTAAAATTCGCCAATTTATTGTTCTTCAAGTTTAAGTGAACAACGAGCCCCATTGTTAATCCTTTAAAGGAAATTATTTGTAATTTTCGACAAGCAGAACAATGAATGGAACAGGTAGACGGTTGAAATCTTTGTATATATTGCTTCTATATAATCTAAGAAACATATATGCAAAGCATCCAAACAGTACCATTCGCCAATTTTTTGTTCTTCAAGTTTAAGTGAACAATGAGCCCCATTGTTAATCCTTTATCGGAAATTATTTGTAACTTTCGACAAGTAGAACAATGATTGGAACACGTAGACGGTTGAAATCTTTGTATATATTGCTTCCATATAGTCTAAGAAACATGTACGCAAAGCATCCAAACAGTACCATTCGCCAATTTTTTGTTCTTCAAGTTAAAGTGAACAATGAGCCCCAATGGTTAATCCTTTATCGGAAATTATTTGTAATTTTCGACAAGTAGAACAATGAATGGAACAGGTAGACGGTTGAAATCTTTGTATATATTGCTTCTATATAATCTAAGAAACATATATGCAAAGAATCTAAACAGTAACAATCGCCAATTTTTTTATCTTCAAGTTTAAGTGAACAACGAGCCCCATTGTTAATCCTTTAAAGGAAATTATTTGTAAATTTCGACAAGTTGAACAATGAATGGAACAGGTAGACGGTTGAAATCTTTGTATATATTGCTTCTATATAACCTACGAAACATATATGCAAAGCATCCAAACAGTACAATTCGCCAATTTTTCGTTCTTCAAGTTTAAGTGAACTACGAGTCCCATTGTTAATCCTTTAACGGAAATTAATTGTAACTTTCTACAAGTAGAACAATGATTGGAACACGCAGACGGTTGAAATCTTTGTATATATTGCTTCCATATAGTCTAAGAAACATATATGCAAAGCATCCAAACAGTACCATTCGCCAATTTTTTGTTCTTCAAGTTTAAGTGAAGAACGAGCCCCATTGATAATCATGAAACGGAAATTATTTGTAACTTTCTACAAGTAGAACAATGAATAGTACAGGTAGACGGGTGAAATCTTTCTATATATTGCTTCTAAATAGTCTAAGAAACATATATGCAAAGCATCCAAACAGTACAATTCGCCAATTTTTTGTTCTTCAAGTTTAAGTGAACTACGAGCCCCATTGTTAATCCTTTAACGGAAATTAATTGTAACTTTCTACAAGTAGAACAATGAATGGAACACGTAGACGGTTGAAATCTTTGTATATATTGCTTCTATATAATCTAAGAAACATATATGCAAAGCATCCAAACAGTACCATTCGCCAATTTTTTGTTCTTCAAGTTTAAGTGAACAATGAGACCCATTGTTAATCCTTTATCGGAAATTATTTGTAACTTTCGACAAGTAGAACAATGAATGGAACAGGTAGCCGGTTGAAATCAATGTATATATTGCTTCTATATAGTCTAAGAAACATATATGCAAAGCATCCAAACAGTAACATTCGCCAATTTTTTGTTCTTCAAGTTTAAGTGAACAACAAGCCCCATTGTTAATCCTTTAAAGGAAATTATTTGTAAATTTCGACAAGTAGAACAATGATTGGAACACGTAGACGGTTGAAATCTTTGTATATATTGTTTCCATATAGTATAAGAAACATGTACGCAAAGCATCCAAACAGCACAATTCGCCAATATTTGTTCTTCAAGTTTAAGTGAACTACGAGCCCCATTGTTAATCCTTTAAAGGAAATTATTTGTAAATTTCGATAAGTAGAACAATGAATGCAACAGGTAGACGGTTGAAATCTTTGTATATATTGCTTCTATATAGCCTACGAAACATATATGCAAAGCATCCAAACAGTGCAATTCGCCAATTTTTTGTTCTTCAAGTTTAAGTGAACTACGAGCCCCATTGTTAATCCTTTAAAGGAGATTATTTGTAAATTTCGACAAGTAGAACAATGATTGGAACACGTAGACGGTTGATATCTTTGTATATATTGCTTCCATATAGTCTAAGAAACATGTACGCAAAGCATCCAAACAGTACCATTCGCCAATTTTTTGTTCTTCAAGTTTAAGTGAACAATGAGCCCCAGTGGTTAATCCTTTATCGGAAATTATTTGTAATTTTCGACAAGTAGAACAATGAATGGAACAGGTAGACGGTTGAAATCTTTGTATATATTGCTTCTATATAATCTAAGAAACATATATGCAAAGCATCCAAACAGTACCATTCGCCAATTTTTTGTTCTTCAAGTTTAAGTGAACAATGAGCCCCATTGTTAATCCTTTATCGGAAATTATTTGTAACTTTCGACAAGTAGAACAATGATTGGAACACGTAGACGGTTGAAATCTTTGTATATATTGCTTCCATATAGTCTAAGAAACATGTACGCAAAGCATCCAAACAGTACCATTCGCCAATTTTTTGTTCTTCAAGTTTAAGGGAACTACGAGCCCCATTGTTAATCCTTTAAAGGAAATTATTTGTAAATTTCGACAAGTAGAACAATGAATGGATCAGGTAGACGGTTGAAATCTTTGTATATGTTGCTTCTATATAGTCTACGAAACCTATATGCAAAGCATCCAAACAGTACAATTCGCCAATTTATTGTTCTTCAAGTTTAAGTGAACAACGAGCCCCATTGTTAATCCATAAAAGGAAATTATTTTATAATTTCGACAAGTAGAACAATGAATGGAACAGGTAGACGGTTGAAATCTTTGTATATATTGCTTCTTTATAATCTAAGAAACATATATGCAAAGCATCCAAACAGTACAATTCGCCAATTATTTCATCTTCATGTTTAAGTGAACTTCGAGCCCCATTGTTAATCCTTTAAAGGAAATTATTTGTAAATTTCGACAAGTAGAACAATGAATGGATCATGTAGACGGTTGAAATCATTGCATATATTGCTTCTATATAGTCTGCGAAACAAATATGCAAAGCATCCAAACAGTACAATTCGCCAATTTTTTGTTCTTCAAGTTTAAGTGAACAATGAGCCCCAATGGTTAATCCTTTATCGGTAATTATTTGTAACTTTCGACAAGTAGAACAATGAATGGAACAGGTAGACGGTTGAAATCTTTGTATATATTGCTTCTATATAGTCTAAGAAACATATATGCAAAGCATCCAAACAGTACCATTCGCCAATTTTTTGTTCTTCAAGATTAAGTGAACAGCGAGCCCCATTGATAATCATGAAATGGAAATTATTTGTAACTTTCTACAAGTAGAACAATGAATGGAACAGGTAGACGGTTGAAATCATTGTATATAATGCTTCTATATAGTCTAAGAAACATATATGCAAAGCATCCAAACAGTACAATTCGCCAATTTTTTGTTCTTCAAGTTTAAGTGAACAATGAGCCCCAATGGTTAATCCGTTATCGGTAATTATTTGTAACTTTCGACAAGTAGAACAATGAATGGAACAGGTAGACTGTTGAAATCATTGTATATATTGCTTCTATATAGTCTAAGAAACATATATGCAAAGCATCCAAACAGTACAATTCGCCAATTTTTTGTTCTTCAAGTTTAAGTGAACTACGAGCCCCATTGATAATCATGAAATGGAAATTATTTGTAACTTTCTACAAGTAGAACAATGAATAGAACAGGTAGACGGTTGAAATCTTTGTATATATTGCTTCTATATAGTATAAGAAACATATATGCAAAGCATCCAAACAGTACAATTCGCCAATTTTTTGTTCTTCAAGTTTAAGTGAACTACGAGCCCCATTGATAATCATGAAATGGAAATTATTTGTAACTTTCTACAAGTAGAACAATGAATAGTACAGGTAGACGGGTGAAATCTTTCTATATATTGCATCTAAATAGTCTAAGAAACATATATGCAAAGCATCTAAACAGTACCATTCGCCAATTTTTTGTTCTTCAAGTTTAAGTGAACTACGAGCCCCATTGTTAATCCTTTAAAGGAAATTATTTGTAAATTTCGACAAGTAGAACATTGAATGGAACAGGTAGACGGTTGAAATCTTTGTATATATTGCTTCTATATAGTATAAGAAACATATATGCAAAGCATCCAAACAGTACAATTCGCCAATTTTTTGTTCTTCAAGTTTAAGTGAACAATGAGCCCCAATGGTTAATCCGTTATCGGAAATTATTTGTAACTTTCGACAAGTAGAACAATGAATGGAACTGGTAGACGGTTGAAATCTTTGTATATATTGCTTCTATATAGTCTAAGAAACATATATGCAAAGCATCTAAACAGTACCATTCGCCAATTTTTTGTTCTTCAAGTTTAAGTGAACTACGAGCCCCATTGTTAATCCTTTAAAGGAAATTATTTGTAAATTTCGACAAGTAGAACAATGAATGGATCAGGTAGACGGTTGAAGTCTTTGTATACATTGCTTCCATATAGTCTTAGAAACATATATGCAAAGCATCCAAACAGTACCATTCAGCCAATTTTTTGTTCTTCAAGTTTAAGTGAACAATGAGCCCCATTGTTAATCCTTTATCGGAAATTATTTGTAACTTTCGACAAGTAGAACATTGAATGGAACAGGTAGACGGTTGATATCTTTGTATATATTGCTTCTATATAGTCTAAGAAACATATATGCAAAGCATCCAAACAGTACCAGTCGCCAATTTTTTGTTCTTCAAGTTTAAGTGAACAATGAGCCCCAATTGTTAATCCTTTATCGGTAATTATTTGTAACTTTCGACAAGTAGAACAATGAATGGAACAGGTAGACGGTAGAAATCTTTGTATATATTGCTTCTATATAGTCTAAGAAACATATATGCAAAGCATCTAAACAGTACCATTCGCCAATTTTTTGTTCTTCAAGTTTAAGTGAACTACGAACCCCATTTTTAATCCTTTAAAGGAAATTATTTGTAAATTTCGACAAGTAGAACAATGAATGGATCAGGTAGACGGTTGAAGTCTTTGTATACATTGCTTCCATATAGTCTTAGAAACATATATGCAAAGCATCCAAACAGTACCATTCGCCAATTTTTTGTTCTTCAAGTTTAAGTGAACAATGAGCCCCAATTGTTAATCCTTTATCGGAAATTATTTGTAACTTTCGACAAGTAGAACATTGAATGGAACAGGTAGACGGTTGAAATCTTTGTATATATTGCTTCTATATAGTCTAAGAAACATATATGCAAAGCATCCAAACAGCACCAGTCGCCAATTTTTTGTTCTTCAAGTTTAAGTGAACAATGAGCCCCAATTGTTAATTCTTTATCGGTAATTATTTGTAACTTTCGACAAGTAGAACAATGAATGGAACAGGTAGACGGTAGAAATCCTTGTATATATTGCGTCTATATAGTCTAAGAAACATATATGCAAAGCATCCAAACAGTACAATTCGCTAATTTATTGTTCTTCAAGTTTAAGTAAACAACGAGCCCCATTGTTAATCCTTTAAAGGAAATTATTTGTAAATTTCGACAAGTAGAACAATGAATGGAACAGGTAGACGGATGAAATCTTTGTATATATTGCTTCTATATAATCTAAGAAACATATGTGCAAAGCATCCAAACAGCACCATTCGCCAATTTCTTGTTCTTCAAGTTTAAGTGAACTACGAGCCCCATTGTTAATCCTTTAAAGGAAATTATTTGTAAATTTCGACAAGTAGAACAATGAATCGAACAGGTAGACGGTTGAAATCCTTGTATATATTGCGTCTATATAGTCTAAGAAACATATATGCAAAGCATCCAAACAGTGCAATTCGCCAATTTTTTGTTCTTCAAGTTTAAGTGAACTACGAGTCCCATTGTTAATCCTTTATCGGAAATTATTTGTAATTTTCGACAAGTAGAACAATGAATGGAACAGGTAGACGGTTGAATTCTTTGTATATATTGCTTCTATATAGTCTAAGAAACCTATATGCAAAGCATCTAAACAGTAACAATCGCCAATTTTTTGTTCTTCAAGTTTAAGAGAAGAACGCGCCCCATTGATAATCATGAAACGGAAATTATTTCTAACTTTCTACAAGTAGAACAATGAATAGTACCGGTAGACGGGTGAAATCTTTCTATATATTGCTTCTAAATAGTCTAAGAAACATATATGCAAAGCATCCAAACAGTACAATTCGCCAATTTTTTGTTCATCAAGTTTAAGTGAACTACGAGCCCCATTGTTAATCCTTTAAAGGAGATTATTTGTAAATTTCGACAAGTAGAACAATGATTGGAACACGTAGACGGTTGATATCTTTGTATATATTGCTTCCATATAGTCTAAGAAACATGTACGCAAAGCATCCAAACAGTACCATTCGCCAATTTGTTGTTCTTCAAGTTTAAGTGAACAATGAGCCCCAATGGTTAATCCTTTATCGGAAATTATTGTAATTTTCGACAAGTAGAACAATGAATGGAACAGGTAGACGGTTGAAATCTTTGTATATATTGCTTCTATATAATCTAAGAAACATATATGCAAAGCATCCAAACAGTACCATTCGCCAATTTTTTGTTCTTCAAGTTTAAGTGAACTACGAGCCCCATTGTTAATCCTTTAAAGGAAATTATTTGTAAATTTCGACAAGTAGAACAATGAATGGATCAGGTAGACGGTTGAAATCTTTGTATATGTTGCTTCTATATAGTCTACGAAACCTATATGCAAAGCATCTAAACAGTAACAATCGCCAAATTTTTGTTCTTCAAGTTTAAGTGAACAGCGAATCCCATTGATAATCATGAAATGGAAATTATTTGTAACTTTCTACAAGTAGAACAATGAATAGAACAGGTAGACGGGTGAAATCTTTGTATATATTGCTTCCATATAGTCTAAGAAACATGTACGCAAAGCATCCAAACAGTACCATTCGCCAATTTTTTGTTCTTCAAGTTTAAGTGAACAATGAGCCCCAATGGTTAATCCTTTATCGGAAATTATTTGTAATTTTCGACAAGTAGAACAATGAATGGATCAGGTAGACGGTTGAAATCTTTGTATATATTGCTTCTATATAGCCTACGAAACATATATGCAAAGCATCCAAACAGTACAATTCGCCAATTTTTCGTTCTTCAAGTTTAAGTGAACTACGAGTCCCATTGTTAATCCTTTAACGGAAATTAATTGTAACTTTCTACAAGTAGAACAATGATTGGAACACGCAGACGGTTGAAATCATTGCATATATTGCTTCTATATAGTCTGCGAAACAAATATTCAAAGCATCCAAACAGTACCATTCGCCAATTTTTTGATCTTCAAGTTTAAGTGAACTACGAGACCCATTGTTAATCCTTTAAAGGAGATTATTTGTAAATTTCGACAAGTAGAACAATGATTGGAACACGTAGACGGTTGATATCTTTGTTTATATTGCTTCCATATAGTCTAAGAAACATGTACGCAAAGCATCCAAACAGTACCATTCGCCAATTTTGTGTTCTTCAAGTTTAAGTGAACAATGAGCCCCAATGGTTAATCCTTTATCGGAAATTATTTGTAACTTTCGACAAGTAGAACAATGAATGGAACAGGTAGACGTTTGAAATCTTTGTATATATTGCTTCTATATAATCTAAGAAACATATATGCAAAGCATCCAAACAGTACCATTTGCCAATTTTTTGTTCTTCAAGTTTAAGTGAAGAACGAACCCCATTGATAATCATGAAACGGAAATTATTTGTAACTTTCTACAAGTAGAACAATGAATAGTACAGGTAGACGGGTGAAATCTTTCTATATATTGCTTCTAAATAGTCTAAGAAACATATATGCAAAGCATCCAAACAGTACAATTCGCCAATTTTTTGTTCTTCAAGTTTAAGTGAACTACGAGCCCCATTGTTAATCCTTTAAAGGAAATTATTTGTAAATTTCGACAAGTAGAACAATGAATGGATCAGGTAGACGGTTGAAATCATTGTATATATTGCTTCTATATAATATACGAAACATATATGCAAAGCATCCAAACAGTACAATTCGCCAATTTTTTGTTCTTCAAGTTTAAGTGAACTACGAGCCCCATTGTTAATACTTTAACGGAAATTATTTGTAACTTGCGACAAGTAGAACAATGAATGGAACAGGTAGCCGGTTGAAATCTTTGTATATACTGCTTCTATATAGTCTAAGAAACATATATGCAAAGCATCCAAACAGTACAATTCGCCAATTTCTTGTACTTCAAGTTTAAGTGAACAATGAGCCCCAATGGTTTATCCATTATCGGTAATTATTTGTAACTTTCGACAAGTAGAACAATGAATGGAACAGGTAGGCGGTTGAAATCCTTGTATATATTGCGTCTATATAATCTAAGAAACATATATGCAAAGCATCCAAACAGTACCATTCGCCAATTTTTTGATCTTCAAGTTTAAGTGAACTACGAGACCCATTGTTAATCCTTTAAAGGAGATTATTTGTAAATTTCGACAAGTAGAACAATGATTGGAACACGTAGACGGTTGATATCTTTGTTTATATTGCTTCCATATAGTCTAAGAAACATGTACGCAAAGCATCCAAACAGTACCATTCGCCAATTTTGTGTTCTTCAAGTTTAAGTGAACAATGAGCCCCAATGGTTAATCCTTTATCGGAAATTATTTGTAACTTTCGACAAGTAGAACAATGAATGGAACAGGTAGACGTTTGAAATCTTTGTATATATTGCTTCTATATAATCTAAGAAACATATATGCAAAGCATCCAAACAGTACCATTCGCCAATTTTTTGTTCTTCAAGTTTAAGTGAAGAACGAACCCCATTGATAATCATGAGACCGAAATTATTTGTAACTTTCTACAAGTAGAACAATGAATAGTACAGGTAGACGGGTGAAATCTTTCTATATATTGCTTCTAAATAGTCTAAGAAACATATATGCAAAGCATCCAAACAGTACAATTCGCCAATTTTTTGTTCTTCAAGTTTAAGTGAACTACGAGCCCCATTGTTAATCCTTTAAAGGAAATTATTTGTAAATTTCGACAAGTAGAACAATGAATGGATCAGGTAGACGGTTGAAATCATTGTATATATTGCTTCTATATAATATACGAAACATATATGCAAAGCATCCAAACAGTACAATTCGCCAATTTTTTGTTCTTCAAGTTTAAGTGAACTACGAGCCCCATTGCTAATACTTTAACGGAAATTATTTGTAACTTGCGACAAGTAGAACAATGAATGGAACAGGTAGCCGGTTGAAATCTTTGTATATACTGCTTCTATATAGTCTAAGAAACATATATGCAAAGCATCCAAACAGTACAATTCGCCAATTTCTTGTACTTCAAGTTTAAGTGAACAATGAGCCCCAATGGTTTATCCATTATCGGTAATTATTTGTAACTTTCGACAAGTAGAACAATGAATGGAACAGGTAGGCGGTTGAAATCCTTGTATATATTGCGTCTATATAATCTAAGAAACATATATGCAAAGCATCCAAACAGTACCATTCGCCAATTTTTTGGTCTTCAAGTTTAAGTGAACAGCGAGCCCCATTGATAATCATGAAATGGCAATTATTTGTAACTCTCTACAAGTAGAACAATGAATAGTACAGGTAGACCGGTGAAATCTTTCTATATATTGCTTCTAAATAGTCTAAGAAACATCTATGCAAAGCATCCAAACAGTACAATTCGCCAATTTTTTGTTCTTCAAGTTTAAGTAAACTACGATCCCCATTGTTAATCCCTTAACGGAAATTATTTGTAACTTTCGACAAGTAGAACAATGATTGGAACACTTAGACGGTTGAAAACTTGGTATATATTGCTTCCATATAGTCTAAGAAACATGTACGCAAAGCATCCAAACAGTACCATTCGCCAATTTTTTGTTCTTCAAGTTTAAGTGAACAATGAGCCCCAATGGTTAATCCTTTATCGGAAATTATTTGTAACTTTCGGCAAGTAGAACAATGAATGGAACAGGTAGACGGTTGAAATCTTTGTATATAATGCTTCTATATAGTCTAAGAAACCTATATGCAAAGCATCTAAACAGTAACAATCGCCAATTTTTTGTTCTTCAAGTTTAAGTGAACAGCGAGCCCCATTGATAATCATGAAATGAAAATTATTTGTAACTTTCTACAAGTAGAACAATGAATAGTACAGGTATACGGGTGAAATCTTTCTATATATTGCTTCTAAATAGTCTAAGAAACATATATGCAAAGCATCCAAACAGTAAAATTCGCAAATTTATTGTTCTTCAAGTTTAAGTGAACAACGAGCCCCATTGTTAATCCTTTAAAGGAAATTATTTGTAATTTTCGACAAGCAGAACAATGAATGTAACAGGAAGACGGTTGAAATCTTTGTATATATTGCTTCTATATATTCTAAGAAACATATATGCAAAGCATCCAAACAGTACCATTCGCCAATTTTTTGTTCTTCAAGTTTAAGTGAACAGCGAGCCCCATTGATAATCATGAAATGGAAATTATTTGTAACTTTCGACAAGTAGAACAATGAATGGAACAGGTAGACGGTTGAAATCTTTGTATATATTGCTTCTATATAATCTAAGAAACATATATGCAAAGAATCTAAACAGTAACAATCGCCAATTTTTTTATCTTCAAGTTTAAGTGAACAACGAGCCCCATTGTTAATCCTTTAAAGGAAATTATTTGTAAATTTCGACAAGTTGAACAATGAATGGAACAGGTAGACGGTTGAAATCTTTGTATATATTGCTTCTATATAGCCTACGAAACATATATGCAAAGCATCCAAACAGTACAATTCGCCAATTTTTCGTTCTTCAAGTTTAAGTGAACTACGAGTCCCATTGTTAATCCTTTAACGGAAATTAATTGTAACTTTCTACAAGTAGAACAATGATTGGAACACGCAGACGGTTGAAATCTTTGTATATATTGCTTCCATATAGTCTAAGAAACATATATGCAAAGCATCCAAACAGTACCATTCGCCAATTTTTTGTTCTTCAAGTTTAAGTGAAGAACGAGCCCCATTGATAATCATGAAACGGAAATTATTTCTAACTTTCTACAAGTAGAACAATGAATAGTACAGGTAGACGGGTGAAATCTTTCTATATATTGCTTCTAAATAGTCTAAGAAACATATATGCAAAGCATCCAAACAGTACAATTCGCCAATTTTTTGTTCTTCAAGTTTAAGTGAACTACGAGCCCCATTGTTAATCCTTTAACGGAAATTAATTGTAACTTTCTACAAGTAGAACAATGAATGGAACACGTAGACGGTTGAAATCTTTGTATATATTGCTTCTATATAATCTAAGAAACATATATGCAAAGCATCCAAACAGTACCATTCGCCAATTTTTTGTTCTTCAAGTTTAAGTGAACAATGAGACCCATTGTTAATCCTTTATCGGAAATTATTTGTAACTTTCGACAAGTAGAACAATGAATGGAACAGGTAGCCGGTTGAAATCAATGTATATATTGCTTCTATATAGTCTAAGAAACATATATGCAAAGCATCCAAACAGTAACATTCGCCAATTTTTTGTTCTTCAAGTTTAAGTGAACAACAAGCCCCATTGTTAATCCTTTAAAGGAAATTATTTGTAAATTTCGACAAGTAGAACAATGATTGGAACACGTAGACGGTTGAAATCTTTGTATATATTGTTTCCATATAGTATAAGAAACATGTACGCAAAGCATCCAAACAGCACAATTCGCCAATATTTGTTCTTCAAGTTTAAGTGAACTACGAGCCCCATTGTTAATCCTTTAAAGGAAATTATTTGTAAATTTCGATAAGTAGAACAATGAATGCAACAGGTAGACGGTTGAAATCTTTGTATATATTGCTTCTATATAGCCTACGAAACATATATGCAAAGCATCCAAACAGTGCAATTCGCCAATTTTTTGTTCTTCAAGTTTAAGTGAACTACGAGCCCCATTGTTAATCCTTTAAAGGAGATTATTTGTAAATTTCGACAAGTAGAACAATGATTGGAACACGTAGACGGTTGATATCTTTGTATATATTGCTTCCATATAGTCTAAGAAACATGTACGCAAAGCATCCAAACAGTACCATTCGCCAATTTTTTGTTCTTCAAGTTTAAGTGAACAATGAGCCCCAATGGTTAATCCTTTATCGGAAATTATTTGTAATTTTCGACAAGTAGAACAATGAATGGAACAGGTAGACGGTTGAAATCTTTGTATATATTGCTTCTATATAATCTAAGAAACATATATGCAAAGCATCCAAACAGTACCATTCGCCAATTTTTTGTTCTTCAAGTTTAAGTGAACAATGAGCCCCATTGTTAATCCTTTATCGGAAATTATTTGTAACTTTCGACAAGTAGAACAATGATTGGAACACGTAGACGGTTGAAATCTTTGTATATATTGCTTCCATATAGTCTAAGAAACATGTACGCAAAGCATCCAAACAGTACCATTCGCCAATTTTTTGTTCTTCAAGTTTAAGGGAACTACGAGCCCCATTGTTAATCCTTTAAAGGAAATTATTTGTAAATTTCGACAAGTAGAACAATGAATGGATCAGGTAGACGGTTGAAATCTTTGTATATGTTGCTTCTATATAGTCTACGAAACCTATATGCAAAGCATCCAAACAGTACAATTCGCCAATTTATTGTTCTTCAAGTTTAAGTGAACAACGAGCCCCATTGTTAATCCATAAAAGGAAATTATTTTATAATTTCGACAAGTAGAACAATGAATGGAACAGGTAGACGGTTGAAATCTTTGTATATATTGCTTCTTTATAATCTAAGAAACATATATGCAAAGCATCCAAACAGTACAATTCGCCAATTATTTCATCTTCATGTTTAAGTGAACTACGAGCCCCATTGTTAATCCTTTAAAGGAAATTATTTGTAAATTTCGACAAGTAGAACAATGAATGGATCATGTAGACGGTTGAAATCATTGCATATATTGCTTCTATATAGTCTGCGAAACAAATATGCAAAGCATCCAAACAGTACAATTCGCCAATTTTTTGTTCTTCAAGTTTAAGTGAACAATGAGCCCCAATGGTTAATCCTTTATCGGTAATTATTTGTAACTTTCGACAAGTAGAACAATGAATGGAACAGGTAGACGGTTGAAATCTTTGTATATATTGCTTCTATATAGTCTAAGAAACATATATGCAAAGCATCCAAACAGTACCATTCGCCAATTTTTTGTTCTTCAAGATTAAGTGAACAGCGAGCCCCATTGATAATCATGAAATGGAAATTATTTGTAACTTTCTACAAGTAGAACAATGAATGGAACAGGTAGACGGTTGAAATCATTGTATATAATGCTTCTATATAGTCTAAGAAACATATATGCAAAGCATCCAAACAGTAAAATTCGCCAATTTTTTGTTCTTCAAGTTTAAGTGAACAATGAGCCCCAATGGTTAATCCGTTATCGGAAATTATTTGTAACTTTCGACAAGTAGAACAATGAATGGAACAGGTAGACTGTTGAAATCATTGTATATATTGCTTCTATATAGTCTAAGAAACATATATGCAAAGCATCCAAACAGTACAATTCGCCAATTTTTTGTTCTTCAAGTTTAAGTGAACTACGAGCCCCATTGATAATCATGAAATGGAAATTATTTGTAACTTTCTACAAGTAGAACAATGAATAGAACAGGTAGACGGTTGAAATCTTTGTATGTATTGCTTCTATATAGTATAAGAAACATATATGCAAAGCATCCAAACAGTACAATTCGCCAATTTTTTGTTCTTCAAGTTTAAGTGAACTACGAGCCCCATTGATAATCATGAAATGGAAA
The DNA here is from genome assembly GCA_963989415.1 of Cerceris ruficornis. Taxonomy (NCBI): domain Eukaryota; kingdom Metazoa; phylum Arthropoda; class Insecta; order Hymenoptera; family Crabronidae; genus Cerceris; species Cerceris ruficornis. The sequence continues at coordinate 204,623 of CAXDIW010000340.1, read as the reverse complement.
TTATTTGTAACTTTCTACAAGTAGAACAATGAATAGTACAGGTAGACGGGTGAAATCTTTCTATATATTGCATCTAAATAGTCTAAGAAACATATATGCAAAGCATCTAAACAGTACCATTCGCCAATTTTTTGTTCTTCAAGTTTAAGTGAACTACGAGCCCCATTGTTAATCCTTTAAAGGAAATTATTTGTAAATTTCGACAAGTAGAACATTGAATGGAACAGGTAGACGGTTGAAATCTTTGTATATATTGCTTCTATATAGTATAAGAAACATATATGCAAAGCATCCAAACAGTACAATTCGCCAATTTTTTGTTCTTCAAGTTTAAGTGAACAATGAGCCCCAATGGTTAATCCGTTATCGGAAATTATTTGTAACTTTCGACAAGTAGAACAATGAATGGAACTGGTAGACGGTTGAAATCTTTGTATATATTGCTTCTATATAGTCTAAGAAACATATATGCAAAGCATCTAAACAGTACCATTCGCCAATTTTTTGTTCTTCAAGTTTAAGTGAACTACGAGCCCCATTGTTAATCCTTTAAAGGAAATTATTTGTAAATTTCGACAAGTAGAACAATGAATGGATCAGGTAGACGGTTGAAGTCTTTGTATACATTGCTTCCATATAGTCTTAGAAACATATATGCAAAGCATCCAAACAGTACCATTCAGCCAATTTTTTGTTCTTCAAGTTTAAGTGAACAATGAGCCCCATTGTTAATCCTTTATCGGAAATTATTTGTAACTTTCGACAAGTAGAACATTGAATGGAACAGGTAGACGGTTGAAATCTTTGTATATATTGCTTCTATATAGTCTAAGAAACATATATGCAAAGCATCCAAACAGTACCAGTCGCCAATTTTTTGTTCTTCAAGTATAAGTGAACAATGAGCCCCAATTGTTAATCCTTTATCGGTAATTATTTGTAACTTTCGACAAGTAGAACAATGAATGGAACAGGTAGACGGTAGAAATCTTTGTATATATTGCTTCTATATAGTCTAAGAAACATATATGCAAAGCATCTAAACAGTACCATTCGCCAATTTTTTGTTCTTCAAGTTTAAGTGAACTACGAACCCCATTTTTAATCCTTTAAAGGAAATTATTTGTAAATTTCGACAAGTAGAACAATGAATGGATCAGGTAGACGGTTGAAGTCTTTGTATACATTGCTTCCATATAGTCTTAGAAACATATATGCAAAGCATCCAAACAGTACCATTCGCCAATTTTTTGTTCTTCAAGTTTAAGTGAACAATGAGCCCCAATTGTTAATCCTTTATCGGAAATTATTTGTAACTTTCGACAAGTAGAACAATGATTGGAACACGTAGACGGTTGAAATCTTTGTATATATTGCTTCCATATAGTCTAAGAAACATGTACGCAAAGCATCCAAACAGTACCATTCGCCAATTTTTTGTTCTTCAAGTTTAAGGGAACTACGAGCCCCATTGTTAATCCTTTAAAGGAAATTATTTGTAAATTTCGACAAGTAGAACAATGAATGGATCAGGTAGACGGTTGAAATCTTTGTATATGTTGCTTCTATATAGTCTACGAAACCTATATGCAAAGCATCCAAACAGTACAATTCGCCAATTTATTGTTCTTCAAGTTTAAGTGAACAACGAGCCCCATTGTTAATCCATAAAAGGAAATTATTTTATAATTTCGACAAGTAGAACAATGAATGGAACAGGTAGACGGTTGAAATCTTTGTATATATTGCTTCTTTATAATCTAAGAAACATATATGCAAAGCATCCAAACAGTACAATTCGCCAATTATTTCATCTTCATGTTTAAGTGAACTACGAGCCCCATTGTTAATCCTTTAAAGGAAATTATTTGTAAATTTCGACAAGTAGAACAATGAATGGATCATGTAGACGGTTGAAATCATTGCATATATTGCTTCTATATAGTCTGCGAAACAAATATGCAAAGCATCCAAACAGTACAATTCGCCAATTTTTTGTTCTTCAAGTTTAAGTGAACAATGAGCCCCAATGGTTAATCCTTTATCGGTAATTATTTGTAACTTTCGACAAGTAGAACAATGAATGGAACAGGTAGACGGTTGAAATCTTTGTATATATTGCTTCTATATAGTCTAAGAAACATATATGCAAAGCATCCAAACAGTACCATTCGCCAATTTTTTGTTCTTCAAGATTAAGTGAACAGCGAGCCCCATTGATAATCATGAAATGGAAATTATTTGTAACTTTCTACAAGTAGAACAATGAATGGAACAGGTAGACGGTTGAAATCATTGTATATAATGCTTCTATATAGTCTAAGAAACATATATGCAAAGCATCCAAACAGTAAAATTCGCCAATTTTTTGTTCTTCAAGTTTAAGTGAACAATGAGCCCCAATGGTTAATCCGTTATCGGAAATTATTTGTAACTTTCGACAAGTAGAACAATGAATGGAACAGGTAGACTGTTGAAATCATTGTATATATTGCTTCTATATAGTCTAAGAAACATATATGCAAAGCATCCAAACAGTACAATTCGCCAATTTTTTGTTCTTCAAGTTTAAGTGAACTACGAGCCCCATTGATAATCATGAAATGGAAATTATTTGTAACTTTCTACAAGTAGAACAATGAATAGAACAGGTAGACGGTTGAAATCTTTGTATGTATTGCTTCTATATAGTATAAGAAACATATATGCAAAGCATCCAAACAGTACAATTCGCCAATTTTTTGTTCTTCAAGTTTAAGTGAACTACGAGCCCCATTGATAATCATGAAATGGAAATTATTTGTAACTTTCTACAAGTAGAACAATGAATAGTACAGGTAGACGGGTGAAATCTTTCTATATATTGCATCTAAATAGTCTAAGAAACATATATGCAAAGCATCTAAACAGTACCATTCGCCAATTTTTTGTTCTTCAAGTTTAAGTGAACTACGAGCCCCATTGTTAATCCTTTAAAGGAAATTATTTGTAAATTTCGACAAGTAGAACATTGAATGGAACAGGTAGACGGTTGAAATCTTTGTATATATTGCTTCTATATAGTATAAGAAACATATATGCAAAGCATCCAAACAGTACAATTCGCCAATTTTTTGTTCTTCAAGTTTAAGTGAACAATGAGCCCCAATGGTTAATCCGTTATCGGAAATTATTTGTAACTTTCGACAAGTAGAACAATGAATGGAACTGGTAGACGGTTGAAATCTTTGTATATATTGCTTCTATATAGTCTAAGAAACATATATGCAAAGCATCTAAACAGTACCATTCGCCAATTTTTTGTTCTTCAAGTTTAAGTGAACTACGAGCCCCATTGTTAATCCTTTAAAGGAAATTATTTGTAAATTTCGACAAGTAGAACAATGAATGGATCAGGTAGACGGTTGAAGTCTTTGTATACATTGCTTCCATATAGTCTTAGAAACATATATGCAAAGCATCCAAACAGTACCATTCAGCCAATTTTTTGTTCTTCAAGTTTAAGTGAACAATGAGCCCCATTGTTAATCCTTTATCGGAAATTATTTGTAACTTTCGACAAGTAGAACATTGAATGGAACAGGTAGACGGTTGAAATCTTTGTATATATTGCTTCTATATAGTCTAAGAAACATATATGCAAAGCATCCAAACAGTACCAGTCGCCAATTTTTTGTTCTTCAAGTATAAGTGAACAATGAGCCCCAATTGTTAATCCTTTATCGGTAATTATTTGTAACTTTCGACAAGTAGAACAATGAATGGAACAGGTAGACGGTAGAAATCTTTGTATATATTGCTTCTATATAGTCTAAGAAACATATATGCAAAGCATCTAAACAGTACCATTCGCCAATTTTTTGTTCTTCAAGTTTAAGTGAACTACGAACCCCATTTTTAATCCTTTAAAGGAAATTATTTGTAAATTTCGACAAGTAGAACAATGAATGGATCAGGTAGACGGTTGAAGTCTTTGTATACATTGCTTCCATATAGTCTTAGAAACATATATGCAAAGCATCCAAACAGTACCATTCGCCAATTTTTTGTTCTTCAAGTTTAAGTGAACAATGAGCCCCAATTGTTAATCCTTTATCGGAAATTATTTGTAACTTTCGACAAGTAGAACATTGAATGGAACAGGTAGACGGTTGAAATCTTTGTATATATTGCTTCTATATAGTCTAAGAAACATATATGCAAAGCATCCAAACAGCACCAGTCGCCAATTTTTTGTTCTTCAAGTTTAAGTGAACAATGAGCCCCAATTGTTAATTCTTTATCGGTAATTATTTGTAACTTTCGACAAGTAGAACAATGAATGGAACAGGTAGACGGTAGAAATCCTTGTATATATTGCGTCTATATAGTCTAAGAAACATATATGCAAAGCATCCAAACAGTACAATTCGCTAATTTATTGTTCTTCAAGTTTAAGTAAACAACGAGCCCCATTGTTAATCCTTTAAAGGAAATTATTTGTAAATTTCGACAAGTAGAACAATGAATGGAACAGGTAGACGGATGAAATCTTTGTATATATTGCTTCTATATAATCTAAGAAACATATGTGCAAAGCATCCAAACAGCACCATTCGCCAATTTCTTGTTCTTCAAGTTTAAGTGAACTACGAGCCCCATTGTTAATCCTTTAAAGGAAATTATTTGTAAATTTCGACAAGTAGAACAATGAATCGAACAGGTAGACGGTTGAAATCCTTGTATATATTGCGTCTATATAGTCTAAGAAACATATATGCAAAGCATCCAAACAGTGCAATTCGCCAATTTTTTGTTCTTCAAGTTTAAGTGAACTACGAGTCCCATTGTTAATCCTTTAAAGGAGATTATTTGTAAATTTCGACAAGTAGAACAATGATTGGAACACGTAGACGGTTGATATCTTTGTATATATTGCTTCCATATAGTCTAAGAAACATGTACGCAAAGCATCCAAACAGTACCATTCGCCAATTTTTTGTTCTTCAAGTTTAAGTGAACAATGAGCCCCAATGGTTAATCCTTTATCGGAAATTATTTGTAATTTTCGACAAGTAGAACAATGAATGGAACAGGTAGACGGTTGAATTCTTTGTATATATTGCTTCTATATAGTCTAAGAAACCTATATGCAAAGCATCTAAACAGTAACAATCGCCAATTTTTTGTTCTTCAAGTTTAAGAGAAGAACGCGCCCCATTGATAATCATGAAACGGAAATTATTTCTAACTTTCTACAAGTAGAACAATGAATAGTACCGGTAGACGGGTGAAATCTTTCTATATATTGCTTCTAAATAGTCTAAGAAACATATATGCAAAGCATCCAAACAGTACAATTCGCCAATTTTTTGTTCATCAAGTTTAAGTGAACTACGAGCCCAATTGTTAATCCTTTAAAGGAGATTATTTGTAAATTTCGACAAGTAGAACAATGATTGGAACACGTAGACGGTTGATATCTTTGTATATATTGCTTCCATATAGTCTAAGAAACATGTACGCAAAGCATCCAAACAGTACCATTCGCCAATTTGTTGTTCTTCAAGTTTAAGTGAACAATGAGCCCCAATGGTTAATCCTTTATCGGAAATTATTGTAATTTTCGACAAGTAGAACAATGAATGGAACAGGTAGACGGTTGAAATCTTTGTATATATTGCTTCTATATAATCTAAGAAACATATATGCAAAGCATCCAAACAGTACCATTCGCCAATTTTTTGTTCTTCAAGTTTAAGTGAACTACGAGCCCCATTGTTAATACTTTAACGGAAATTATTTGTAACTTGCGACAAGTAGAACAATGAATGGAACAGGTAGCCGGTTGAAATCTTTGTATATACTGCTTCTATATAGTCTAAGAAACACATATGCAAAGCATCCAAACAGTACAATTCGCCAATTTCTTGTACTTCAAGTTTAAGTGAACAATGAGCCCCAATGGTTTATCCATTATCGGTAATTATTTGTAACTTTCGACAAGTAGAACAATGAATGGAACAGGTAGGCGGTTGAAATCCTTGTATATATTGCGTCTATATAATCTAAGAAACATATATGCAAAGCATCCAAACAGTACCATTCGCCAATTTTTTGATCTTCAAGTTTAAGTGAACTACGAGACCCATTGTTAATCCTTTAAAGGAGATTATTTGTAAATTTCGGCAAGTAGAACAATGAATGGAACAGGTAGACGGTTGAAATCTTTGTATATAATGCTTCTATATAGTCTAAGAAACCTATATGCAAAGCATCTAAACAGTAACAATCGCCAATTTTTTGTTCTTCAAGTTTAAGTGAACAGCGAGCCCCATTGATAATCATGAAATGAAAATTATTTGTAACTTTCTACAAGTAGAACAATGAATAGTACAGGTATACGGGTGAAATCTTTCTATATATTGCTTCTAAATAGTCTAAGAAACATATATGCAAAGCATCCAAACAGTAAAATTCGCAAATTTATTGTTCTTCAAGTTTAAGTGAACAACGAGCCCCATTGTTAATCCTTTAAAGGAAATTATTTGTAATTTTCGACAAGCAGAACAATGAATGTAACAGGAAGACGGTTGAAATCTTTGTATATATTGCTTCTATATATTCTAAGAAACATATATGCAAAGCATCCAAACAGTACCATTCGCCAATTTTTTGTTCTTCAAGTTTAAGTGAACAGCGAGCCCCATTGATAATCATGAAATGGAAATTATTTGTAACTTTCTACAAGTAGAACAATGAATAGTACAGGTAGACGGGTGAATTCTTTCTATATATTGCTTCTAAATAGTCTAAGAAACATATATGCAAAGCATCCAAACAGTACAATTCGCCAATTTTTTGTTCATCAAGTTTAAGTGAACTACGAGCCCCATTGTTAATCCTTTAAAGGAGATTATTTGTAAATTTCGACAAGTAGAACAATGATTGGAACACGTAGACGGTTGATATCTTTGTATATATTGCTTCCATATAGTCTAAGAAACATATATGCAAAGCATCCAAACAGTACAATTCGCCAATTTATTGTTCTTCAAGTTTAAGTGAACAACGAGCCCCATTGTTAATCCATAAAAGGAAATTATTTGATAATTTCGACAAGTAGAACAATGAATGGAACAGGTAGACGGTTGAAATCTTTGTATATATTGCTTCTTTATAATCTAAGAAACATATATGCAAAGCATCCAAACAGTACAATTCGCCAATTATTTCATCTTCATGTTTAAGTGAACTACGAGCCCCATTGTTAATCCTTTAAAGGAAATTATTTGTAAATTTCGACAAGTAGAACAATGAATGGATCATGTAGACGGTTGAAATCATTGCATATATTGCTTCTATATAGTCTGCGAAACAAATATGCAAAGCATCCAAACAGTACAATTCGCCAATTTTTTGTTCTTCAAGTTTATGTGAACTACGAGCCCCATTGATAATCATGAAACGGAAATTAATTGTAACTTTCTACAAGTAGAACAATGATTGGAACACGTAGACGGTTGAAATCTTTGTATATATTGCTTCCATATAGTCTAAGAAACATATATGCAAAGCATCCAAACAGTACAATTCGCCAATTTTTTGTCCTTCAAGTTTAAGTGAACAATGAGCCCCATTGTTAATCCTTTATCGGAAATTATTTGTAACTTTCGACAAGTAGAACAATGAATGAAACAGGTAGACGGTTGAAATCTTTGTATATATTGCTTCTATATAGTCTAAGAAACATATATGCAAAGCATCCAAACAGTACAATTCGCCAATTTTTTGTTCTTCAAGTTTAAGTGAACAATGAGCCCCAATGGTTAATCCTTTATCGGTAATTATTTGTAACTTTCGACAAGTAGAACAATGAATGGAACAGGTAGACTGTTGAAATCATTGTATATATTGCTTCTATATAGTCTAAGAAACATATATGCAAAGCATCCAAACAGTACAATTCGCCAATTTTTTGTTCTTCAAGTTTAAGTGAACTACGAGCCCCATTGATAATCATGAAATGGAAATTATTTGTAACTTTCTACAAGTAGAACAATGAATAGAACAGGTAGACGGTTGAAATCTTTGTATATATTGCTTCTATATAGTATAAGAAACATATATGCAAAGCATCCAAACAGTACAATTCGCCAATTTTTTGTTCTTCAAGTTTAAGTGAACTACGAGCCCCATTGATAATCATGAAATGGAAATTATTTGTAACTTTCTACAAGTAGAACAATGAATAGTACAGGTAGACGGGTGAATTCTTTCTATATATTGCTTCTAAATAGTCTAAGAAACATATATGCAAAGCATCCAAACAGTACAATTCGCCAATTTTTTGTTCATCAAGTTTAAGTGAACTACGAGCCCCATTGTTAATCCTTTAAAGGAGATTATTTGTAAATTTCGACAAGTAGAACAATGATTGGAACACGTAGACGGTTGATATCTTTGTATATATTGCTTCCATATAGTCTAAGAAACATATATGCAAAGCATCCAAACAGTACAATTCGCCAATTTATTGTTCTTCAAGTTTAAGTGAACAACGAGCCCCATTGTTAATCCATAAAAGGAAATTATTTGATAATTTCGACAAGTAGAACAATGAATGGAACAGGTAGACGGTTGAAATCTTTGTATATATTGCTTCTTTATAATCTAAGAAACATATATGCAAAGCATCCAAACAGTACAATTCGCCAATTATTTCATCTTCATGTTTAAGTGAACTACGAGCCCCATTGTTAATCCTTTAAAGGAAATTATTTGTAAATTTCGACAAGTAGAACAATGAATGGATCATGTAGACGGTTGAAATCATTGCATATATTGCTTCTATATAGTCTGCGAAACAAATATGCAAAGCATCCAAACAGTACAATTCGCCAATTTTTTGTTCTTCAAGTTTATGTGAACTACGAGCCCCATTGATAATCATGAAACGGAAATTAATTGTAACTTTCTACAAGTAGAACAATGATTGGAACACGTAGACGGTTGAAATCTTTGTATATATTGCTTCCATATAGTCTAAGAAACATATATGCAAAGCATCCAAACAGTACAATTCGCCAATTTTTTGTCCTTCAAGTTTAAGTGAACAATGAGCCCCATTGTTAATCCTTTATCGGAAATTATTTGTAACTTTCGACAAGTAGAACAATGAATGAAACAGGTAGACGGTTGAAATCTTTGTATATATTGCTTCTATATAGTCTAAGAAACATATATGCAAAGCATCCAAACAGTACAATTCGCCAATTTTTTGTTCTTCAAGTTTAAGTGAACAATGAGCCCCAATGGTTAATCCTTTATCGGTAATTATTTGTAACTTTCGACAAGTAGAACAATGAATGGAACAGGTAGACTGTTGAAATCATTGTATATATTGCTTCTATATAGTCTAAGAAACATATATGCAAAGCATCCAAACAGTACAATTCGCCAATTTTTTGTTCTTCAAGTTTAAGTGAACTACGAGCCCCATTGATAATCATGAAATGGAAATTATTTGTAACTTTCTACAAGTAGAACAATGAATAGAACAGGTAGACGGTTGAAATCTTTGTATATATTGCTTCTATATAGTATAAGAAACATATATGCAAAGCATCCAAACAGTACAATTCGCCAATTTTTTGTTCTTCAAGTTTAAGTGAACTACGAGCCCCATTGATAATCATGAAATGGAAATTATTTGTAACTTTCTACAAGTAGAACAATGAATAGTACAGGTAGACGGGTGAAATCTTTCTATATATTGCATCTAAATAGTCTAAGAAACATATATGCAAAGCATCTAAACAGTACCATTCGCCAATTTTTTGTTCTTCAAGTTTAAGTGAACTACGAGCCCCATTGTTAATCCTTTAAAGGAAATTATTTGTAAATTTCGACAAGTAGAACATTGAATGGAACAGGTAGACGGTTGAAATCTTTGTATATATTGCTTCTATATAGTATAAGAAACATATATGCAAAGCATCCAAACAGTACAATTCGCCAATTTTTTGTTCTTCAAGTTTAAGTGAACAATGAGCCCCAATGGTTAATCCGTTATCGGAAATTATTTGTAACTTTCGACAAGTAGAACAATGAATGGAACTGGTAGACGGTTGAAATCTTTGTATATATTGCTTCTATATAGTCTAAGAAACATATATGCAAAGCATCTAAACAGTACCATTCGCCAATTTTTTGTTCTTCAAGTTTAAGTGAACTACGAGCCCCATTGTTAATCCTTTAAAGGAAATTATTTGTAAATTTCGACAAGTAGAACAATGAATGGATCAGGTAGACGGTTGAAGTCTTTGTATACATTGCTTCCATATAGTCTTAGAAACATATATGCAAAGCATCCAAACAGTACCATTCAGCCAATTTTTTGTTCTTCAAGTTTAAGTGAACAATGAGCCCCATTGTTAATCCTTTATCGGAAATTATTTGTAACTTTCGACAAGTAGAACATTGAATGGAACAGGTAGACGGTTGAAATCTTTGTATATATTGCTTCTATATAGTCTAAGAAACATATATGCAAAGCATCCAAACAGTACCAGTCGCCAATTTTTTGTTCTTCAAGTTTAAGTGAACAATGAGCCCCAATTGTTAATCCTTTATCGGTAATTATTTGTAACTTTCGACAAGTAGAACAATGAATGGAACAGGTAGACGGTAGAAATCTTTGTATATATTGCTTCTATATAGTCTAAGAAACATATATGCAAAGCATCTAAACAGTACCATTCGCCAATTTTTTGTTCTTCAAGTTTAAGTGAACTACGAACCCCATTTTTAATCCTTTAAAGGAAATTATTTGTAAATTTCGACAAGTAGAACAATGAATGGATCAGGTAGACGGTTGAAGTCTTTGTATACATTGCTTCCATATAGTCTTAGAAACATATATGCAAAGCATCCAAACAGTACCATTCGCCAATTTTTTGTTCTTCAAGTTTAAGTGAACAATGAGCCCCATTGTTAATCCTTTATCGGAAATTATTTGTAACTTTCGACAAGTAGAACATTGAATGGAACAGGTAGACGGTTGAAATCTTTGTATATATTGCGTCTATATAGTCTAAGAAACATATATGCAAAGCATCCAAACAGTACAATTCGCTAATTTATTGTTCTTCAAGTTTAAGTGAACAACGAGCCCCATTGTTAATCCATAAAAGGAAATTATTTTATAATTTCGACAAGTAGAACAATGAATGGAACAGGTAGACGGTTGAAATCTTTGTATATATTGCTTCTTTATAATCTAAGAAACATATATGCAAAGCATCCAAACAGTACAATTCGCCAATTATTTCATCTTCATGTTTAAGTGAACTGCGAGCCCCATTGTTAATCCTTTAAAGGAAATTATTTGTAAATTTCGACAAGTAGAACAATGAATGGATCATGTAGACGGTTGAAATCATTGCATATATTGCTTCTATATAGTCTGCGAAACAAATATGCACAGCATCCAAACAGTACAATTCGCCAATTTTGTGTTCTTCAAGTTTAAGTGAACAATGAGCCCCAATGGTTAATCCTTTATCGAAAATTATTTGTAACTTTCGACAAGTAGAACAATGAATGGAACAGGTAGACGTTTGAAATCTTTGTATATATTGCTTCTATATAATCTAAGAAACATATATGCAAAGCATCCAAACAGTACCATTCGCCAATTTTTTGTTCTTCAAGTTTAAGTGAAGAACGAACCCCATTGATAATCATGAAACGGAAATTATTTGTAACTTTCTACAAGTAGAACAATGAATAGTACAGGTAGACGGGTGAATTCTTTCTATATATTGCTTCTAAATAGTCTAAGAAACATATATGCAAAGCATCCAAACAGTACAATTCGCCAATTTTTTGTTCATCAAGTTTAAGTGAACTACGAGCCCCATTGTTAATCCTTTAAAGTAGATTATTTGTAAATTTCGACAAGTAGAACAATGATTGGAACACGTAGACGGTTGAAATCTTTGTATATATTGCTTCCATATAGTCTAAGAAACATGTACGCAAAGCATCCAAACAGTACCATTCGCCAATTTTTTGTTCTTCAAGTTTAAGTGAACAATGAGCCCCAATGGTTAATCCTTTATCGGAAATTATTTGTGATTTTCGACAAGTAGAACAATGAATGGAACAGGTAGACGGTTGAAATCTTTGTATATATTGCTTCTATATAATCTAAGAAACATATATGCAAAGCATCCAAACAGTACCATTCGCCAATTTTTTGTTCTTCAAGTTTAAGGTAACTACGAGCCCCATTGTTAATCCTTTAAAGGAAATTATTTGTAAATTTCGACAAGTAGAACAATGAATGGATCAGGTAGACGGTTGAAATCTTTGTATATGTTGCTTCTATATAGTCTACGAAACCTATATGCAAAGCATCTAAACAGTAACAATCGCCAATTTTTTGTTCTTCAAGTTTAAGTGAACAGCGAACCCCATTGATAATCATGAAATGGAAATTATTTGTAACTTTCTACAAGTAGAACAATGAATAGTACAGGTAGACGGGTGAAATCTTTCTATATATTACATCTAAATAGTCTAAGAAACATATATGGAAAGCATCCAAACAGTACAATTCGCCAATTTTTTGTTCTTCAAGTTTAAGTGAACTACGAGCCCCAATGGTTAATCCGTTATCGGAAATTATTTGTAACTTTCGACAAGTAGAACAATGAATGGAACAGGTAGACGGTTGAAATCTTTGTATATATTGCTTCTATATAGTCTAAGAAACTTATATGCAAAGCATCTAAACAGTAACATTCGCCAATTTTTTTATCTTCAAGTTTAAGTGAACAATGAGCCCCAATGGTTAATCCGTTAACGGAAATTATTTGTAACTTGCGACAAGTAGAACAATGAGTGGAACAGTTAGACGGTTGAAATCAATGTATATATTGCTTCTATATAGTCTAAGAAACATATATGCAAAGCATCCAAACAGTACCATTCGCCAATTTTTTGTTCTTCAAGTTTAAGTGAACAATGAGCCCCATTGTTAATCCTTTATCGGAAATTATTTGTAACTTGCGACAAGTAGAACAATGAGTGGAACAGTTAGACGGTTGAAATCAATGTATATATTGCTTCTATATAGTCTAAGAAACATATATGCAAAGCATCCAAACAGTACCATTCGCCAATTTTTTGTTCTTCAAGTTTAAGTGAACAATGAGCCCCATTGTTAATCCTTTATCGGAAATTATTTCTAACTTTCGAGAAGTAGAACAATGAATAGAACAGGTAGACGGTTGAAATCTTTGTATATATTGCTTCCATATAGTCTAAGAAACATATATGCAAAGCATCCAAACCGTAGCATTCGCCAATTTTTTGATCTTCAAGTTTAAGGTAACTACGAGCCCCATTGTTAATCCTTTAAAGGAAATTATTTGTAAATTTCGACAAGTAGAACAATGAATGGATCAGGTAGACGGTTGAAATCTTTGTATATGTTGCTTCTATATAGTCTACGAAACCTATATGCAAAGCATCTAAACAGTAACAATCGCCAATTTTTTGTTCTTCAAGTTTAAGTGAACAGCGAACCCCATTGATAATCATGAAATGGAAATTATTTGTAACTTTCTACAAGTAGAACAATGAATAGTACAGGTAGACGGGTGAAATCTTTCTATATATTACATCTAAATAGTCTAAGAAACATATATGGAAAGCATCCAAACAGTACAATTCGCCAATTTTTTGTTCTTCAAGTTTAAGTGAACAATGAGCCCCAATTGTTAATCCTTTATCGGTAATTATTTGTAACTTTCGACAAGTAGAACAATGAATGGAACAGGTAGACGGTAGAAATCTTTGTATATATTGCTTCTATATAGTCTAAGAAACATATATGCAAAGCATCTAAACAGTACCATTCGCCAATTTTTTGTTCTTCAAGTTTAAGTGAACTACGAACCCCATTTTTAATCCTTTAAAGGAAATTATTTGTAAATTTCGACAAGTAGAACAATGAATGGATCAGGTAGACGGTTGAAGTCTTTGTATACATTGCTTCCATATAGTCTTAGAAACATATATGCAAAGCATCCAAACAGTACCATTCGCCAATTTTTTGTTCTTCAAGTTTAAGTGAACAATGAGCCCCATTGTTAATCCTTTATCGGAAATTATTTGTAACTTTCGACAAGTAGAACATTGAATGGAACAGGTAGACGGTTGAAATCTTTGTATATATTGCGTCTATATAGTCTAAGAAACATATATGCAAAGCATCCAAACAGTACAATTCGCTAATTTATTGTTCTTCAAGTTTAAGTGAACAACGAGCCCCATTGTTAATCCATAAAAGGAAATTATTTTATAATTTCGACAAGTAGAACAATGAATGGAACAGGTAGACGGTTGAAATCTTTGTATATATTGCTTCTTTATAATCTAAGAAACATATATGCAAAGCATCCAAACAGTACAATTCGCCAATTATTTCATCTTCATGTTTAAGTGAACTGCGAGCCCCATTGTTAATCCTTTAAAGGAAATTATTTGTAAATTTCGACAAGTAGAACAATGAATGGATCATGTAGACGGTTGAAATCATTGCATATATTGCTTCTATATAGTCTGCGAAACAAATATGCAAAGCATCCAAACAGTACAATTCGCCAATTTTGTGTTCTTCAAGTTTAAGTGAACAATGAGCCCCAATGGTTAATCCTTTATCGGAAATTATTTGTAACTTTCGACAAGTAGAACAATGAATGGAACAGGTAGACGTTTGAAATCTTTGTATATATTGCTTCTATATAATCTAAGAAACATATATGCAAAGCATCCAAACAGTACCATTCGCCAATTTTTTGTTCTTCAAGTTTAAGTGAAGAACGAACCCCATTGATAATCATGAAACGGAAATTATTTGTAACTTTCTACAAGTAGAACAATGAATAGTACAGGTAGACGGGTGAATTCTTTCTATATATTGCTTCTAAATAGTCTAAGAAACATATATGCAAAGCATCCAAACAGTACAATTCGCCAATTTTTTGTTCATCAAGTTTAAGTGAACTACGAGCCCCATTGTTAATCCTTTAAAGTAGATTATTTGTAAATTTCGACAAGTAGAACAATGATTGGAACACGTAGACGGTTGAAATCTTTGTATATATTGCTTCCATATAGTCTAAGAAACATGTACGCAAAGCATCCAAACAGTACCATTCGCCAATTTTTTGTTCTTCAAGTTTAAGTGAACAATGAGCCCCAATGGTTAATCCTTTATCGGAAATTATTTGTGATTTTCGACAAGTAGAACAATGAATGGAACAGGTAGACAGTTGAAATCTTTGTATATATTGCTTCTATATAATCTAAGAAACATATATGCAAAGCATCCAAACAGTACCATTCGCCAATTTTTTGTTCTTCAAGTTTAAGGTAACTACGAGCCCCATTGTTAATCCTTTAAAGGAAATTATTTGTAAATTTCGACAAGTAGAACAATGAATGGATCAGGTAGACGGTTGAAATCTTTGTATATGTTGCTTCTATATAGTCTACGAAACCTATATGCAAAGCATCTAAACAGTAACAATCGCCAATTTTTTGTTCTTCAAGTTTAAGTGAACAGCGAACCCCATTGATAATCATGAAATGGAAATTATTTGTAACTTTCTACAAGTAGAACAATGAATAGTACAGGTAGACGGGTGAAATCTTTCTATATATTACATCTAAATAGTCTAAGAAACATATATGGAAAGCATCCAAACAGTACAATTCGCCAATTTTTTGTTCTTCAAGTTTAAGTGAACTACGAGCCCCAATGGTTAATCCGTTATCGGAAATTATTTGTAACTTTCGACAAGTAGAACAATGAATGGAACAGGTAGACGGTTGAAATCTTTGTATATATTGCTTCTATATAGTCTAAGAAACTTATATGCAAAGCATCTAAACAGTAACATTCGCCAATTTTTTTATCTTCAAGTTTAAGTGAACAATGAGCCCCAATGGTTAATCCGTTAACGGAAATTATTTGTAACTTGCGACAAGTAGAACAATGAGTGGAACAGTTAGACGGTTGAAATCAATGTATATATTGCTTCTATATAGTCTAAGAAACATATATGCAAAGCATCCAAACAGTACCATTCGCCAATTTTTTGTTCTTCAAGTTTAAGTGAACAATGAGCCCCATTGTTAATCCTTTATCGGAAATTATTTGTAACTTGCGACAAGTAGAACAATGAGTGGAACAGTTAGACGGTTGAAATCAATGTATATATTGCTTCTATATAGTCTAAGAAACATATATGCAAAGCATCCAAACAGTACCATTCGCCAATTTTTTGTTCTTCAAGTTTAAGTGAACAATGAGCCCCATTGTTAATCCTTTATCGGAAATTATTTCTAACTTTCGAGAAGTAGAACAATGAATAGAACAGGTAGACGGTTGAAATCTTTGTATATATTGCTTCCATATAGTCTAAGAAACATATATGCAAAGCATCCAAACCGTAGCATTCGCCAATTTTTTGATCTTCAAGTTTAAGGTAACTACGAGCCCCATTGTTAATCCTTTAAAGGAAATTATTTGTCAATTTCGACAAGTAGAACAATGAATGGATCAGGTAGACGGTTGAAATCTTTGTATATGTTGCTTCTATATAGTCTACGAAACCTATATGCAAAGCATCTAAACAGTAACAATCGCCAATTTTTTGTTCTTCAAGTTTAAGTGAACAGCGAACCCCATTGATAATCATGAAATGGAAATTATTTGTAACTTTCTACAAGTAGAACAATGAATAGTACAGGTAGACGGGTGAAATCTTTCTATATATTACATCTAAATAGTCTAAGAAACATATATGGAAAGCATCCAAACAGTACAATTCGCCAATTTTTTGTTCTTCAAGTTTAAGTGAACAATGAGCCCCAATTGTTAATCCTTTATCGGTAATTATTTGTAACTTTCGACAAGTAGAACAATGAATGGAACAGGTAGACGGTAGAAATCTTTGTATATATTGCTTCTATATAGTCTAAGAAACATATATGCAAAGCATCTAAACAGTACCATTCGCCAATTTTTTGTTCTTCAAGTTTAAGTGAACTACGAACCCCATTTTTAATCCTTTAAAGGAAATTATTTGTAAATTTCGACAAGTAGAACAATGAATGGATCAGGTAGACGGTTGAAGTCTTTGTATACATTGCTTCCATATAGTCTTAGAAACATATATGCAAAGCATCCAAACAGTACCATTCGCCAATTTTTTGTTCTTCAAGTTTAAGTGAACAATGAGCCCCATTGTTAATCCTTTATCGGAAATTATTTGTAACTTTCGACAAGTAGAACATTGAATGGAACAGGTAGACGGTTGAAATCTTTGTATATATTGCGTCTATATAGTCTAAGAAACATATATGCAAAGCATCCAAACAGTACAATTCGCTAATTTATTGTTCTTCAAGTTTAAGTGAACAACGAGCCCCATTGTTAATCCATAAAAGGAAATTATTTTATAATTTCGACAAGTAGAACAATGAATGGAACAGGTAGACGGTTGAAATCTTTGTATATATTGCTTCTTTATAATCTAAGAAACATATATGCAAAGCATCCAAACAGTACAATTCGCCAATTATTTCATCTTCATGTTTAAGTGAACTGCGAGCCCCATTGTTAATCCTTTAAAGGAAATTATTTGTAAATTTCGACAAGTAGAACAATGAATGGATCATGTAGACGGTTGAAATCATTGCATATATTGCTTCTATATAGTCTGCGAAACAAATATGCAAAGCATCCAAACAGTACAATTCGCCAATTTTGTGTTCTTCAAGTTTAAGTGAACAATGAGCCCCAATGGTTAATCCTTTATCGGAAATTATTTGTAACTTTCGACAAGTAGAACAATGAATGGAACAGGTAGACGTTTGAAATCTTTGTATATATTGCTTCTATATAATCTAAGAAACATATATGCAAAGCATCCAAACAGTACCATTCGCCAATTTTTTGTTCTTCAAGTTTAAGTGAAGAACGAACCCCATTGATAATCATGAAACGGAAATTATTTGTAACTTTCTACAAGTAGAACAATGAATAGTACAGGTAGACGGGTGAATTCTTTCTATATATTGCTTCTAAATAGTCTAAGAAACATATATGCAAAGCATCCAAACAGTACAATTCGCCAATTTTTTGTTCATCAAGTTTAAGTGAACTACGAGCCCCATTGTTAATCCTTTAAAGTAGATTATTTGTAAATTTCGACAAGTAGAACAATGATTGGAACACGTAGACGGTTGAAATCTTTGTATATATTGCTTCCATATAGTCTAAGAAACATGTACGCAAAGCATCCAAACAGTACCATTCGCCAATTTTTTGTTCTTCAAGTTTAAGTGAACAATGAGCCCCAATGGTTAATCCTTTATCGGAAATTATTTGTGATTTTCGACAAGTAGAACAATGAATGGAACAGGTAGACAGTTGAAATCTTTGTATATATTGCTTCTATATAATCTAAGAAACATATATGCAAAGCATCCAAACAGTACCATTCGCCAATTTTTTGTTCTTCAAGTTTAAGGTAACTACGAGCCCCATTGTTAATCCTTTAAAGGAAATTATTTGTAAATTTCGACAAGTAGAACAATGAATGGATCAGGTAGACGGTTGAAATCTTTGTATATGTTGCTTCTATATAGTCTACGAAACCTATATGCAAAGCATCTAAACAGTAACAATCGCCAATTTTTTGTTCTTCAAGTTTAAGTGAACAGCGAACCCCATTGATAATCATGAAATGGAAATTATTTGTAACTTTCTACAAGTAGAACAATGAATAGTACAGGTAGACGGGTGAAATCTTTCTATATATTACATCTAAATAGTCTAAGAAACATATATGGAAAGCATCCAAACAGTACAATTCGCCAATTTTTTGTTCTTCAAGTTTAAGTGAACTACGAGCCCCAATGGTTAATCCGTTATCGGAAATTATTTGTAACTTTCGACAAGTAGAACAATGAATGGAACAGGTAGACGGTTGAAATCTTTGTATATATTGCTTCTATATAGTCTAAGAAACTTATATGCAAAGCATCTAAACAGTAACATTCGCCAATTTTTTTATCTTCAAGTTTAAGTGAACAATGAGCCCCAATGGTTAATCCGTTAACGGAAATTATTTGTAACTTGCGACAAGTAGAACAATGAGTGGAACAGTTAGACGGTTGAAATCAATGTATATATTGCTTCTATATAGTCTAAGAAACATATATGCAAAGCATCCAAACAGTACCATTCGCCAATTTTTTGTTCTTCAAGTTTAAGTGAACAATGAGCCCCATTGTTAATCCTTTATCGGAAATTATTTGTAACTTGCGACAAGTAGAACAATGAGTGGAACAGTTAGACGGTTGAAATCAATGTATATATTGCTTCTATATAGTCTAAGAAACATATATGCAAAGCATCCAAACAGTACCATTCGCCAATTTTTTGTTCTTCAAGTTTAAGTGAACAATGAGCCCCATTGTTAATCCTTTATCGGAAATTATTTCTAACTTTCGAGAAGTAGAACAATGAATAGAACAGGTAGACGGTTGAAATCTTTGTATATATTGCTTCCATATAGTCTAAGAAACATATATGCAAAGCATCCAAACCGTAGCATTCGCCAATTTTTTGATCTTCAAGTTTAAGGTAACTACGAGCCCCATTGTTAATCCTTTAAAGGAAATTATTTGTAAATTTCGACAAGTAGAACAATGAATGGATCAGGTAGACGGTTGAAATCTTTGTATATGTTGCTTCTATATAGTCTACGAAACCTATATGCAAAGCATCTAAACAGTAACAATCGCCAATTTTTTGTTCTTCAAGTTTAAGTGAACAGCGAACCCCATTGATAATCATGAAATGGAAATTATTTGTAACTTTCTACAAGTAGAACAATGAATAGTACAGGTAGACGGGTGAAATCTTTCTATATATTACATCTAAATAGTCTAAGAAACATATATGGAAAGCATCCAAACAGTACAATTCGCCAATTTTTTGTTCTTCAAGTTTAAGTGAACTACGAGCCCCAATGGTTAATCCGTTATCGGAAATTATTTGTAACTTTCGACAAGTAGAACAATGAATGGAACAGGTAGACGGTTGAAATCTTTGTATATATTGCTTCTATATAGTCTAAGAAACTTATATGCAAAGCATCTAAACAGTAACATTCGCCAATTTTTTTATCTTCAAGTTTAAGTGAACAATGAGCCCCAATGGTTAATCCGTTAACGGAAATTATTTGTAACTTGCGACAAGTAGAACAATGAGTGGAACAGTTAGACGGTTGAAATCAATGTATATATTGCTTCTATATAGTCTAAGAAACATATATGCAAAGCATCCAAACAGTACCATTCGCCAATTTTTTGTTCTTCAAGTTTAAGTGAACAATGAGCCCCATTGTTAATCCTTTACCGGAAATTATTTGTAACTTGCGACAAGTAGAACAATGAGTGGAACAGTTAGACGGTTGAAATCAATGTATATATTGCTTCTATATAGTCTAAGAAACATATATGCAAAGCATCCAAACAGTACCATTCGCCAATTTTTTGTTCTTCAAGTTTAAGTGAACAATGAGCCCCATTGTTAATCCTTTATCGGAAATTATTTGTAACTTTCGAGAAGTAGAACAATGAATAGAACAGGTAGACGGTTGAAATCTTTGTATATATTGCTTCCATATAGTCTAAGAAACATATATGCAAAGCATCCAAACCGTAGCATTCGCCAATTTTTTGATCTTCAAGTTTAAGTGAACAGCGAGCCCCATTGATAATCATGAAATGGAAATTATTTGTAACTTTCTACAAGTAGAACAATGAATAGTACAGGTAGACGGGTGAAATCTTTCTATATATTACATCTAAATAGTCTAAGAAACATATATGGAAAGCATCCAAACAGTACAATTCGCCAATTTTTTGTTCTTCAAGTTTAAGTGAACTACGAGCCCCAATGGTTAATCCGTTATCGGAAATTATTTGTAACTTTCGACAAGTAGAACAATGAATGGAACAGGTAGACGGTTGAAATCTTTGTATATATTGCTTCTATATAGTCTAAGAAACTTATATGCAAAGCATCTAAACAGTAACATTCGCCAATTTTTTTATCTTCAAGTTTAAGTGAACAATGAGCCCCAATGGTTAATCCGTTAACGGAAATTATTTGTAACTTGCGACAAGTAGAACAATGAGTGGAACAGTTAGACGGTTGAAATCAATGTATATATTGCTTCTATATAGTCTAAGAAACATATATGCAAAGCATCCAAACAGTACCATTCGCCAATTTTTTGTTCTTCAAGTTTAAGTGAACAATGAGCCCCATTGTTAATCCTTTATCGGAAATTATTTGTAACTTGCGACAAGTAGAACAATGAGTGGAACAGTTAGACGGTTGAAATCAATGTATATATTGCTTCTATATAGTCTAAGAAACATATATGCAAAGCATCCAAACAGTACCATTCGCCAATTTTTTGTTCTTCAAGTTTAAGTGAACAATGAGCCCCATTGTTAATCCTTTATCGGAAATTATTTCTAACTTTCGAGAAGTAGAACAATGAATAGAACAGGTAGACGGTTGAAATCTTTGTATATATTGCTTCCATATAGTCTAAGAAACATATATGCAAAGCATCCAAACCGTAGCATTCGCCAATTTTTTGATCTTCAAGTTTAAGGTAACTACGAGCCCCATTGTTAATCCTTTAAAGGAAATTATTTGTAAATTTCGACAAGTAGAACAATGAATGGATCAGGTAGACGGTTGAAATCTTTGTATATGTTGCTTCTATATAGTCTACGAAACCTATATGCAAAGCATCTAAACAGTAACAATCGCCAATTTTTTGTTCTTCAAGTTTAAGTGAACAGCGAACCCCATTGATAATCATGAAATGGAAATTATTTGTAACTTTCTACAAGTAGAACAATGAATAGTACAGGTAGACGGGTGAAATCTTTCTATATATTACATCTAAATAGTCTAAGAAACATATATGGAAAGCATCCAAACAGTACAATTCGCCAATTTTTTGTTCTTCAAGTTTAAGTGAACTACGAGCCCCAATGGTTAATCCGTTATCGGAAATTATTTGTAACTTTCGACAAGTAGAACAATGAATGGAACAGGTAGACGGTTGAAATCTTTGTATATATTGCTTCTATATAGTCTAAGAAACTTATATGCAAAGCATCTAAACAGTAACATTCGCCAATTTTTTTATCTTCAAGTTTAAGTGAACAATGAGCCCCAATGGTTAATCCGTTAACGGAAATTATTTGTAACTTGCGACAAGTAGAACAATGAGTGGAACAGTTAGACGGTTGAAATCAATGTATATATTGCTTCTATATAGTCTAAGAAACATATATGCAAAGCATCCAAACAGTACCATTCGCCAATTTTTTGTTCTTCAAGTTTAAGTGAACAATGAGCCCCATTGTTAATCCTTTACCGGAAATTATTTGTAACTTGCGACAAGTAGAACAATGAGTGGAACAGTTAGACGGTTGAAATCAATGTATATATTGCTTCTATATAGTCTAAGAAACATATATGCAAAGCATCCAAACAGTACCATTCGCCAATTTTTTGTTCTTCAAGTTTAAGTGAACAATGAGCCCCATTGTTAATCCTTTATCGGAAATTATTTGTAACTTTCGAGAAGTAGAACAATGAATAGAACAGGTAGACGGTTGAAATCTTTGTATATATTGCTTCCATATAGTCTAAGAAACATATATGCAAAGCATCCAAACCGTAGCATTCGCCAATTTTTTGATCTTCAAGTTTAAGTGAACAGCGAGCCCCATTGATAATCATGAAATGGAAATTATTTGTAACTTTCTACAAGTAGAACAATGAATAGTACAGGTAGACGGGTGAATTCTTTCTATATATTGCTTCTAAATAGTCTAAGAAACATATATGCAAAGCATCCAAACAGTACAATTCGCCAATTTTTTGTTCATCAAGTTTAAGTGAACTACGAGCCCCATTGTTAATCCTTTAAAGTAGATTATTTGTAAATTTCGACAAGTAGAACAATGATTGGAACACGTAGACGGTTGATATCTTTGTATATATTGCTTCCATATAGTCTAAGAAACATGTACGCAAAGCATCCAAACAGTACCATTCGCCAATTTTTTGTTCTTCAAGTTTAAGTGAACAATGAGCCCCAATGGTTAATCCTTTATCGGAAATTATTTGTGATTTTCGACAAGTAGAACAATGAATGGAACAGGTAGACGGTTGAAATCTTTGTATATATTGCTTCTATATAATCTAAGAAACATATATGCAAAGCATCCAAACAGTACCATTCGCCAATTTTTTGTTCTTCAAGTTTAAGGTAACTACGAGCCCCATTGTTAATCCTTTAAAGGAAATTATTTGTAAATTTCGACAAGTAGAACAATGAATGGATCAGGTAGACGGTTGAAATCTTTGTATATGTTGCTTCTATATAGTCTACGAAACCTATATGCAAAGCATCTAAACAGTAACAATCGCCAATTTTTTGTTCTTCAAGTTTAAGTGAACAGCGAACCCCATTGATAATCATGAAATGGAAATTATTTGTAACTTTCTACAAGTAGAACAATGAATAGTACAGGTAGACGGGTGAAATCTTTCTATATATTACATCTAAATAGTCTAAGAAACATATATGGAAAGCATCCAAACAGTACAATTCGCCAATTTTTTGTTCTTCAAGTTTAAGTGAACTACGAGCCCCAATGGTTAATCCGTTATCGGAAATTATTTGTAACATTCGACAAGTAGAACAATGAATGGAACAGGTAGACGGTTGAAATCTTTGTATATATTGCTTCTATATAGTCTAAGAAACTTATATGCAAAGCATCTAAACAGTAACATTCGCCAATTTTTTTATCTTCAAGTTTAAGTGAACAATGAGCCCCAATGGTTAATCCGTTAACGGAAATTATTTGTAACTTGCGACAAGTAGAACAATGAGTGGAACAGTTAGACGGTTGAAATCAATGTATATATTGCTTCTATATAGTCTAAGAAACATATATGCAAAGCATCCAAACAGTACCATTCGCCAATTTTTTGTTCTTCAAGTTTAAGTGAACAATGAGCCCCATTGTTAATCCTTTATCGGAAATTATTTGTAACTTGCGACAAGTAGAACAATGAGTGGAACAGTTAGACGGTTGAAATCAATGTATATATTGCTTCTATATAGTCTAAGAAACATATATGCAAAGCATCCAAACAGTACCATTCGCCAATTTTTTGTTCTTCAAGTTTAAGTGAACAATGAGCCCCATTGTTAATCCTTTATCGGAAATTATTTGTAACTTTCGAGAAGTAGAACAATGAATAGAACAGGTAGACGGTTGAAATCTTTGTATATATTGCTTCCATATAGTCTAAGAAACATATATGCAAAGCATCCAAACCGTAGCATTCGCCAATTTTTTGTTCTTCAAGTTTAAGTGAACAATGAGCCCCATTGTTAATCCTTTATCGGAAATTATTTGTAACTTTCGACAAGTAGAACAATGAATGGAACAGGTAGACGGTTGAAATCTTAGTATATATTGCTTCTATATAGTCTAAGAAACATATATGCAAAGCATCCAAACAGTACAATTCGCCAATTTATTGTTCTTCAAGTTTAAGTGAACAACGAGCCCCATTGTTAATCCTTTAAAGGAAATTATTTGTAAATTTCGACAAGTAGAACAATGAATCGAACAGGTAGACGGTTGAAATCCTTGTATATATTGCGTCTATATAGCCTAAGAAACATATATGCAAAGCATCCAAACAGTACAATTCGCCAATTTATTGTTCTTCAAGTTTAAGTGAACAACGAGCCCCATTGTTAATCCATAAAAGGAAATTATTTTATAATTTCGACAAGTAGAACAATGAATGGAACAGGTAGACGGTTGAAATCTTTGTATATATTGCTTCTTTATAATCTAAGAAACATATATGCAAAGCATCCAAACAGTACAATTCGCCAATTATTTCATCTTCATGTTTAAGTGAACTACGAGCCCCATTGTTAATCCTTTAAAGGAAATTATTTGTAAATTTCGACAAGTAGAACAATGAATTGATCATGTAGACGGTTGAAATCATTGCATATATTGCTTCTATATAGTCTGCGAAACAAATATGCAAAGCATCCAAACAGTACAATTCGCCAATTTTTTGTTCTTCAAGTTTATGTGAACTACGAGCCCCATTGATAATCATGAAACGGAAATTAATTGTAACTTTCTACAAGTAGAACAATGATTGGAACACGTAGACGGTTGAAATCTTTGTATATATTGCTTCCATATAGTCTAAGAAACATATATGCAAAGCATCCAAACAGTACAATTCGCCAATTTTTTGTCCTTCAAGTTTAAGTGAACAATGAGCCCCATTGTTAATCCTTTATCGGAAATTATTTGTAACTTTCGACAAGTAGAACAATGAATGAAACAGGTAGACGGTTGAAATCTTTGTATATATTGCTTCTATATAGTCTAAGAAACATATATGCAAAGCATCCAAACAGTACAATTCGCCAATTTTTTGTTCTTCAAGTTTAAGTGAACAATGAGCCCCAATGGTTAATCCTTTATCGGTAATTATTTGTAACTTTCGACAAGTAGAACAATGAATGGAACAGGTAGACTGTTGAAATCATTGTATATATTGCTTCTATATAGTCTAAGAAACATATATGCAAAGCATCCAAACAGTACAATTCGCCAATTTTTTGTTCTTCAAGTTTAAGTGAACTACGAGCCCCATTGATAATCATGAAATGGAAATTATTTGTAACTTTCTACAAGTAGAACAATGAATAGAACAGGTAGACGGTTGAAATCTTTGTATATATTGCTTCTATATAGTATAAGAAACATATATGCAAAGCATCCAAACAGTACAATTCGCCAATTTTTTGTTCTTCAAGTTCAAGTGAACTACGAGCCCCATTGATAATCATGAAATGGAAATTATTTGTAACTTTCTACAAGTAGAACAATGAATAGTACAGGTAGACGGGTGAAATCTTTCTATATATTGCATCTAAATAGTCTAAGAAACATATATGCAAAGCATCTAAACAGTACCATTCGCCAATTTTTTGTTCTTCAAGTTTAAGTGAACTACGAGCCCCATTGTTAATCCTTTAAAGGAAATTATTTGTAAATTTCGACAAGTAGAACATTGAATGGAACAGGTAGACGGTTGAAATCTTTGTATATATTGCTTCTATATAGTATAAGAAACATATATGCAAAGCATCCAAACAGTACAATTCGCCAATTTTTTGTTCTTCAAGTTTAAGTGAACAATGAGCCCCAATGGTTAATCCGTTATCGGAAATTATTTGTAACTTTCGACAAGTAGAACAATGAATGGAACTGGTAGACGGTTGAAATCTTTGTATATATTGCTTCTATATAGTCTAAGAAACATATATGCAAAGCATCTAAACAGTACCATTCGCCAATTTTTTGTTCTTCAAGTTTAAGTGAACTACGAGCCCCATTGTTAATCCTTTAAAGGAAATTATTTGTAAATTTCGACAAGTAGAACAATGAATGGATCAGGTAGACGGTTGAAGTCTTTGTATACATTGCTTCCATATAGTCTTAGAAACATATATGCAAAGCATCCAAACAGTACCATTCGCCAATTTTTTGTTCTTCAAGTTTAAGTGAACAATGAGCCCCATTGTTAATCCTTTATCGGAAATTATTTGTAACTTTCGACAAGTAGAACATTGAATGGAACAGGTAGACGGTTGAAATCTTTGTATATATTGCGTCTATATAGTCTAAGAAACATATATGCAAAGCATCCAAACAGTACAATTCGCTAATTTATTGTTCTTCAAGTTTAAGTGAACAACGAGCCCCATTGTTAATCCATAAAAGGAAATTATTTTATAATTTCGACAAGTAGAACAATGAATGGAACAGGTAGACGGTTGAAATCTTTGTATATATTGCTTCTTTATAATCTAAGAAACATATATGCAAAGCATCCAAACAGTACAATTCGCCAATTATTTCATCTTCATGTTTAAGTGAACTGCGAGCCCCATTGTTAATCCTTTAAAGGAAATTATTTGTAAATTTCGACAAGTAGAACAATGAATGGATCATGTAGACGGTTGAAATCATTGCATATATTGCTTCTATATAGTCTGCGAAACAAATATGCAAAGCATCCAAACAGTACAATTCGCCAATTTTGTGTTCTTCAAGTTTAAGTGAACAATGAGCCCCAATGGTTAATCCTTTATCGGAAATTATTTGTAACTTTCGACAAGTAGAACAATGAATGGAACAGGTAGACGTTTGAAATCTTTGTATATATTGCTTCTATATAATCTAAGAAACATATATGCAAAGCATCCAAACAGTACCATTCGCCAATTTTTTGTTCTTCAAGTTTAAGTGAAGAACGAACCCCATTGATAATCATGAAACGGAAATTATTTGTAACTTTCTACAAGTAGAACAATGAATAGTACAGGTAGACGGGTGAATTCTTTCTATATATTGCTTCTAAATAGTCTAAGAAACATATATGCAAAGCATCCAAACAGTACAATTCGCCAATTTTTTGTTCATCAAGTTTAAGTGAACTACGAGCCCCATTGTTAATCCTTTAAAGTAGATTATTTGTAAATTTCGACAAGTAGAACAATGATTGGAACACGTAGACGGTTGAAATCTTTGTATATATTGCTTCCATATAGTCTAAGAAACATGTACGCAAAGCATCCAAACAGTACCATTCGCCAATTTTTTGTTCTTCAAGTTTAAGTGAACAATGAGCCCCAATGGTTAATCCTTTATCGGAAATTATTTGTGATTTTCGACAAGTAGAACAATGAATGGAACAGGTAGACGGTTGAAATCTTTGTATATATTGCTTCTATATAATCTAAGAAACATATATGCAAAGCATCCAAACAGTACCATTCGCCAATTTTTTGTTCTTCAAGTTTAAGGTAACTACGAGCCCCATTGTTAATCCTTTAAAGGAAATTATTTGTAAATTTCGACAAGTAGAACAATGAATGGATCAGGTAGACGGTTGAAATCTTTGTATATGTTGCTTCTATATAGTCTACGAAACCTATATGCAAAGCATCTAAACAGTAACAATCGCCAATTTTTTGTTCTTCAAGTTTAAGTGAACAGCGAACCCCATTGATAATCATGAAATGGAAATTATTTGTAACTTTCTACAAGTAGAACAATGAATAGTACAGGTAGACGGGTGAAATCTTTCTATATATTACATCTAAATAGTCTAAGAAACATATATGGAAAGCATCCAAACAGTACAATTCGCCAATTTTTTGTTCTTCAAGTTTAAGTGAACTACGAGCCCCAATGGTTAATCCGTTATCGGAAATTATTTGTAACTTTCGACAAGTAGAACAATGAATGGAACAGGTAGACGGTTGAAATCTTTGTATATATTGCTTCTATATAGTCTAAGAAACTTATAAACAAAGCATCTAAACAGTAACATTCGCCAATTTTTTTATCTTCAAGTTTAAGTGAACAATGAGCCCCAATGGTTAATCCGTTAACGGAAATTATTTGTAACTTGCGACAAGTAGAACAATGAGTGGAACAGTTAGACGGTTGAAATCAATGTATATATTGCTTCTATATAGTCTAAGAAACATATATGCAAAGCATCCAAACAGTACCATTCGCCAATTTTTTGTTCTTCAAGTTTAAGTGAACAATGAGCCCCATTGTTAATCCTTTATCGGAAATTATTTGTAACTTGCGACAAGTAGAACAATGAGTGGAACAGTTAGACGGTTGAAATCAATGTATATATTGCTTCTATATAGTCTAAGAAACATATATGCAAAGCATCCAAACAGTACCATTCGCCAATTTTTTGTTCTTCAAGTTTAAGTGAACAATGAGCCCCATTGTTAATCCTTTATCGGAAATTATTTGTAACTTTCGAGAAGTAGAACAATGAATAGAACAGGTAGACGGTTGAAATCTTTGTATATATTGCTTCTATATAGTATAAGAAACATATATGCAAAGCATCCAAACAGTACCATTCGCCAATTTTTTGTTCTTCAAGTTTAAGTGAACTACGAGCCCCATTGTTAATACTTTAACGGAAATTATTTGTAACTTGCGACAAGTAGAACAATGAATGGAACAGGTAGCCGGTTGAAATCTTTGTATATACTGCTTCTATATAGTCTAAGAAACATATATGCAAAGCATCCAAACAGTACAATTCGCCAATTTCTTGTACTTCAAGTTTAAGTGAACAATGAGCCCCAATGGTTTATCCATTATCGGTAATTATTTGTAACTTTCGACAAGTAGAACAATGAATGGAACAGGTAGGCGGTTGAAATCCTTGTATATATTGCGTCTATATAATCTAAGAAACATATATGCAAAGCATCCAAACAGTACCATTCGCCAATTTTTTGGTCTTCAAGTTTAAGTGAACAGCGAGCCCCATTGATAATCATGAAATGGCAATTATTTGTAACTCTCTACAAGTAGAACAATGAATAGTACAGGTAGACGGGTGAAATCTTTCTATATATTGCTTCTAAATAGTCTAAGAAACATCTATGCAAAGCATCCAAACAGTACAATTCGCCAATTTTTTGTTCTTCAAGTTTAAGTAAACTACGATCCCCATTGTTAATCCCTTAACGGAAATTATTTGTAACTTTCGACAAGTAGAACAATGATTGGAACAGGTAGACGGTTGAAATCTTGGTATATATTGCTTCCATATAGTCTAAGAAACATGTACGCAAAGCATCCAAACAGTACCATTCGCCAATTTTTTGTTCTTCAAGTTTAAGTGAACAGCGAGCCCCATTGATAATCATGAAATGAAAATTATTTGTAACTTTCTACAAGTAGAACAATGAATAGTACAGGTATACGGGTGAAATCTTTCTATATATTGCTTCTAAATAGTCTAAGAAACATATATGCAAAGCATCCAAACAGTAAAATTCGCAAATTTATTGTTCTTCCAGTTTAAGTGAACAACGAGCCCCATTGTTAATCCTTTAAAGGGAATTATTTGTAATTTTCGACAAGCAGAACAATGAATGTAACAGGAAGACGGTTGAAATCTTTGTATATATTGCTTCTATATAATCTAAGAAACATATATGCAAAGCATCCAAACAGTACCATTCGCCAATTTTTTGTTCTTCAAGTTTAAGTGAACAGCGAGCCCCATTGATAATCATGAAATGGAAATTATTTGTAACTTTCTACAAGTAGAACAATGAATGGAACAGGTAGACGGTTGAATTCTTTGTATATATTGCTTCTATATAGTCTAAGAAACCTATATGCAAAGCATCTAAACAGTAACAATCGCCAATTTTTTGATCTTCAAGTTTAAGTGAACAGCGAGCCCCATTGATAATCATGAAATGGAAATTATTTGTAACTTTCTACAAGTAGAACAATGAATAGTACAGGTAGACGGGTGAATTCTTTCTATATATTGCTTCTAAATAGTCTAAGAAACATATATGCAAAGCATCCAAACAGTACAATTCGCCAATTTTTTGTTCATAAAGTTTAAGTAAACTACGAGCCCCATTGTTAATCCTTTAAAGGAGATTATTTGTAAATTTCGACAAGTAGAACAATGATTGGAACACGTAGACGGTTGATATCTTTGTATATATTGCTTCCATATAGTCTAAGAAACATGTACGCAAAGCATCCAAACAGTAACATTCGCCAATTTTTTGTTCTTCAAGTTTAAGTGAACAATGAGCCCCAATGGTTAATCCTTTATCGGAAATTATTTGTAATTTTCGACAAGTAGAACAATGAATGGAACAGGTAGACGGTTGAAATCTTTGTATATATTGCTTCTATATAATCTAAGAAACATATATGCAAAGCATCCAAACAGTACCATTCGCCAATTTTTTGTTCTTCAAGTTTAAGTGAACTACGAGCCCCATTGTTAATCCTTTAAAGGAAATTATTTGTAAATTTCGACAAGTAGAACAATGAATGGATCAGGTAGACGGTTGAAATCTTTGTATATGTTGCTTCTATATAGTCTACGAAACCTATATGCAAAGCATCTAAACAGTAACAATCGCCAATTTTTTGTTCTTCAAGTTTAAGTGAACAGCGAACCCCATTGATAATCATGAAATGGAAATTATTTGTAACTTTCTACAAGTAGAACAATGAATAGAACAGGTAGACGGGTGAAATCTTTCTATATATTGCTTCTAAATAGTCTAAGAAACATATATGCAAAGCATCCAAACAGTAAAATTCGCCAATTTATTGTTCTTCAAGTTTAAGTGAACAACGAGCCCCATTGTTAATCCTTTAAAGGAAATTATTTGTAATTTTCGACAAGCAGAACAATGAATGGAACAGGTAGACGGTTGAAATCTTTGTATATATTGCTTCTATATAATCTAAGAAACATATATGCAAAGCATCCAAACAGTACCATTCGCCAATTTTTTGTTCTTCAAGTTTAAGTGAACAATGAGCCCCATTGTTAATCCTTTATCGGAAATTATTTGTAACTTTCGACAAGTAGAACAATGATTGGAACACGTAGACGGTTGAAATCTTTGTATATATTGCTTCCATATAGTCTAAGAAACATGTACGCAAAGCATCCAAACAGTACCATTCGCCAATTTTTTGTTCTTCAAGTTAAAGTGAACAATGAGCCCCAATGGTTAATCCTTTATCGGAAATTATTTGTAATTTTCGACAAGTAGAACAATGAATGGAACAGGTAGACGGTTGAAATCTTTGTATATATTGCTTCTATATAATCTAAGAAACATATATGCAAAGAATCTAAACAGTAACAATCGCCAATTTTTTGATCTTCAAGTTTAAGTGAACAACGAGCCCCATTGTTAATCCTTTAAAGGAAATTATTTGTAAATTTCGACAAGTAGAACAATGAATTGATCATGTAGACGGTTGAAATCATTGCATATATTGCTTCTATATAGTCTGCGAAACAAATATGCAAAGCATCCAAACAGTACAATTCGCCAATTTTTTGTTCTTCAAGTTTATGTGAACTACGAGCCCCATTGATAATCATGAAACGGAAATTAATTGTAACTTTCTACAAGTAGAACAATGATTGGAACACGTAGACGGTTGAAATCTTTGTATATATTGCTTCCATATAGTCTAAGAAACATATATGCAAAGCATCCAAACAGTACAATTCGCCAATTTTTTGTCCTTCAAGTTTAAGTGAACAATGAGCCCCATTGTTAATCCTTTATCGGAAATTATTTGTAACTTTCGACAAGTAGAACAATGAATGAAACAGGTAGACGGTTGAAATCTTTGTATATATTGCTTCTATATAGTCTAAGAAACATATATGCAAAGCATCCAAACAGTACAATTCGCCAATTTTTTGTTCTTCAAGTTTAAGTGAACAATGAGCCCCAATGGTTAATCCTTTATCGGTAATTATTTGTAACTTTCGACAAGTAGAACAATGAATGGAACAGGTAGACTGTTGAAATCATTGTATATATTGCTTCTATATAGTCTAAGAAACATATATGCAAAGCATCCAAACAGTACAATTCGCCAATTTTTTGTTCTTCAAGTTTAAGTGAACTACGAGCCCCATTGATAATCATGAAATGGAAATTATTTGTAACTTTCTACAAGTAGAACAATGAATAGAACAGGTAGACGGTTGAAATCTTTGTATATATTGCTTCTATATAGTATAAGAAACATATATGCAAAGCATCCAAACAGTACAATTCGCCAATTTTTTGTTCTTCAAGTTCAAGTGAACTACGAGCCCCATTGATAATCATGAAATGGAAATTATTTGTAACTTTCTACAAGTAGAACAATGAATAGTACAGGTAGACGGGTGAAATCTTTCTATATATTGCATCTAAATAGTCTAAGAAACATATATGCAAAGCATCTAAACAGTACCATTCGCCAATTTTTTGTTCTTCAAGTTTAAGTGAACTACGAGCCCCATTGTTAATCCTTTAAAGGAAATTATTTGTAAATTTCGACAAGTAGAACATTGAATGGAACAGGTAGACGGTTGAAATCTTTGTATATATTGCTTCTATATAGTATAAGAAACATATATGCAAAGCATCCAAACAGTACAATTCGCCAATTTTTTGTTCTTCAAGTTTAAGTGAACAATGAGCCCCAATGGTTAATCCGTTATCGGAAATTATTTGTAACTTTCGACAAGTAGAACAATGAATGGAACTGGTAGACGGTTGAAATCTTTGTATATATTGCTTCTATATAGTCTAAGAAACATATATGCAAAGCATCTAAACAGTACCATTCGCCAATTTTTTGTTCTTCAAGTTTAAGTGAACTACGAGCCCCATTGTTAATCCTTTAAAGGAAATTATTTGTAAATTTCGACAAGTAGAACAATGAATGGATCAGGTAGACGGTTGAAGTCTTTGTATACATTGCTTCCATATAGTCTTAGAAACATATATGCAAAGCATCCAAACAGTACCATTCGCCAATTTTTTGTTCTTCAAGTTTAAGTGAACAATGAGCCCCATTGTTAATCCTTTATCGGAAATTATTTGTAACTTTCGACAAGTAGAACATTGAATGGAACAGGTAGACGGTTGAAATCTTTGTATATGTTGCTTCTATATAGTCTACGAAACCTATATGCAAAGCATCTAAACAGTAACAATCGCCAATTTTTTGTTCTTCAAGTTTAAGTGAACAGCGAACCCCATTGATAATCATGAAATGGAAATTATTTGTAACTTTCTACAAGTAGAACAATGAATAGTACAGGTAGACGGGTGAAATCTTTCTATATATTACATCTAAATAGTCTAAGAAACATATATGGAAAGCATCCAAACAGTACAATTCGCCAATTTTTTGTTCTTCAAGTTTAAGTGAACAATGAGCCCCAATTGTTAATCCTTTATCGGTAATTATTTGTAACTTTCGACAAGTAGAACAATGAATGGAACAGGTAGACGGTAGAAATCTTTGTATATATTGCTTCTATATAGTCTAAGAAACATATATGCAAAGCATCTAAACAGTACCATTCGCCAATTTTTTGTTCTTCAAGTTTAAGTGAACTACGAACCCCATTTTTAATCCTTTAAAGGAAATTATTTGTAAATTTCGACAAGTAGAACAATGAATGGATCAGGTAGACGGTTGAAGTCTTTGTATACATTGCTTCCATATAGTCTTAGAAACATATATGCAAAGCATCCAAACAGTACCATTCGCCAATTTTTTGTTCTTCAAGTTTAAGTGAACAATGAGCCCCATTGTTAATCCTTTATCGGAAATTATTTGTAACTTTCGACAAGTAGAACATTGAATGGAACAGGTAGACGGTTGAAATCTTTGTATATATTGCGTCTATATAGTCTAAGAAACATATATGCAAAGCATCCAAACAGTACAATTCGCTAATTTATTGTTCTTCAAGTTTAAGTGAACAACGAGCCCCATTGTTAATCCATAAAAGGAAATTATTTTATAATTTCGACAAGTAGAACAATGAATGGAACAGGTAGACGGTTGAAATCTTTGTATATATTGCTTCTTTATAATCTAAGAAACATATATGCAAAGCATCCAAACAGTACAATTCGCCAATTATTTCATCTTCATGTTTAAGTGAACTGCGAGCCCCATTGTTAATCCTTTAAAGGAAATTATTTGTAAATTTCGACAAGTAGAACAATGAATGGATCATGTAGACGGTTGAAATCATTGCATATATTGCTTCTATATAGTCTGCGAAACAAATATGCAAAGCATCCAAACAGTACAATTCGCCAATTTTGTGTTCTTCAAGTTTAAGTGAACAATGAGCCCCAATGGTTAATCCTTTATCGGAAATTATTTGTAACTTTCGACAAGTAGAACAATGAATGGAACAGGTAGACGTTTGAAATCTTTGTATATATTGCTTCTATATAATCTAAGAAACATATATGCAAAGCATCCAAACAGTACCATTCGCCAATTTTTTGTTCTTCAAGTTTAAGTGAAGAACGAACCCCATTGATAATCATGAAACGGAAATTATTTGTAACTTTCTACAAGTAGAACAATGAATAGTACAGGTAGACGGGTGAATTCTTTCTATATATTGCTTCTAAATAGTCTAAGAAACATATATGCAAAGCATCCAAACAGTACAATTCGCCAATTTTTTGTTCATCAAGTTTAAGTGAACTACGAGCCCCATTGTTAATCCTTTAAAGTAGATTATTTGTAAATTTCGACAAGTAGAACAATGATTGGAACACGTAGACGGTTGAAATCTTTGTATATATTGCTTCCATATAGTCTAAGAAACATGTACGCAAAGCATCCAAACAGTACCATTCGCCAATTTTTTGTTCTTCAAGTTTAAGTGAACAATGAGCCCCAATGGTTAATCCTTTATCGGAAATTATTTGTGATTTTCGACAAGTAGAACAATGAATGGAACAGGTAGACGGTTGAAATCTTTGTATATATTGCTTCTATATAATCTAAGAAACATATATGCAAAGCATCCAAACAGTACCATTCGCCAATTTTTTGTTCTTCAAGTTTAAGGTAACTACGAGCCCCATTGTTAATCCTTTAAAGGAAATTATTTGTAAATTTCGACAAGTAGAACAATGAATGGATCAGGTAGACGGTTGAAATCTTTGTATATGTTGCTTCTATATAGTCTACGAAACCTATATGCAAAGCATCTAAACAGTAACAATCGCCAATTTTTTGTTCTTCAAGTTTAAGTGAACAGCGAACCCCATTGATAATCATGAAATGGAAATTATTTGTAACTTTCTACAAGTAGAACAATGAATAGTACAGGTAGACGGGTGAAATCTTTCTATATATTACATCTAAATAGTCTAAGAAACATATATGGAAAGCATCCAAACAGTACAATTCGCCAATTTTTTGTTCTTCAAGTTTAAGTGAACTACGAGCCCCAATGGTTAATCCGTTATCGGAAATTATTTGTAACTTTCGACAAGTAGAACAATGAATGGAACAGGTAGACGGTTGAAATCTTTGTATATATTGCTTCTATATAGTCTAAGAAACTTATAAACAAAGCATCTAAACAGTAACATTCGCCAATTTTTTTATCTTCAAGTTTAAGTGAACAATGAGCCCCAATGGTTAATCCGTTAACGGAAATTATTTGTAACTTGCGACAAGTAGAACAATGAGTGGAACAGTTAGACGGTTGAAATCAATGTATATATTGCTTCTATATAGTCTAAGAAACATATATGCAAAGCATCCAAACAGTACCATTCGCCAATTTTTTGTTCTTCAAGTTTAAGTGAACAATGAGCCCCATTGTTAATCCTTTATCGGAAATTATTTGTAACTTGCGACAAGTAGAACAATGAGTGGAACAGTTAGACGGTTGAAATCAATGTATATATTGCTTCTATATAGTCTAAGAAACATATATGCAAAGCATCCAAACAGTACCATTCTAAATTTTTTGTTCTTCAAGTTTAAGTGAACAATGAGCCCCATTGTTAATCCTTTACCGGAAATTATTTGTAACTTGCGACAAGTAGAACAATGAGTGGAACAGTTAGACGGTTGAAATCAATGTATATATTGCTTCTATATAGTCTAAGAAACATATATGCAAAGCATCCAAACAGTACCATTCGCCAATTTTTTGTTCTTCAAGTTTAAGTGAACAATGAGCCCCATTGTTAATCCTTTATCGGAAATTATTTGTAACTTTCGAGAAGTAGAACAATGAATAGAACAGGTAGACGGTTGAAATCTTTGTATATATTGCTTCTATATAGTATAAGAAACATATATGCAAAGCATCCAAACAGTACCATTCGCCAATTTTTTGTTCTTCAAGTTTAAGTGAACTACGAGCCCCATTGTTAATACTTTAACGGAAATTATTTGTAACTTGCGACAAGTAGAACAATGAATGGAACAGGTAGCCGGTTGAAATCTTTGTATATACTGCTTCTATATAGTCTAAGAAACATATATGCAAAGCATCCAAACAGTACAATTCGCCAATTTCTTGTACTTCAAGTTTAAGTGAACAATGAGCCCCAATGGTTTATCCATTATCGGTAATTATTTGTAACTTTCGACAAGTAGAACAATGAATGGAACAGGTAGGCGGTTGAAATCCTTGTATATATTGCGTCTATATAATCTAAGAAACATATATGCAAAGCATCCAAACAGTACCATTCGCCAATTTTTTGGTCTTCAAGTTTAAGTGAACAGCGAGCCCCATTGATAATCATGAAATGGCAATTATTTGTAACTCTCTACAAGTAGAACAATGAATAGTACAGGTAGACGGGTGAAATCTTTCTATATATTGCTTCTAAATAGTCTAAGAAACATCTATGCAAAGCATCCAAACAGTACAATTCGCCAATTTTTTGTTCTTCAAGTTTAAGTAAACTACGATCCCCATTGTTAATCCCTTAACGGAAATTATTTGTAACTTTCGACAAGTAGAACAATGATTGGAACAGGTAGACGGTTGAAATCTTGGTATATATTGCTTCCATATAGTCTAAGAAACATGTACGCAAAGCATCCAAACAGTACCATTCGCCAATTTTTTGTTCTTCAAGTTTAAGTGAACAGCGAGCCCCATTGATAATCATGAAATGAAAATTATTTGTAACTTTCTACAAGTAGAACAATGAATAGTACAGGTATACGGGTGAAATCTTTCTATATATTGCTTCTAAATAGTCTAAGAAACATATATGCAAAGCATCCAAACAGTAAAATTCGCAAATTTATTGTTCTTCCAGTTTAAGTGAACAACGAGCCCCATTGTTAATCCTTTAAAGGGAATTATTTGTAATTTTCGACAAGCAGAACAATGAATGTAACAGGAAGACGGTTGAAATCTTTGTATATATTGCTTCTATATAATCTAAGAAACATATATGCAAAGCATCCAAACAGTACCATTCGCCAATTTTTTGTTCTTCAAGTTTAAGTGAACAGCGAGCCCCATTGATAATCATGAAATGGAAATTATTTGTAACTTTCTACAAGTAGAACAATGAATGGAACAGGTAGACGGTTGAATTCTTTGTATATATTGCTTCTATATAGTCTAAGAAACCTATATGCAAAGCATCTAAACAGTAACAATCGCCAATTTTTTGATCTTCAAGTTTAAGTGAACAGCGAGCCCCATTGATAATCATGAAATGGAAATTATTTGTAACTTTCTACAAGTAGAACAATGAATAGTACAGGTAGACGGGTGAATTCTTTCTATATATTGCTTCTAAATAGTCTAAGAAACATATATGCAAAGCATCCAAACAGTACAATTCGCCAATTTTTTGTTCATAAAGTTTAAGTAAACTACGAGCCCCATTGTTAATCCTTTAAAGGAGATTATTTGTAAATTTCGACAAGTAGAACAATGATTGGAACACGTAGACGGTTGATATCTTTGTATATATTGCTTCCATATAGTCTAAGAAACATGTACGCAAAGCATCCAAACAGTACCATTCGCCAATTTTTTGTTCTTCAAGTTTAAGTGAACAATGAGCCCCAATGGTTAATCCTTTATCGGAAATTATTTGTAATTTTCGACAAGTAGAACAATGAATGGAACAGGTAGACGGTTGAAATCTTTGTATATATTGCTTCTATATAATCTAAGAAACATATATGCAAAGCATCCAAACAGTACCATTCGCCAATTTTTTGTTCTTCAAGTTTAAGTGAACTACGAGCCCCATTGTTAATCCTTTAAAGGAAATTATTTGTAAATTTCGACAAGTAGAACAATGAATGGATCAGGTAGACGGTTGAAATCTTTGTATATGTTGCTTCTATATAGTCTACGAAACCTATATGCAAAGCATCTAAACAGTAACAATCGCCAATTTTTTGTTCTTCAAGTTTAAGTGAACAGCGAACCCCATTGATAATCATGAAATGGAAATTATTTGTAACTTTCTACAAGTAGAACAATGAATAGAACAGGTAGACGGGTGAAATCTTTCTATATATTGCTTCTAAATAGTCTAAGAAACATATATGCAAAGCATCCAAACAGTAAAATTCGCCAATTTATTGTTCTTCAAGTTTAAGTGAACAACGAGCCCCATTGTTAATCCTTTAAAGGAAATTATTTGTAATTTTCGACAAGCAGAACAATGAATGGAACAGGTAGACGGTTGAAATCTTTGTATATATTGCTTCTATATAATCTAAGAAACATATATGCAAAGCATCCAAACAGTACCATTCGCCAATTTTTTGTTCTTCAAGTTTAAGTGAACAATGAGCCCCATTGTTAATCCTTTATCGGAAATTATTTGTAACTTTCGACAAGTAGAACAATGATTGGAACACGTAGACGGTTGAAATCTTTGTATATATTGCTTCCATATAGTCTAAGAAACATGTACGCAAAGCATCCAAACAGTACCATTCGCCAATTTTTTGTTCTTCAAGTTAAAGTGAACAATGAGCCCCAATGGTTAATCCTTTATCGGAAATTATTTGTAATTTTCGACAAGTAGAACAATGAATGGAACAGGTAGACGGTTGAAATCTTTGTATATATTGCTTCTATATAATCTAAGAAACATATATGCAAAGAATCTAAACAGTAACAATCGCCAATTTTTTGATCTTCAAGTTTAAGTGAACAACGAGCCCCATTGTTAATCCTTTAAAGGAAATTATTTGTAAATTTCGACAAGTTGAACAATGAATGGAACAGGTAGACGGTTGAAATCTTTGTATATATTGCTTCTATATAGCCTACGAAACATATATGCAAAGCATCCAAACAGTACAATTCGCCAATTTTTCGTTCTTCAAGTTTAAGTGAACTACGAGTCCCATTGTTAATCCTTTAACGGAAATTAATTGTAACTTTCTACAAGTAGAACAATGATTGGAACACGCAGACGGTTGAAATCTTTGTATATATTGCTTCCATATAGTCTAAGAAACATATATGCAAAGCATCCAAACAGTACCATTCGCCAATTTTTTGTTCTTCAAGTTTAAGTGAAGAACGAGCCCCATTGATAATCATGAAACGGAAATTATTTGTAACTTTCTACAAGTAGAACAATGAATAGTACAGGTAGACGGGTGAAATCTTTCTATATATTGCTTCTAAATAGTCTAAGAAACATATATGCAAAGCATCCAAACAGTACAATTCGCCAATTTTTTGTTCTTCAAGTTTAAGTGAACTACGAGCCCCATTGTTAATCCTTTAACGGAAATTAATTGTAACTTTCTACAAGTAGAACAATGAATGGAACACGTAGACGGTTGAAATCTTTGTATATATTGCTTCTATATAATCTAAGAAACATATATGCAAAGCATCCAAACAGTACCATTCGCCAATTTTTTGTTCTTCAAGTTTAAGTGAACAATGAGACCCATTGTTAATCCTTTATCGCAAATTATTTGTAACTTTCGACAAGTAGAACAATGAATGGAACAGGTAGCCGGTTGAAATCAATGTATATATTGCTTCTATATAGTCTAAGAAACATATATGCAAAGCATCCAAACAGTAACATTCGCCAATTTTTTGTTCTTCAAGTTTAAGTGAACAACAAGCCCCATTGTTAATCCTTTAAAGGAAATTATTTGTAAATTTCGACAAGTAGAACAATGATTGGAACACGTAGACGGTTGAAATCTTTGTATATATTGTTTCCATATAGTCTAAGAAACATGTACGCAAAGCATCCAAACAGCACAATTCGCCAATATTTGTTCTTCAAGTTTAAGTGAACTACGAGCCCCATTGTTAATCCTTTAAAGGAAATTATTTGTAAATTTCGATAAGTAGAACAATGAATGGAACAGGTAGACGGTTGATATCTTTGTATATATTGCTTCCATATAGTCTAAGAAACATGTACGCAAAGCATCCAAACAGTACCATTCGCCAATTTTTTGTTCTTCAAGTTTAAGTGAACAATGAGCCCCAATGGTTAATCCTTTATCGGAAATTATTTGTGATTTTCGACAAGTAGAACAATGAATGGAACAGGTAGACGGTTGAAATCTTTGTATATATTGCTTCTATATAATCTAAGAAACATATATGCAAAGCATCCAAACAGTACAATTCGCCAATTTCTTGTACTTCAAGTTTAAGTGAACAATGAGCCCCAATGGTTTATCCATTATCGGTAATTATTTGTAACTTTCGACAAGTAGAACAATGAATGGAACAGGTAGGCGGTTGAAATCCTTGTATATATTGCGTCTATATAATCTAAGAAACATATATGCAAAGCATCCAAACAGTACCATTCGCCAATTTTTTGGTCTTCAAGTTTAAGTGAACAGCGAGCCCCATTGATAATCATGAAATGGCAATTATTTGTAACTCTCTACAAGTAGAACAATGAATAGTACAGGTAGACGGGTGAAATCTTTCTATATATTGCTTCTAAATAGTCTAAGAAACATCTATGCAAAGCATCCAAACAGTACAATTCGCCAATTTTTTGTACTTCAAGTTTAAGTAAACTACGATCCCCATTGTTAATCCCTTAACGGAAATTATTTGTAACTTTCGACAAGTAGAACAATGATTGGAACACTTAGACGGTTGAAATCTTGGTATATATTGCTTCCATATAGTCTAAGAAACATGTACGCAAAGCATCCAAACAGTACCATTCGCCAATTTTTTGTTCTTCAAGTTTAAGTGAACAATGAGCCCCAATGGTTAATCCTTTATCGGAAATTATTTGTAACTTTCGGCAAGTAGAACAATGAATGGAACAGGTAGACGGTTGAAATCTTTGTATATAATGCTTCTATATAGTCTACGAAACCTATATGCAAAGCATCTAAACAGTAACAATCGCCAATTTTTTGTTCTTCAAGTTTAAGTGAACAGCGAGCCCCATTGATAATCATGAAATGGAAATTATTTGTAACTTTCTACAAGTAGAACAATGAATAGAACAGGTAGACGGGTGAAATCTTTCTATATATTGCTTCTAAATAGTCTAAGAAACATATATGCAAAGCATCCAAACAGTAAAATTCGCCAATTTATTGTTCTTCAAGTTTAAGTGAACAACGAGCCCCATTGTTAATCCTTTAAAGGAAATTATTTGTAATTTTCGACAAGCAGAACAATGAATGGAACAGGTAGACGGTTGAAATCTTTGTATATATTGCTTCTATATAATCTAAGAAACATATATGCAAAGCATCCAAACAGTACCATTCGCCAATTTTTTGTTCTTCAAGTTTAAGTGAACAATGAGCCCCATTGTTAATCCTTTATCGGAAATTATTTGTAACTTTCGACAAGTAGAACAATGATTGGAACACGTAGACGGTTGAAATCTTTGTATATATTGCTTCCATATAGTCTAAGAAACATGTACGCAAAGCATCCAAACAGTACCATTCGCCAATTTTTTGTTCTTCAAGTTAAAGTGAACAATGAGCCCCAATGGTTAATCCTTTATCGGAAATTATTTGTAATTTTCGACAAGTAGAACAATGAATGGAACAGGTAGACGGTTGAAATCTTTGTATATATTGTTTCCATATAGTCTAAGAAACATGTACGCAAAGCATCCAAACAGCACAATTCGCCAATATTTGTTCTTCAAGTTTAAGTGAACTACGAGCCCCATTGTTAATCCTTTAAAGGAAATTATTTGTAAATTTCGATAAGTAGAACAATGAATGGAACAGGTAGACGGTTGAAATCTTTGTATATATTGCTTCTATATAGCCTACGAAACATATATGCAAAGCATCCAAACAGTGCAATTCGCCAATTTTTTGTTCTTCAAGTTTAAGTGAACTACGAGCCCCATTGGTAATCCTTTAAAGGAGATTATTTGTAAATTTCGACAAGTAGAACAATGATTGGAACACGTAGACGGTTGATATCTTTGTATATATTGCTTCCATATAGTCTAAGAAACATGTACGCAAAGCATCCAAACAGTACCATTCGCCAATTTTTTGTTCTTCAAGTTTAAGTGAACAATGAGCCCCATTGTTAATCCTTTATCGGAAATTATTTGTAACTTTCGGCAAGTAGAACAATGAATGGAACAGGTAGACGGTTGAAATCTTTGTATATATTGCTTCTATATAGTATAAGAAACATATATG
This sequence comes from Cerceris ruficornis, assembly GCA_963989415.1. NCBI lineage: Eukaryota > Metazoa > Arthropoda > Insecta > Hymenoptera > Crabronidae > Cerceris > Cerceris ruficornis. The sequence goes on along the minus strand of CAXDIW010000340.1, from coordinate 161,312 downwards.
CAAAGCATCCAAACAGTACCATTCGCCAATTTTTTGTTCTTCAAGTTTAAGTGAACTACGAGCCCCATTGTTAATACTTTAACGGAAATTATTTGTAACTTGCGACAAGTAGAACAATGAATGGAACAGGTAGCCGGTTGAAATCTTTGTATATACTGCTTCTATATAGTCTAAGAAACATATATGCAAAGCATCCAAACAGTACAATTCGCTAATTTCTTGTACTTCAAGTTTAAGTGAACAATGAGCCCCAATGGTTTATCCATTATCGGTAATTATTTGTAACTTTCGACAAGTAGAACAATGAATGGGACAGGTAGGCGGTTGAAATCCTTGTATATATTGCGTCAATATAATCTAAGAAACATATATGCAAAGCATCCAAACAGTACCATTCGCCAATTTTTTGGTCTTCAAGTTTAAGTGAACAGCGAGCCCCATTGATAATCATGAAATGGCAATTATTTGTAACTCTCTACAAGTAGAACAATGAATAGTACAGGTAGACGGGTGAAATCTTTCTATATATTGCTTCTAAATAGTCTAAGAAACATCTATGCAAAGCATCCAAACAGTACAATTCGCCAATTTTTTGTTCTTCAAGTTTAAGTAAACTACGATCCCCATTGTTAATCCCTTAACGGAAATTATTTGTAACTTTCGACAAGTAGAACAATGATTGGAACACTTAGACGGTTGAAATCTTGGTATATATTGCTTCCATATAGTCTAAGAAACATGTACGCAAAGCATCCAAACAGTACCATTCGCCAATTTTTTGTTCTTCAAGTTTAAGTGAACAATGAGCCCCAATGGTTAATCCTTTATCGGAAATTATTTGTAACTTTCGGCAAGTAGAACAATGAATGGAACAGGTAGACGGTTGAAATCTTTGTATATGTTGCTTCTATATAGTCTACGAAACCTATATGCAAAGCACCTAAACAGTAACAATCGCCAATTTTTTGTTCTTCAAGTTTAAGTGAACAGCGAGCCCCATTGATAATCATGAAATGAAAATTATTTGTAACTTTCTACAAGTAGAACAATGAATAGTACAGGTATACGGGTGAAATCTTTCTACTTATTGCTTCTAAATAGTCTAAGAAACATATATGCAAAGCATCCAAACAGTAAAATTCGCAAATTTATTGTTCTTCCAGTTTAAGTGAACAACGAGCCCCATTGTTAATCCTTTAAAGGGAATTATTTGTAATTTTCGACAAGCAGAACAATGAATGTAACAGGAAGACGGTTGAAATCTTTGTATATATTGCTTCTATATAATCTAAGAAACATATATGCAAAGCATCCAAACAGTACCATTCGCCAATTTTTTGTTCTTCAAGTTTAAGTGAACAGCGAGCCCCATTGATAATCATGAAATGGAAATTATTTGTAACTTTCTACAAGTAGAACAATGAATGGAACAGGTAGACGGTTGAATTCTTTGTATATATTGCTTCTATATAGTCTAAGAAACCTATATGCAAAGCATCTAAACAGTAACAATCGCCAATTTTTTGATCTTCAAGTTTAAGTGAACAGCGAGCCCCATTGATAATCATGAAATGGAAATTATTTGTAACTTTCTACAAGTAGAACAATGAATAGTACAGGTAGACGGGTGAATTCTTTCTATATATTGCTTCTAAATAGTCTAAGAAACATATATGCAAAGCATCCAAACAGTACAATTCGCCAATTTTTTGTTCATCAAGTTTAAGTGAACTACGAGCCCCATTGTTAATCCTTTAAAGGAGATTATTTGTAAATTTCGACAAGTAGAACAATGATTGGAACACGTAGACGGTTGATATCTTTGTATATATTGCTTCCATATAGTCTAAGAAACATGTACGCAAAGCATCCAAACAGTACCATTCGCCAATTTTTTGTTCTTCAAGTTTAAGTGAACAATGAGCCCCAATGGTTAATCCTTTATCGGAAATTATTTGTAACTTTCGACAAGTAGAACAATGATTGGAACACGTAGACGGTTGAAATCTTTGTATATATTGCTTCCATATAGTCTAAGAAACATGTACGCAAAGCATCCAAACAGTACCATTCGCCAATTTTTTGTTCTTCAAGTTAAAGTGAACAATGAGCCCCAATGGTTAATCCTTTATCGGAAATTATTTGTAATTTTCGACAAGTAGAACAATGAATGGAACAGGTAGACGGTTGAAATCTTTGTATATATTGCTTCTATATAATCTAAGAAACATATATGCAAAGAATCTAAACAGTAACAATCGCCAATTTTTTGATCTTCAAGTTTAAGTGAACAACGAGCCCCATTGTTAATCCTTTAAAGGAAATTATTTGTAAATTTCGACAAGTTGAACAATGAATGGAACAGGTAGACGGTTGAAATCTTTGTATATATTGCTTCTATATAGCCTACGAAACATATATGCAAAGCATCCAAACAGTACAATTCGCCAATTTTTCGTTCTTCAAGTTTAAGTGAACTACGAGTCCCATTGTTAATCCTTTAACGGAAATTAATTGTAACTTTCTACAAGTAGAACAATGATTGGAACACGCAGACGGTTGAAATCTTTGTATATATTGCTTCCATATAGTCTAAGAAACATATATGCAAAGCATCCAAACAGTACCATTCGCCAATTTTTTGTTCTTCAAGTTTAAGTGAAGAACGAGCCCCATTGATAATCATGAAACGGAAATTATTTGTAACTTTCTACAAGTAGAACAATGAATAGTACAGGTAGACGGGTGAAATCTTTCTATATATTGCTTCTAAATAGTCTAAGAAACATATATGCAAAGCATCCAAACAGTACAATTCGCCAATTTTTTGTTCTTCAAGTTTAAGTGAACTACGAGCCCCATTGTTAATCCTTTAACGGAAATTAATTGTAACTTTCTACAAGTAGAACAATGAATGGAACACGTAGACGGTTGAAATCTTTGTATATATTGTTTCCATATAGTCTAAGAAACATGTACGCAAAGCATCCAAACAGCACAATTCGCCAATATTTGTTCTTCAAGTTTAAGTGAACTACGAGCCCCATTGTTAATCCTTTAAAGGAAATTATTTGTAAATTTCGATAAGTAGAACAATGAATGGAACAGGTAGACGGTTGAAATCTTTGTATATATTGCTTCTATATAGCCTACGAAACGTATATGCAAAGCATCCAAACAGTGCAATTCGCCAATTTTTTGTTCTTCAAGTTTAAGTGAACTACGAGCCCCATTGGTAATCCTTTAAAGGAGATTATTTGTAAATTTCGACAAGTAGAACAATGATTGGAACACGTAGACGGTTGATATCTTTGTATATATTGCTTCCATATAGTCTAAGAAACATGTACGCAAAGCATCCAAACAGTACCATTCGCCAATTTTTTGTTCTTCAAGTTTAAGTGAACAATGAGCCCCATTGTTAATCCTTTATCGGAAATTATTTGTAACTTTCGGCAAGTAGAACAATGAATGGAACAGGTAGACGGTTGAAATCTTTGTATATATTGCTTCTATATAGTATAAGAAACATATATGCAAAGCATCCAAACAGTACCATTCGCCAATTTTTTGTTCTTCAAGTTTAAGTGAACTACGAGCCCCATTGTTAATACTTTAACGGAAATTATTTGTAACTTGCGACAAGTAGAACAATGAATGGAACAGGTAGCCGGTTGAAATCTTTGTATATACTGCTTCTATATAGTCTAAGAAACATATATGCAAAGCATCCAAACAGTACAATTCGCCAATTTCTTGTACTTCAAGTTTAAGTGAACAATGAGCCCCAATGGTTTATCCATTATCGGTAATTATTTGTAACTTTCGACAAGTAGAACAATGAATGGAACAGGTAGGCGGTTGAAATCCTTGTATATATTGCGTCTATATAATCTAAGAAACATATATGCAAAGCATCCAAACAGTACCATTCGCCAATTTTTTGGTCTTCAAGTTTAAGTGAACAGCGAGCCCCATTGATAATCATGAAATGGCAATTATTTGTAACTCTCTACAAGTAGAACAATGAATAGTACAGGTAGACGGGTGAAATCTTTCTATATATTGCTTCTAAATAGTCTAAGAAACATCTATGCAAAGCATCCAAACAGTACCATTCGCCAATTTTTTGTTCTTCAAGTTTAAGTAAACTACGATCCCCATTGTTAATCCCTTAACGGAAATTATTTGTAACTTTCGACAAGTAGAACAATGATTGGAACACTTAGACGGTTGAAATCTTGGTATATATTGCTTCCATATAGTCTAAGAAACATGTACGCAAAGCATCCAAACAGTACCATTCGCCAATTTTTTGTTCTTCAAGTTTAAGTGAACAATGAGCCCCAATGGTTAATCCTTTATCGGAAATTATTTGTAACTTTCGGCAAGTAGAACAATGAATGGAACAGGTAGACGGTTGAAATCTTTGTATATAATGCTTCTATATAGTCTAAGAAACCTATATGCAAAGCATCTAAACAGTAACAATCGCCAATTTTTTGTTCTTCAAGTTTAAGTGAACAGCGAGCCCCATTGATAATCATGAAATGAAAATTATTTGTAAGTTTCTACAAGTAGAACAATGAATGGAACAGGTAGACGGTTGAATTCTTTGTATATATTGCTTCTATATAGTCTAAGAAACCTATATGCAAAGCATCTAAACAGTAACAATCGCCAATTTTTTGATCTTCAAGTTTAAGTGAACAGCGAGCCCCATTGATAATCATGAAATGGAAATTATTTGTAACTTTCTACAAGTAGAACAATGAATAGTACACGTAGACGGGTGAATTCTTTCTATATATTGCTTCTAAATAGTCTAAGAAACATATATGCAAAGCATCCAAACAGTACAATTCGCCAATTTTTTGTTCATCAAGTTTAAGTGAACTACGAGCCCCATTGTTAATCCTTTAAAGTAGATTATTTGTAAATTTCGACAAGTAGAACAATGATTGGAACACGTAGACGGTTGATATCTTTGTATATATTGCTTCCATATAGTCTAAGAAACATGTACGCAAAGCATCCAAACAGTACCATTCGCCAATTTTTTGTTCTTCAAGTTTAAGTGAACAATGAGCCCCAATGGTTAATCCTTTATCGGAAATTATTTGTGATTTTCGACAAGTAGAACAATGAATGGAACAGGTAGACGGTTGAAATCTTTGTATATATTGCTTCTATATAATCTAAGAAACATATATGCAAAGCATCCAAACAGTACCATTCGCCAATTTTTTGTTCTTCAAGTTTAAGGTAACTACGAGCCCCATTGTTAATCCTTTAAAGGAAATTATTTGTAAATTTCGACAAGTAGAACAATGAATGGATCAGGTAGACGGTTGAAATCTTTGTATATGTTGCTTCTATATAGTCTAAGAAACCTATATGCAAAGCATCTAAACAGTAACAATCGCCAATTCTTTGATCTTCAAGTTTAAGTGAACAGCGAGCCCCATTGATAATCATGAAATGGAAATTATTTGTAACTTTCTACAAGTAGAACAATGAATAGTACAGGTAGACGGGTGAATTCTTTCTATATATTGCTTCTAAATAGTCTAAGAAACATATATGCAAAGCATCCAAACAGTACAATTCGCCAATTTTTTGTTCATCAAGTTTAAGTGAACTACGAGCCCCATTGTTAATCCTTTAAAGGAGATTATTTGTAAATTTCGACAAGTAGAACAATGATTGGAACACGTAGACGGTTGATATCTTTGTATATATTGCTTCCATATAGTCTAAGAAACATGTACGCAAAGCATCCAAACAGTACCATTCGCCAATTTTTTGTTCTTCAAGTTTAAGTGAACAATGAGCCCCAATGGTTAATCCTTTATCGGAAATTATTTGTAATTTTCGACAAGTAGAACAATGAATGGAACAGGTAGACGGTTGAAATCTTTGTATATATTGCTTCTATATAATCTAAGAAACATATATGCAAAGCATCCAAACAGTACCATTCGCCAATTTTTTGTTCTTCAAGTTTAAGTGAACTACGAGCCCCATTGTTAATCCTTTAAAGGAAATTATTTGTAAATTTCGACAAGTAGAACAATGAATGGATCAGGTAGACGGTTGAAATCTTTGTATATGTTGCTTCTATATAGTCTACGAAACCTATATGCAAAGCATCTAAACAGTAACAATCGCCAATTTTTTGTTCTTCAAGTTTAAGTGAACGGCGAACCCCATTGATAATCATGAAATGGAAATTATTTGTAACTTTCTACAAGTAGAACAATGAATAGAACAGGTAGACGGGTGAAATCTTTCTATATATTGCTTCTAAATAGTCTAAGAAACATATATGCAAAGCATCCAAACAGTAAAATTCGCCAATTTATTGTTCTTCAAGTTTAAGTGAACAACGAGCCCCATTGTTAATCCTTTAAAGGAAATTATTTGTAATTTTCGACAAGCAGAACAATGAATGGAACAGGTAGACGGTTGAAATCTTTGTATATATTGCTTCTATATAATCTAAGAAACATATATGCAAAGCATCCAAACAGTACCATTCGCCAATTTTTTGTTCTTCAAGTTTAAGTGAACAATGAGCCCCATTGTTAATCCTTTATCGGAAATTATTTGTAACTTTCGACAAGTAGAACAATGATTGGAACACGTAGACGGTTGAAATCTTTGTATATATTGCTTCCATATAGTCTAAGAAACATGTACGCAAAGCATCCAAACAGTACCATTCGCCAATTTTTTGTTCTTCAAGTTAAAGTGAACAATGAGCCCCAATGGTTAATCCTTTATCGGAAATTATTTGTAATTTTCGACAAGTAGAACAATGAATGGAACAGGTAGACGGTTGAAATCTTTGTATATATTGCTTCTACATAATCTAAGAAACATATATGCAAAGAATCTAAACAGTAACAATCGCCAATTTTTTGATCTTCAAGTTTAAGTGAACAACGAGCCCCATTGTTAATCCTTTAAAGGAAATTATTTGTAAATTTCGACAAGTTGAACAATGAATGGAACAGGTAGACGGTTGAAATCTTTGTATATATTGCTTCTATATAGCCTACGAAACATATATGCAAAGCATCCAAACAGTACAATTCGCCAATTTTTCGTTCTTCAAGTTTAAGTGAACTACGAGTCCCATTGTTAATCCTTTAACGGAAATTAATTGTAACTTTCTACAAGTAGAACAATGATTGGAACACGCAGACGGTTGAAATCTTTGTATATATTGCTTCCATATAGTCTAAGAAACATATATGCAAAGCATCCAAACAGTACCATTCGCCAATTTTTTGTTCTTCAAGTTTAAGTGAAGAACGAGCCCCATTGATAATCATGAAACGGAAATTATTTGTAACTTTCTACAAGTAGAACAATGAATAGTACAGGTAGACGGGTGAAATCTTTCTATATATTGCTTCTAAATAGTCTAAGAAACATATATGCAAAGCATCCAAACAGTACAATTCGCCAATTTTTTGTTCTTCAAGTTTAAGTGAACTACGAGCCCCATTGTTAATCGTTTAACGGAAATTAATTGTAACTTTCTACAAGTAGAACAATGAATGGAACACGTAGACGGTTGAAATCTTTGTATATATTGCTTCTATATAATCTAAGAAACATATATGCAAAGCATCCAAACAGTACCATTCGCCAATTTTTTGTTCTTCAAGTTTAAGTGAACAATGAGACCCATTGTTAATCCTTTATCGCAAATTATTTGTAACTTTCGACAAGTAGAACAATGAATGGAACAGGTAGCCGGTTGAAATCAATGTATATATTGCTTCTATATAGTCTAAGAAACATATATGCAAAGCATCCAAACAGTAACATTCGCCAATTTTTTGTTCTTCAAGTTTAAGTGAACAACAAGCCCCATTGTTAATCCTTTAAAGGAAATTATTTGTAAATTTCGACAAGTAGAACAATGATTGGAACACGTAGACGGTTGAAATCTTTGTATATATTGTTTCCATATAGTCTAAGAAACATGTACGCAAAGCATCCAAACAGCACAATTCGCCAATATTTGTTCTTCAAGTTTAAGTGAACTACGAGCCCCATTGTTAATCCTTTAAAGGAAATTATTTGTAAATTTCGATAAGTAGAACAATGAATGGAACAGGTAGACGGTTGAAATCTTTGTATATATTGCTTCTATATAGCCTACGAAACATATATGCAAAGCATCCAAACAGTGCAATTCGCCAATTTTTTGTTCTTCAAGTTTAAGTGAACTACGAGCCCCATTGGTAATCCTTTAAAGGAGATTATTTGTAAATTTCGACAAGTAGAACAATGATTGGAACACGTAGACGGTTGATATCTTTGTATATATTGCTTCCATATAGTCTAAGAAACATGTACGCAAAGCATCCAAACAGTACCATTCGCCAATTTTTTGTTCTTCAAGTTTAAGTGAACAATGAGCCCCAATGGTTAATCCTTTATCGGAAATTATTTGTAATTTTCGACAAGTAGAACAATGAATGGAACAGGTAGACGGTTGAAATCTTTGTATATATTGCTTCTATATAATCTAAGAAACATATATGCAAAGCATCCAAACAGTACCATTCGCCAATTTTTTGTTCTTCAAGTTTAAGTGAAGAACGAGCCCCATTGATAATCATGAAACGGAAATTATTTGTAACTTTCTACAAGTAGAACAATGAATAGTACAGGTAGACGGGTGAAATCTTTCTATATATTGCTTCTAAATAGTCTAAGAAACATATATGCAAAGCATCCAAACAGTACAATTCGCCAATTTTTTGTTCTTCAAGTTTAAGTGAACTACGAGCCCCATTGTTAATCCTTTAAAGGAAATTATTTGTAAATTTCGACAAGTAGAACAATGAATGGATCAGGTAGACGGTTGAAATCTTTGTATATGTTGCTTCTATATAGTCTACGAAACCTATATGCAAAGCATCTAAACAGTAACAATCGCCAATTTTTTGTTCTTCAAGTTTAAGTGAACAGCGAGCCCCATTGATAATCATGAAATGAAAATTATTTGTAACTTTCTACAAGTAGAACAATGAATAGTACAGGTATACGGGTGAAATCTTTCTACTTATTGCTTCTAAATAGTCTAAGAAACATATATGCAAAGCATCCAAACAGTAAAATTCGCAAATTTATTGTTCTTCAAGTTTAAGTGAACAACGAGCCCCATTGTTAATCCTTTAAAGGAAATTATTTGTAATTTTCGACAAGCAGAACAATGAATGTAACAGGAAGACGGTTGAAATCTTTGTATATATTGCTTCTATATAATCTAAGAAACATATATGCAAAGCATCCAAACAGTACCATTCGCCAATTTTTTGTTCTTCAAGTTTAAGTGAACAGCGAGCCCCATTGATAATCATGAAATGGAAATTATTTGTAACTTTCTACAAGTAGAACAATGAATGGAACAGGTAGACGGTTGAATTCTTTGTATATATTGCTTCTATATAGTCTAAGAAACCTATATGCAAAGCATCTAAACAGTAACAATCGCCAATTTTTTGATCTTCAAGTTTAAGTGAACAGCGAGCCCCATTGATAATCATGAAATGGAAATTATTTGTAACTTTCTACAAGTAGAACAATGAATAGTACAGGTAGACGGGTGAATTCTTTCTATATATTGCTTCTAAATAGTCTAAGAAACATATATGCAAAGCATCCAAACAGTACAATTCGCCAATTTTTTGTTCATCAAGTTTAAGTGAACTACGAGCCCCATTGTTAATCCTTTAAAGGAGATTATTTGTAAATTTCGACAAGTAGAACAATGATTGGAACACGTAGACGGTTGATATCTTTGTATATATTGCTTCCATATAGTCTAAGAAACATGTACGCAAAGCATCCAAACAGTACCATTCGCCAATTTTTTGTTCTTCAAGTTTAAGTGAACAATGAGCCCCAATGGTTAATCCTTTATCGGAAATTATTTGTAATTTTCGACAAGTAGAACAATGAATGGAACAGGTAGACGGTTGAAATCTTTGTATATATTGCTTCTACATAATCTAAGAAACATATATGCAAAGAATCTAAACAGTAACAATCGCCAATTTTTTGATCTTCAAGTTTAAGTGAACAACGAGCCCCATTGTTAATCCTTTAAAGGAAATTATTTGTAAATTTCGACAAGTTGAACAATGAATGGAACAGGTAGACGGTTGAAATCTTTGTATATATTGCTTCTATATAGCCTACGAAACATATATGCAAAGCATCCAAACAGTACAATTCGCCAATTTTTCGTTCTTCAAGTTTAAGTGAACTACGAGTCCCATTGTTAATCCTTTAACGGAAATTAATTGTAACTTTCTACAAGTAGAACAATGATTGGAACACGCAGACGGTTGAAATCTTTGTATATATTGCTTCCATATAGTCTAAGAAACATATATGCAAAGCATCCAAACAGTACCATTCGCCAATTTTTTGTTCTTCAAGTTTAAGTGAAGAACGAGCCCCATTGATAATCATGAAACGGAAATTATTTGTAACTTTCTACAAGTAGAACAATGAATAGTACAGGTAGACGGGTGAAATCTTTCTATATATTGCTTCTAAATAGTCTAAGAAACATATATGCAAAGCATCCAAACAGTACAATTCGCCAATTTTTTGTTCTTCAAGTTTAAGTGAACTACGAGCCCCATTGTTAATCGTTTAACGGAAATTAATTGTAACTTTCTACAAGTAGAACAATGAATGGAACACGTAGACGGTTGAAATCTTTGTATATATTGCTTCTATATAATCTAAGAAACATATATGCAAAGCATCCAAACAGTACCATTCGCCAATTTTTTGTTCTTCAAGTTTAAGTGAACAATGAGACCCATTGTTAATCCTTTATCGCAAATTATTTGTAACTTTCGACAAGTAGAACAATGAATGGAACAGGTAGCCGGTTGAAATCAATGTATATATTGCTTCTATATAGTCTAAGAAACATATATGCAAAGCATCCAAACAGTAACATTCGCCAATTTTTTGTTCTTCAAGTTTAAGTGAACAACAAGCCCCATTGTTAATCCTTTAAAGGAAATTATTTGTAAATTTCGACAAGTAGAACAATGATTGGAACACGTAGACGGTTGAAATCTTTGTATATATTGTTTCCATATAGTCTAAGAAACATGTACGCAAAGCATCCAAACAGCACAATTCGCCAATATTTGTTCTTCAAGTTTAAGTGAACTACGAGCCCCATTGTTAATCCTTTAAAGGAAATTATTTGTAAATTTCGATAAGTAGAACAATGAATGGAACAGGTAGACGGTTGAAATCTTTGTATATATTGCTTCTATATAGCCTACGAAACATATATGCAAAGCATCCAAACAGTGCAATTCGCCAATTTTTTGTTCTTCAAGTTTAAGTGAACTACGAGCCCCATTGGTAATCCTTTAAAGGAGATTATTTGTAAATTTCGACAAGTAGAACAATGATTGGAACACGTAGACGGTTGATATCTTTGTATATATTGCTTCCATATAGTCTAAGAAACATGTACGCAAAGCATCCAAACAGTACCATTCGCCAATTTTTTGTTCTTCAAGTTTAAGTGAACAATGAGCCCCAATGGTTAATCCTTTATCGGAAATTATTTGTAATTTTCGACAAGTAGAACAATGAATGGAACAGGTAGACGGTTGAAATCTTTGTATATATTGCTTCTATATAATCTAAGAAACATATATGCAAAGCATCCAAACAGTACCATTCGCCAATTTTTTGTTCTTCAAGTTTAAGTGAAGAACGAGCCCCATTGATAATCATGAAACGGAAATTATTTGTAACTTTCTACAAGTAGAACAATGAATAGTACAGGTAGACGGGTGAAATCTTTCTATATATTGCTTCTAAATAGTCTAAGAAACATATATGCAAAGCATCCAAACAGTACAATTCGCCAATTTTTTGTTCTTCAAGTTTAAGTGAACTACGAGCCCCATTGTTAATCCTTTAAAGGAAATTATTTGTAAATTTCGACAAGTAGAACAATGAATGGATCAGGTAGACGGTTGAAATCTTTGTATATGTTGCTTGTATATAGTCTACGAAACCTATATGCAAAGCATCTAAACAGTAACAATCGCCAATTTTTTGTTCTTCAAGTTTAAGTGAACAGCGAGCCCCATTGATAATCATGAAATGAAAATTATTTGTAACTTTCTACAAGTAGAACAATGAATAGTACAGGTATACGGGTGAAATCTTTCTACTTATTGCTTCTAAATAGTCTAAGAAACATATATGCAAAGCATCCAAACAGTAAAATTCGCAAATTTATTGTTCTTCAAGTTTAAGTGAACAACGAGCCCCATTGTTAATCCTTTAAAGGAAATTATTTGTAATTTTCGACAAGCAGAACAATGAATGTAACAGGAAGACGGTTGAAATCTTTGTATATATTGCTTCTATATAATCTAAGAAACATATATGCAAAGCATCCAAACAGTACCATTCGCCAATTTTTTGTTCTTCAAGTTTAAGTGAACAGCGAGCCCCATTGATAATCATGAAATGGAAATTATTTGTAACTTTCTACAAGTAGAACAATGAATGGAACAGGTAGACGGTTGAATTCTTTGTATATATTGCTTCTATATAGTCTAAGAAACCTATATGCAAAGCATCTAAACAGTAACAATCGCCAATTTTTTGATCTTCAAGTTTAAGTGAACAGCGAGCCCCATTGATAATCATGAAATGGAAATTATTTGTAACTTTCTACAAGTAGAACAATGAATAGTACAGGTAGACGGGTGAATTCTTTCTATATATTGCTTCTAAATAGTCTAAGAAACATATATGCAAAGCATCCAAACAGTACAATTCGCCAATTTTTTGTTCATCAAGTTTAAGTGAACTACGAGCCCCATTGTTAATCCTTTAAAGTAGATTATTTGTAAATTTCGACAAGTAGAACAATGATTGGTACACGTAGACGGTTGATATCTTTGTATATATTGCTTCCATATAGTCTAAGAAACATGTACGCAAAGCATCCAAACAGTACCATTCGCCAATTTTTTGTTCTTCAAGTTTAAGTGAACAATGAGCCCCAATGGTTAATCCTTTATCGGAAATTATTTGTGATTTTCGACAAGTAGAACAATGAATGGAACAGGTAGACGGTTGAAATCTTTGTATATATTGCTTCTATATAATCTAAGAAACATATATGCAAAGCATCCAAACAGTACCATTCGCCAATTTTTTGTTCTTCAAGTTTAAGGTAACTACGAGCCCCATTGTTAATCCTTTAAAGGAAATTATTTGTAAATTTCGACAAGTAGAACAATGAATAGAACAGGTAGACGGGTGAAATCTTTCTATATATTGCTTCTAAATAGTCTAAGAAACATATATGCAAAGCATCCAAACAGTAAAATTCGCCAATTTATTGTTCTTCAAGTTTAAGTGAACAACGAGCCCCATTGTTAATCCTTTAAAGGAAATTATTTGTAATTTTCGACAAGCAGAACAATGAATGGAACAGGTAGACGGTTGAAATCTTTGTATATATTGCTTCTATATAATCTAAGAAACATATATGCAAAGCATCCAAACAGTACCATTCGCCAATTTTTTGTTCTTCAAGTTTAAGTGAACAATGAGCCCCATTGTTAATCCTTTATCGGAAATTATTTGTAACTTTCGACAAGTAGAACAATGATTGGAACACGTAGACGGTTGAAATCTTTGTATATATTGCTTCCATATAGTCTAAGAAACATGTACGCAAAGCATCCAAACAGTACCATTCGCCAATTTTTTGTTCTTCAAATTTAAGTGAACAATGAGCCCCAATGGTTAATCCTTTATCGGAAATTATTTGTAATTTTCGACAAGTAGAACAATGAATGGAACAGGTAGACGGTTCAAATCTTTGTATATATTGCTTCTATATAATCTAAGAAACATATATGGAAAGCATCTAAACAGTAACAATCGCCAATTTTTTGATCTTCAAGTTTAAGTGAACAACGAGCCCCATTGTTAATCCTTTATCGGAAATTATTTGTAACTTTCGACAAGTAGAACAATGATTGGAACACGTAGACGGTTGAAATCTTTGTATATATTGCTTCCATATAGTCTAAGAAACATGTACGCAAAGCATCCAAACAGTACCATTCGCCAATTTTTTGTTCTTCAAATTTAAGTGAACAATGAGCCCCAATGGTTAATCCTTTATCGGAAATTATTTGTAATTTTCGACAAGTAGAACAATGAATGGAACAGGTAGACGGTTGAAATCTTTGTATATATTGCTTCTATATAGCCTACGAAACATATATGCAAAGCATCCAAACAGTACAATTCGCCAATTTTTCGTTCTTCAAGTTTAAGTGAACTACGAGTCCCATTGTTAATCCTTTAACGGAAATTAATTGTAACTTTCTACAAGTAGAACAATGATTGGAACACGCAGACGGTTGAAATCTTTGTGTATATTGCTTCCATATAGTCTAAGAAACATATATGCAAAGCATCCAAACAGTACCATTCGCCAATTTTTTGTTCTTCAAGTTTAAGTGAACAATGAGCCCCATTGTTAATCCTTTATCGGAAATTATTTGTAACTTTCGACAAGTAGAACATTGAATGGAACAGGTAGACGGTTGAAATCTTTGTATATATTGCTTCTATATAGTATAAGAAACATATATGCAAAGCATCCAATCAGTTCAATTCGCCAATTTTTTGTTCTTCAAGTTTAAGTGAACAATGAGCCCCAATGGTTAATCCGTTATCGGAAATTATTTGTAACCTTCGACAAGTAGAACAATGAATGGAACAGGTAGACGGTTGAAATCTTTGTATATATTGCTTCTATATAATCTAAGAAACATATATGCAAAGCATCCAAACAGTACAATTCGCCAATTATTTCATCTTCATGTTTAAGTGAACTACGAGCCCCATTGTTAATCCTTTAAAGGAAATTATTTGTAAATTTCGACAAGTAGAACAATGAATGGATCATGTAGACGGTTGAAATCATTGTATATATTGTTTCTATATAGTCTGCGAAACAAATATGCAAAGCATCCAAACAGTACAATTCGCCAATTTTTTGTTCTTCAAGTTTAAGTGAACTACGAGCCCCATTGATAATCATGAAATGGAAATTATTTGTAACTTTCTACAAGTAGAACAATGAATAGTACAGGTAGACGGGTGAAATCTTTCTATATATTACATCTAAATAGTCTAAGAAACATATATGGAAAGCATCCAAACAGTACAATTCGCCAATTTTTTGATCTTCAAGTTTAAGTGAACAGCGAGCCCCATTGATAATCATGAAATGGAAATTATTTGTAACTTTCTACAAGTAGAACAATGAATAGTACAGGTAGACGGGTGAATTCTTTCTATATATTGCTTCTAAATAGTCTAAGAAACATATATGCAAAGCATCCAAACAGTACAATTCGCCAATTTTTTGTTCTTCAAGTTTAAGTGAACAGCGAACCCCATTGATAATCATGAAATGGAAATTATTTGTAACTTTCTACAAGTAGAACAATGAATAGAACAGGTAGACGGGTGAAATCTTTCTATATATTGCTTCTAAATAGTCTAAGAAACATATATGCAAAGTATCGAAACAGTAAAATTCGCCAATTTATTGTTCTTCAAGTTTAAGTGAACAATGAGCCCCAATGGTTAATCCTTTATCGTAAATTATTTGTAATTTTCGACAAGTAGAACAATGAATGAAACACGTAGACGGTTGAAATCTTTGTATATATTGCTTCCATATAGTGTAAGAAAGATGTACGCAAAGCATCCAAACAGTACCATTCGCCAATTTTTTGTTCTTCAAGTTTAAGTGAACAATGAGCCCCAATGGTTAATCCTTTATCGTAAATTATTTGTAATTTTCGACAAGTAGAACAATGAATGAAACAGGTAGACGGTCGAAATCTTTGTATATATTGCTTCTATATAAACTAAGAAACATATATGCAAAGCATCCAAACAGTACCGTTCGCCAATTTTTTGTTCTTCAAGTTTAAGTGAACAACGAGCCCCATTGATAATCATGAAACGGAAATTATTTGTAACTTTCTACAAGTAGAACAATGAATGGAACAGGTAGACTGTTGAAATCATTGTATATATTGCTTCTATATAGTCTAAGAAACATATATGCAAAGCGTCCAAACAGTACAATTCGCCAATTATTTGATCTTCAAGTTTTAGTAAAATACGATCCCCATTGTTAATCCTTTAAAGGAAATTATTTGTAAATTTCGACAAGTAGAACAATGAATGGAACAGGTAGACTGTTGAAATCATTGTATATATTGCTTCTATATAGTCTAAGAAACATATATGCAAAGCGTCCAAACAGTACAATTCGCCAATTATTTGATCTTCAAGTTTAAGTGAACTACGAGCCCCATTGTTAATACTTTAACGGAAATTATTTGTAAATTTCGACAAGTAGAACAATGATTGGAACACGTAGACGGTTGAAATCTTTGTATATATTGCTTCCATATAGTCTAAGAAACATGTACGCAAAGCATCCAAACAGTACCATTCGCCAATTATTTGATCTTCAAGTTTAAGTGAACTACGAGCCCCATTGTTAATACTTTAACGGAAATTATTTGTAACTTTCGACAAGTAGAACAATGAATGGAATAGGTAGACGGTTGAAATCATTGTATATATTGCTTCTAAATAGTCTAAGAAACATATATGCAAAGCATCCAAACAGTACAATTCGCCAATTTTTTGTTCTTCAAGTTTAAGTGAACAATGAGCCCCAATGGTTAATCCTTTATCGGAAATTATTTGTAAATTTCGACAAGTAGAACAATGATTGGAACACGTAGACGGTTGAAATCTTTGTATATATTGCTTCCATATAGTGTAAGAAAGATGTACGCAAAGCATCCAAACAGTACCATTCGCCAATTTTTTGTTCTTCAAGTTTAAGTGAACAATGAGCCCCAATGGTTAATCCTTTATCGGAAATTATTTGTAAATTTCGACAAGTAGAACAATGATTGGAACACGTAGACGGTTGAAATCTTTGTATATATTGCTTCCATATAGTGTAAGAAAGATGTACGCAAAGCATCCAAACAGTACCATTCGCCAATTTTTTGTTCTTCAAGTTTAAGTGAACAATGAGCCCCAATGGTTAATCCTTTATCGTAAATTATTTGTAATTTTCGACAAGTAGAACAATGAATGAAACAGGTAGACGGTCGAAATCTTTGTATATATTGCTTCTATATAAACTAAGAAACATATATGCAAAGCATCCAAACAGTACCGTTCGCCAATTTTTTGTTCTTCAAGTTTAAGTGAACAACGAGCCCCATTGATAATCATGAAACGGAAATTATTTGTAACTTTCTACAAGTAGAACAATGAATGGAACAGGTAGACTGTTGAAATCATTGTATATATTGCTTCTATATAGTCTAAGAAACATATATGCAAAGCGTCCAAACAGTACAATTCGCCAATTATTTGATCTTCAAGTTTAAGTGAACTACGAGCCCCATTGTTAATACTTTAACGGAAATTATTTGTAAATTTCGACAAGTAGAACAATGATTGGAACACGTAGACGGTTGAAATCTTTGTATATATTGCTTCCATATAGTCTAAGAAACATGTACGCAAAGCATCCAAACAGTACCATTCGCCAATTTTTTGTTCTTCAAGTTTAAGTGAACAATGAGCCCCAATGGTTAATCCTTTATCGGAAATTATTTGTAACTTTCGGCAAGTAGAACAATGAATGGAGCAGGTAGACGGTTGAAATCTTTGTATATATTGCTTCTATATAGTCTAAGAAACATATATGCAATGCATCCAAACAGTAGAATTCGCCAATTTATTGTTCTTCAAGTTTAAGTGAACTACGAGCCCCATTGTTAATCGTTTAAAGGAAATTATTTGTAAATTTCGACAAGTAGAACAATGAATGGAACAGGTAGACGGTTGAAATCTTTGTATATATTGCTTCTATATAATCTAAGAAACATATCTGCAGATCATCCAAACAGTACAATCCGCCAATTATTTGATCTTCAAGTTTAAGTGAACTACGAGCCCCATTGTTAATACTTTAACGGAAATTATTTGTAACTTGCGACAAGTAGAACAATGAATGGAACAGGTAGCCGGTTGAAATCTTTGTATATATTGCTTCTATATAGTCTATGAAACATATATGCAAAGCATCCAAACAGTACAATTCGCCAATTTCTTGTACTTCAAGTTTAAGTGAACAATGAGCCCCAATGGTTAATCCATTATCGGTAATTATTTGTAACTTTCGACAAGTAGAACAATGAATGGAGCAGGTAGACGGTTGAAATCCTTGTATATATTGCGTCTATATAATCTAAGAAACATATATGCAAAGCATCCAAACAGTACCATTCGCCAATTTTTTGTTCTTCAAGATTAAGTGAAGTACGAGCCCCATTGTTAATCCTTTAAAGGAAATTATTTGTAAATTTCGACAAGTAGAACAATGAATGGAACAGGTAGACAGTTGAAATCATTGTATATATTGCTTCTATATAGTCTAAGAAACATATATGCAAAGCGTCCAAACAGTACAATTCGCCAATTATTTGATCTTCAAGTTTAAGTAAACTACGATCCCCATTGTTAATCCATTAACGGAAATTATTTGTAACTTTCGACAAGTAGAACAATGAATGGAACAGGTAGACGGTTGAAATCATTGTATATATTGCTTCTATATAGTCTAAGAAACATATATGCAAAGGATCCAAACAGTACAATTCGACAATTTTTTGCTCTTCAAGATTAAGTGAACTACGAGCCCCATTGTTAATCCTTTAAAGGAAATTATTTGTAAATTTCGGCAAGTAGAACAATGAATGGAATAGGTAGACGGTTGAAATCATTGTATATATTGCTTCTAAATAGTCTAAGAAACATATATGCAAAGCATCCAAACAGTACAATTCGCCAATTTTTTGTTCTTCAAGTTTAAGTGAACAATGAGCCCCAATGGTTAATCCTTTATCGGAAATTATTTGTAAATTTCGACAAGTAGAACAATGAATGAAACAGGTAGACGGTCGAAATCTTTGTATATATTGCTTCTATATAAACTAAGAAACATATATGCAAAGCATCCAAACAGTACCGTTCGCCAATTTTTTGTTCTTCAAGTTTAAGTGAACAACGAGCCCCATTGATAATCATGAAACGGAAATTATTTGTAACTTTCTACAAGTAGAACAATGAATGGAACAGGTAGACTGTTGAAATCATTGTATATATTGCTTCTATATAGTCTAAGAAACATATATGCAAAGCGTCCAAACAGTACAATTCGCCAATTATTTGATCTTCAAGTTTTAGTAAAATACGATCCCCATTGTTAATCCTTTAAAGGAAATTATTTGTAAATTTCGACAAGTAGAACAATGAATGGAACAGGTAGACTGTTGAAATCATTGTATATATTGCTTCTATATAGTCTAAGAAACATATATGCAAAGCGTCCAAACAGTACAATTCGCCAATTATTTGATCTTCAAGTTTAACTGAACTACGAGCCCCATTGTTAATACTTTAACGGAAATTATTTGTAAATTTCGACAAGTAGAACAATGATTGGAACACGTAGACGGTTGAAATCTTTGTATATATTGCTTCCATATAGTCTAAGAAACATGTACGCAAAGCATCCAAACAGTACCATTCGCCAATTATTTGATCTTCAAGTTTAAGTGAACTACGAGCCCCATTGTTAATACTTTAACGGAAATTATTTGTAACTTTCGACAAGTAGAACAATGAATGGAACAGGTATACGGTTGAAATCATTGTATATATTGCTTCTATATAATCTAAGAAACATATATGCAAAGCATCCAAACAGTACCATTCGCCAATTTTTTGTTCTTCAAGCTTAAGTGAACAATGAGCCCCATTGTTAATCCTTTATCGGAAATTATTTGTAACTTTCGACAAGTAGAACATTGAATGGAACAGGTAGACGGTTGAAATCATTGTATATATTGCTTCTAAATAGTCTAAGAAACATATATGCAAAGCATCCAAACAGTACAATTCGCCAATTTTTTGTTCTTCAAGTTTAAGTGAACAATGAGCCCCAATGGTTAATCCTTTATCGGAAATTATTTGTAAATTTCGACAAGTAGAACAATGATTGGAACACGTAGACGGTTGAAATCTTTGTATATATTGCTTCCATATAGTGTAAGAAAGATGTACGCAAAGCATCCAAACAGTACCATTCGCCAATTTTTTGTTCTTCAAGTTTAAGTGAACAATGAGCCCCAATGGTTAATCCTTTATCGTAAATTATTTGTAATTTTCGACAAGTAGAACAATGAATGAAACACGTAGACGGTTGAAATCTTTGTATATATTGCTTCCATATAGTGTAAGAAAGATGTACGCAAAGCATCCAAACAGTACCATTCGCCAATTTTTTGTTCTTCAAGTTTAAGTGAACAATGAGCCCCAATGGTTAATCCTTTATCGTAAATTATTTGTAATTTTCGACAAGTAGAACAATGAATGAAACAGGTAGACGGTCGAAATCTTTGTATATATTGCTTCTATATAAACTAAGAAACATATATGCAAAGCATCCAAACAGTACCGTTCGCCAATTTTTTGTTCTTCAAGTTTAAGTGAACAACGAGCCCCATTGATAATCATGAAACGGAAATTATTTGTAACTTTCTACAAGTAGAACAATGAATGGAACAGGTAGACTGTTGAAATCATTGTATATATTGCTTCTATATAGTCTAAGAAACATATATGCAAAGCGTCCAAACAGTACAATTCGCCAATTATTTGATCTTCAAGTTTTAGTAAAATACGATCCCCATTGTTAATCCTTTAAAGGAAATTATTTGTAAATTTCGACAAGTAGAACAATGAATGGAACAGGTAGACTGTTGAAATCATTGTATATATTGCTTCTATATAGTCTAAGAAACATATATGCAAAGCGTCCAAACAGTACAATTCGCCAATTATTTGATCTTCAAGTTTAAGTGAACTACGAGCCCCATTGTTAATACTTTAACGGAAATTATTTGTAAATTTCGACAAGTAGAACAATGATTGGAACACGTAGACGGTTGAAATCTTTGTATATATTGCTTCCATATAGTCTAAGAAACATGTACGCAAAGCATCCAAACAGTACCATTCGCCAATTTTTTGTTCTTCAAGTTTAAGTGAACAATGAGCCCCAATGGTTAATCCTTTATCGGAAATTATTTGTAACTTTCGGCAAGTAGAACAATGAATGGAGCAGGTAGACGGTTGAAATCTTTGTATATATTGCTTCTATATAGTCTAAGAAACATATATGCAATGCATCCAAACAGTAGAATTCGCCAATTTATTGTTCTTCAAGTTTAAGTGAACTACGAGCCCCATTGTTAATCCTTTAAAGGAAATTATTTGTAAATTTCGACAAGTAGAACAATGAATGGAACAGGTAGACGGTTGAAATCTTTGTATATATTGCTTCTATATAATCTAAGAAACATATCTGCAGATCATCCAAACAGTACAATCCGCCAATTATTTGATCTTCAAGTTTAAGTGAACTACGAGCCCCATTGTTAATACTTTAACGGAAATTATTTGTAACTTGCGACAAGTAGAACAATGAATGGAACAGGTAGCCGGTTGAAATCTTTGTATATATTGCTTCTATATAGTCTATGAAACATATATGCAAAGCATCCAAACAGTACAATTCGCCAATTTCTTGTACTTCAAGTTTAAGTGAACAATGAGCCCCAATGGTTAATCCATTATCGGTAATTATTTGTAACTTTCGACAAGTAGAACAATGAATGGAGCAGGTAGACGGTTGAAATCCTTGTATATATTGCGTCTATATAATCTAAGAAACATATATGCAAAGCATCCAAACAGTACCATTCGCCAATTTTTTGTTCTTCAAGATTAAGTGAAGTACGAGCCCCATTGTTAATCCTTTAAAGGAAATTATTTGTAAATTTCGACAAGTAGAACAATGAATGGAACAGGTAGACAGTTGAAATCATTGTATATATTGCTTCTATATAGTCTAAGAAACATATATGCAAAGCGTCCAAACAGTACAATTCGCCAATTATTTGATCTTCAAGTTTAAGTAAACTACGATCCCCATTGTTAATCCATTAACGGAAATTATTTGTAACTTTCGACAAGTAGAACAATGAATGGAACAGGTAGACGGTTGAAATCATTGTATATATTGCTTCTATATAGTCTAAGAAACATATATGCAAAGGATCCAAACAGTACAATTCGACAATTTTTTGCTCTTCAAGATTAAGTGAACTACGAGCCCCATTGTTAATCCTTTAAAGGAAATTATTTGTAAATTTCGGCAAGTAGAACAATGAATGGAATAGGTAGACGGTTGAAATCATTGTATATATTGCTTCTAAATAGTCTAAGAAACATATATGCAAAGCATCCAAACAGTACAATTCGCCAATTTTTTGTTCTTCAAGTTTAAGTGAACAATGAGCCCCAATGGTTAATCCTTTATCGGAAATTATTTGTAAATTTCGACAAGTAGAACAATGAATGAAACAGGTAGACGGTCGAAATCTTTGTATATATTGCTTCTATATAAACTAAGAAACATATATGCAAAGCATCCAAACAGTACCGTTCGCCAATTTTTTGTTCTTCAAGTTTAAGTGAACAACGAGCCCCATTGATAATCATGAAACGGAAATTATTTGTAACTTTCTACAAGTAGAACAATGAATGGAACAGGTAGACTGTTGAAATCATTGTATATATTGCTTCTATATAGTCTAAGAAACATATATGCAAAGCGTCCAAACAGTACAATTCGCCAATTATTTGATCTTCAAGTTTTAGTAAAATACGATCCCCATTGTTAATCCTTTAAAGGAAATTATTTGTAAATTTCGACAAGTAGAACAATGAATGGAACAGGTAGACTGTTGAAATCATTGTATATATTGCTTCTATATAGTCTAAGAAACATATATGCAAAGCGTCCAAACAGTACAATTCGCCAATTATTTGATCTTCAAGTTTAACTGAACTACGAGCCCCATTGTTAATACTTTAACGGAAATTATTTGTAAATTTCGACAAGTAGAACAATGATTGGAACACGTAGACGGTTGAAATCTTTGTATATATTGCTTCCATATAGTCTAAGAAACATGTACGCAAAGCATCCAAACAGTACCATTCGCCAATTATTTGATCTTCAAGTTTAAGTGAACTACGAGCCCCATTGTTAATACTTTAACGGAAATTATTTGTAACTTTCGACAAGTAGAACAATGAATGGAACAGGTATACGGTTGAAATCATTGTATATATTGCTTCTATATAATCTAAGAAACATATATGCAAAGCATCCAAACAGTACCATTCGCCAATTTTTTGTTCTTCAAGCTTAAGTGAACAATGAGCCCCATTGTTAATCCTTTATCGGAAATTATTTGTAACTTTCGACAAGTAGAACATTGAATGGAACAGGTAGACGGTTGAAATCATTGTATATATTGCTTCTAAATAGTCTAAGAAACATATATGCAAAGCATCCAAACAGTACAATTCGCCAATTTTTTGTTCTTCAAGTTTAAGTGAACAATGAGCCCCAATGGTTAATCCTTTATCGGAAATTATTTGTAAATTTCGACAAGTAGAACAATGATTGGAACACGTAGACGGTTGAAATCTTTGTATATATTGCTTCCATATAGTGTAAGAAAGATGTACGCAAAGCATCCAAACAGTACCATTCGCCAATTTTTTGTTCTTCAAGTTTAAGTGAACAATGAGCCCCAATGGTTAATCCTTTATCGTAAATTATTTGTAATTTTCGACAAGTAGAACAATGAATGAAACACGTAGACGGTTGAAATCTTTGTATATATTGCTTCCATATAGTGTAAGAAAGATGTACGCAAAGCATCCAAACAGTACCATTCGCCAATTTTTTGTTCTTCAAGTTTAAGTGAACAATGAGCCCCAATGGTTAATCCTTTATCGTAAATTATTTGTAATTTTCGACAAGTAGAACAATGAATGAAACAGGTAGACGGTCGAAATCTTTGTATATATTGCTTCTATATAAACTAAGAAACATATATGCAAAGCATCCAAACAGTACCGTTCGCCAATTTTTTGTTCTTCAAGTTTAAGTGAACAACGAGCCCCATTGATAATCATGAAACGGAAATTATTTGTAACTTTCTACAAGTAGAACAATGAATGGAACAGGTAGACTGTTGAAATCATTGTATATATTGCTTCTATATAGTCTAAGAAACATATATGCAAAGCGTCCAAACAGTACAATTCGCCAATTATTTGATCTTCAAGTTTTAGTAAAATACGATCCCCATTGTTAATCCTTTAAAGGAAATTATTTGTAAATTTCGACAAGTAGAACAATGAATGGAACAGGTAGACTGTTGAAATCATTGTATATATTGCTTCTATATAGTCTAAGAAACATATATGCAAAGCGTCCAAACAGTACAATTCGCCAATTATTTGATCTTCAAGTTTAAGTGAACTACGAGCCCCATTGTTAATACTTTAACGGAAATTATTTGTAAATTTCGACAAGTAGAACAATGATTGGAACACGTAGACGGTTGAAATCTTTGTATATATTGCTTCCATATAGTCTAAGAAACATGTACGCAAAGCATCCAAACAGTACCATTCGCCAATTTTTTGTTCTTCAAGTTTAAGTGAACAATGAGCCCCAATGGTTAATCCTTTATCGGAAATTATTTGTAACTTTCGGCAAGTAGAACAATGAATGGAGCAGGTAGACGGTTGAAATCTTTGTATATATTGCTTCTATATAGTCTAAGAAACATATATGCAATGCATCCAAACAGTAGAATTCGCCAATTTATTGTTCTTCAAGTTTAAGTGAACTACGAGCCCCATTGTTAATCCTTTAAAGGAAATTATTTGTAAATTTCGACAAGTAGAACAATGAATGGAACAGGTAGACGGTTGAAATCTTTGTATATATTGCTTCTATATAATCTAAGAAACATATCTGCAGATCATCCAAACAGTACAATCCGCCAATTATTTGATCTTCAAGTTTAAGTGAACTACGAGCCCCATTGTTAATACTTTAACGGAAATTATTTGTAACTTGCGACAAGTAGAACAATGAATGGAACAGGTAGCCGGTTGAAATCTTTGTATATATTGCTTCTATATAGTCTATGAAACATATATGCAAAGCATCCAAACAGTACAATTCGCCAATTTCTTGTACTTCAAGTTTAAGTGAACAATGAGCCCCAATGGTTAATCCATTATCGGTAATTATTTGTAACTTTCGACAAGTAGAACAATGAATGGAGCAGGTAGACGGTTGAAATCCTTGTATATATTGCGTCTATATAATCTAAGAAACATATATGCAAAGCATCCAAACAGTACCATTCGCCAATTTTTTGTTCTTCAAGATTAAGTGAAGTACGAGCCCCATTGTTAATCCTTTAAAGGAAATTATTTGTAAATTTCGACAAGTAGAACAATGAATGGAACAGGTAGACGGATGAAATCTTTGTATATATTGCTTCTATATAATCTAAGAAACATATATGCAAAGCATCCAAACAGTACCATTCGCCAATTTCTTGTTCTTCAAGTTTAAGTGAACAATGAGCCCCAATGGTTAATCCGTTATCGGAAATTATTTGTAACTTTCGACAAGTAGAACAATGAATGGAACAGGTAGACTGTTGAAATCATTGTATATATTGCTTCTATATAGTCTAAGAAACATATATGCAAAGCATCCAAACAGTACAATTCGCCAATTTTTTGTTCTTCAAGTTTAAGTGAACTACGAGCCCCATTGATAATCATGAAATGGAAATTATTTATAACTTTCTACAAGTAGAACAATGAATAGAACAGGTAGACGGTTGAAATCTTTGTATATATTGCTTCTATATAGTATAAGAAACATATATGCAAAGCATCCAAACAGTACAATTCGCCAATTTTTTGTTCTTCAAGTTTAAGTGAACTACGAGCCCCATTGATAATCATGAAATGGAAATTATTTGTAACTTTCTACAAGTAGAACAATGAATAGTACAGGTAGACGGATGAAATCTTTCTATATATTGCATCTAAATAGTCTAAGAAACATATATGCAAAGCATCCAAACAGTACCATTCGCCAATTTTTTGTTCTTCAAGTTTAAGTGAACTACGAGCCCCATTGTTAATCCTTTAAAGGAAATTATTTGTAAATTTCGACAAGTAGAACAATGAATGAATCAGGTAGACGGTTGAAGTCTTTGTATACATTGCTTCCATATAGTCTTAGAAACATATATGCAAAGCATCCAAACAGTACCATTCGCCAATTTTTTGTTCTTCAAGTTTAAGTGAACTACGAGCCCCATTTTTAATCCTTTAAAGGAAATTATTTGTAAATTTCGACAAGTAGAACAATGAATGGATCAGGTAGACGGTTGAAGTCTTTGTATACATTGCTTCCATATAGTCTTAGAAACATATATGCAAAGCATCCAAACAGTACCATTCGCCAATTTTTTGTTCTTCAAGTTTAAGTGAACAATGAGCCCAATTGTTAATCCTTTATCGGAAATTATTTGTAACTTTCGACAAGTAGAACATTGAATGGAACAGGTAGACGGTTGAAATCTTTGTATATATTGCTTCTATATAGTCTAAGAAACATATATGCAAAGCATCCAAACAGTACCAGTCGCCAATTTTTTGTTCTTCAAGTTTAAGTGAACAATGAGCCCCAATTGTTAATCCTTTATCGGTAATTATTTGTAACTTTCGACAAGTAGAACAATGAATGGAACAGGTAGACGGTAGAAATCTTTGTATATATTGCTTCTATATAGTCTAAGAAACATATATGCAAAGCATCTAAACAGTACCATTCGCCAATTTTTTGTTCTTCTAGTTTAAGTGAACTACGAACCCCATTTTTAATACTGTAAAGGAAATTATTTGTAAATTTCGACAAGTAGAACAATGAATGGATCAGGTAGACGGTTGAAGTCTTTGTATACATTGCTTCCATATAGTCTTAGAAACATATATGCAAAGCATCCAAACAGTACCATTCGCCAATTTTTTGTTCTTCAAGTTTAAGTGAACAATGAGCCCCATTGTTAATCCTTTATCGGAAATTATTTGTAACTTTCGACAAGTAGAACATTGAATGGAACAGGTAGACGGTTGAAATCTTTGTATATATTGCTTCTATATAGTCTAAGAAACATATATGCAAAGCATCCAAACAGCACCAGTCGCCAATTTTTTGTTCTTCAAGTTTAAGTGAACAATGAGCCCCAATTGTTAATCCTTTATCGGTAATTATTTGTAACTTTCGACAAGTAGAACAATGAATGGAACAGGGAGACGGTAGAAATCCTTGTATATATTGCGTCTATATAGTCTAAGAAACATATATGCAAAGCATCCAAACAGTACAATTCGCTAATTTATTGTTCTTCAAGTTTAAGTGAACAACGAGCCCCATTGTTAATCCTTTAAAGGAAATTATTTGTAAATTTCGACAAGTAGAACAATGAATGGAACAGGTAGACGGATGAAATCTTTGTATATATTGCTTCTATATAATCTAAGAAACATATATGCAAAGCATCCAAACAGTACCATTCGCCAATTTCTTGTTCTTCAAGTTTAAGTGAACAATGAGCCCCAATGGTTAATCCGTTATCGGAAATTATTTGTAACTTTCGACAAGTAGAACAATGAACGGAACAGGTAGACTGTTGAAATCATTGTATACATTGCTTCTATATAGTCTAAGAAACATATATGCAAAGCATCCAAACAGTACAATTCGCCAATTTTTTGTTCTTCAAGTTTAAGTGAACTACGAGCCCCATTGATAATCATGAAATGGAAATTATTTATAACTTTCTACAAGTAGAACAATGAATAGAACAGGTAGACGGTTGAAATCTTTGTATATATTGCTTCTATATAGTATAAGAAACATATATGCAAAGCATCCAAACAGTACAATTCGCCAATTTTTTGTTCTTCAAGTTTAAGTGAACTACGAGCCCCATTGATAATCATGAAATGGAAATTATTTGTAACTTTCTACAAGTAGAACAATGAATAGTACAGGAAGACGGATGAAATCTTTCTATATATTGCATCTAAATAGTCTAAGAAACATATATGCAAAGCATCCAAACAGTACCATTCGCCAATTTTTTGTTCTTCAAGTTTAAGTGAACTACGAGCCCCATTGTTAATCCTTTAAAGGAAATTATTTGTAAATTTCGACAAGTAGAACAATGAATGGATCAGGTAGACGGTTGAAGTCTTTGTATACATTGCTTCCATATAGTCTTAGAAACATATATGCAAAGCATCCAAACAGTACCATTCGCCAATTTTTTGTTCTTCAAGTTTAAGTGAACTACGAGCCCCATTTTTAATCCTTTAAAGGAAATTATTTGTAAATTTCGACAAGTAGAACAATGAATGGATCAGGTAGACGGTTGAAGTCTTTGTATACATTGCTTCCATATAGTCTTAGAAACATATATGCAAAGCATCCAAACAGTACCATTCGCCAATTTTTTGTTCTTCAAGTTTAAGTGAACAATGAGCCCAATTGTTAATCCTTTATCGGAAATTATTTGTAACTTTCGACAAGTAGAACATTGAATGGAACAGGTAGACGGTTGAAATCTTTGTATATATTGCTTCTATATAGTCTAAGAAACATATATGCAAAGCATCTAAACAGTACCATTCGCCAATTTTTTGTTCTTCAAGTTTAAGTGAACTACGAACCCCATTTTTAATCCTTTAAAGGAAATTATTTGTAACTTTCGACAAGTAGAACATTGAATGGAACAGGTAGACGGTTGAAATCTTTGTATATATTGCTTCTATATAGTCTAAGAAACATATATGCAAAGCATCCAAACAGCACCAGTCGCCAATTTTTTGTTCTTCAAGTTTAAGTGAACAATGAGCCCCAATTGTTAATCCTTTATCGGTAATTATTTGTAACTTTCGACAAGTAGAACAATGAATGGAACAGGTAGACGGTTGAAATCTTTGTATATATTGCTTCTATATAGTCTAAGAAACATATATGCAAAGCATCCAAACAGCACCAGTCGCCAATTTTTTGTTCTTCAAGTTTAAGTGAACTACGAGCCCCATTGATAATCATGAAATGGAAATTATTTGTAACTTTCTACAAGTAGAACAATGAATAGTACAGGTAGACGGATGAAATCTTTCTATATATTGCATCTAAATAGTCTAAGAAACATATATGCAAAGCATCCAAACAGTACCATTCGCCAATTTTTTGTTCTTCAAGTTTAAGTGAACAATGAGCCCAATTGTTAATCCTTTATCGGAAATTATTTGTAACTTTCGACAAGTAGAACATTGAATGGAACAGGTAGACGGATGAAATCTTTCTATATATTGCATCTAAATAGTCTAAGAAACATATATGCAAAGCATCCAAACAGTACCATTCGCCAATTTTTTGTTCTTCAAGTTTAAGTGAACTACGAGCCCCATTGTTAATCCTTTAAAGGAAATTATTTGTAAATTTCGACAAGTAGAACAATGAATGGATCAGGTAGACGGTTGAAGTCTTTGTATACATTGCTTCCATATAGTCTTAGAAACATATATGCAAAGCATCCAAACAGTACCATTCGCCAATTTTTTGATCTTCAAGTTTAAGTGAACTACGAGCCCCATTTTTAATCCTTTAAAGGAAATTATTTGTAAATTTCGACAAGTAGAACAATGAATGGATCAGGTAGACGGTTGAAGTCTTTGTATACATTGCTTCCATATAGTCTTAGAAACATATATGCAAAGCATCCAAACAGTACCATTCGCCAATTTTTTGTTCTTCAAGTTTAAGTGAACAATGAGCCCCATTGTTAATCCTTTATCGGAAATTATTTGTAACTTTCGACAAGTAGAACATTGAATGGAACAGGTAGACGGTTGAAATCTTTGTATATATTGCTTCTATATAGTCTAAGAAACATATATGCAAAGCATCCAAACAGCACCAGTCGCCAATTTTTTGTTCTTCACGTTTAAGTGAACAATGAGCCCCAATTGTTAATCCTTTATCGGTAATTATTTGTAACTTTCGACAAGTAGAACAATGAATGGAACAGGTAGACGGTAGAAATCCTTGTATATATTGCGTCTATATAGTCTAAGAAACATATGTGCAAAGCATCCAAACAGTACAATTCGCTAATTTATTGTTCTTCAAGTTTAAGTGAACAACGAGCCCCATTGTTAATCCTTTAAAGGAAATTATTTGTAAATTTCGACAAGTAGAACAATGAATGGAACAGGTAGACGGATGAAATCTTTGTATATATTGCTTCTATATAATCTAAGAAACATATATGCAAAGCATCCAAACAGTACCATTCGCCAATTTCTTGTTCTTCAAGTTTAAGTGAACAATGAGCCCCAATGGTTAATCCGTTATCGGAAATTATTTGTAACTTTCGACAAGTAGAACAATGAATGGAACAGGTAGACTGTTGAAATCATTGTATATATTGCTTCTATATAGTCTAAGAAACATATATGCAAAGCATCCAAACAGTACAATTCGCCAATTTTTTGTTCTTCAAGTTTAAGTGAACTACGAGCCCCATTGATAATCATGAAATGGAAATTATTTATAACTTTCTACAAGTAGAACAATGAATAGAACAGGTAGACGGTTGAAATCTTTGTGTATATTGCTTCTATATAGTATAAGAAACATATATGCAAAGCATCCAAACAGTTCAATTCGCCAATTTTTTGTTCTTCAAGTTTAAGTGAACTACGAGCCCCATTGATAATCATGAAATGGAAATTATTTGTAACTTTCTACAAGTAGAACAATGAATAGTACAGGAAGACGGATGAAATCTTTCTATATATTGCATCTAAATAGTCTAAGAAACATATATGCAAAGCATCCAAACAGTACCATTCGCCAATTTTTTGTTCTTCAAGTTTAAGTGAACTACGAGCCCCATTGTTAATCCTTTAAAGGAAATTATTTGTAAATTTCGACAAGTAGAACAATGAATGGATCAGGTAGACGGTTGAAGTCTTTGTATACATTGCTTCCATATAGTCTTAGAAACATATATGCAAAGCATCCAAACAGTACCATTCGCCAATTTTTTGTTCTTCAAGTTTAAGTGAACTACGAGCCCCATTTTTAATCCTTTAAAGGAAATTATTTGTAAATTTCGACAAGTAGAACAATGAATGGATCAGGTAGACGGTTGAAGTCTTTGTATACATTGCTTCCATATAGTCTTAGAAACATATATGCAAAGCATCCAAACAGTACCATTCGCCAATTTTTTGTTCTTCAAGTTTAAGTGAACAATGAGCCCAATTGTTAATCCTTTATCGGAAATTATTTGTAACTTGCGACAAGTAGAACAATGAGTGGATCAGGTAGACGGTTGAAAGCATTGTATATGTTGCTTCTATATAGTCTAAGAAACATATATGCAAAGCATCCAAACAGTACCATTCGCCAATTTTTTGTTCTTCAAGTTTAAGTGAACAATGAGCCCTATTGTTAATCCATTGAAGGAAATTATTTGTAACTTTCGACAAGTAGAACAATGAATGGAACAGGTAGACGGTTGAAATCTTTGTATATATTGCTTCTATATAGTCTAAGAAACCTATATGCAAAGTATCTAAACAGTAACACTCGCCAATTTTTTGATCTTCAAGTTTAAGTGAACAGCGAGCCCCATTGATAATCATGAAATGGAAATTATTTGTAACTTTCTACAAGTAGAACAATGAATGGAACAGGTAGACGGTTGAATTCTTTGTATATATTGCTTCTATATAGTCTAAGAAACATATATGCAAAGCATCCAAACAGTACAATTCGCCAATTTATTGTTCTTCAAGTTTAAGTGAACAACGAGCCCCATTGTTAATCCTTTAAAGGAAATTTTTTGTAAATTTCGACAAGTAGAACAATTATTGGAACACGTAGACGGTTGAAATCTTTGTATATATTGCTTCTATATAGTCTAAGAAACATATATGCAAAGCATCCAAACAGCACCAGTCGCCAATTTTTTGTTCTTCAAGTTTAAGTGAACAATGAGCCCCAATTGTTAATCCTTTATCGGTAATTATTTGTAACTTTCGACAAGTAGAACAATGAATGGAACAGGTAGACGGTTGAAATCTTTGTATATATTGCTTCTATATAGTCTAAGAAACATATATGCAAAGCATCCAAACAGCACCAGTCGCCAATTTTTTGTTCTTCAAGTTTAAGTGAACTACGAGCCCCATTGATAATCATGAAATGGAAATTATTTGTAACTTTCTACAAGTAGAACAATGAATAGTACAGGTAGACGGATGAAATCTTTCTATATATTGCATCTAAATAGTCTAAGAAACATATATGCAAAGCATCCAAACAGTACCATTCGCCAATTTTTTGTTCTTCAAGTTTAAGTGAACTACGAGCCCCATTGTTAATCCTTTAAAGGAAATTATTTGTAAATTTCGACAAGTAGAACAATGAATGGATCAGGTAGACGGTTGAAGTCTTTGTATACATTGCTTCCATATAGTCTTAGAAACATATATGCAAAGCATCCAAACAGTACCATTCGCCAATTTTTTGTTCTTCAAGTTTAAGTGAACTACGAGCCCCATTTTTAATCCTTTAAAGGAAATTATTTGTAAATTTCGACAAGTAGAACAATGAATGGATCAGGTAGACGGTTGAAGTCTTTGTATACATTGCTTCCATATAGTCTTAGAAACATATATGCAAAGCATCCAAACAGTACCATTCGCCAATTTTTTGTTCTTCAAGTTTAAGTGAACAATGAGCCCCATTGTTAATCCTTTATCGGAAATTATTTGTAACTTTCGACAAGTAGAACATTGAATGGAACAGGTAGACGGTTGAAATCTTTGTATATATTGCTTCTATATAGTCTAAGAAACATATATGCAAAGCATCCAAACAGCACCAGTCGCCAATTTTTTGTTCTTCAAGTTTAAGTGAACAATGAGCCCCAATTGTTAATCCTTTATCGGTAATTATTTGTAACTTTCGACAAGTAGAACAATGAATGGAACAGGGAGACGGTAGAAATCCTTGTATATATTGCGTCTATATAGTCTAAGAAACATATATGCAAAGCATCCAAACAGTACAATTCGCTAATTTATTGTTCTTCAAGTTTAAGTGAACAACGAGCCCCATTGTTAATCCTTTAAAGGAAATTATTTGTAAATTTCGACAAGTAGAACAATGAATGGAACAGGTAGACGGATGAAATCTTTGTATATATTGCTTCTATATAATCTAAGAAACATATATGCAAAGCATCCAAACAGTACCATTCGCCAATTTCTTGTTCTTCAAGTTTAAGTGAACAATGAGCCCCAATGGTTAATCCGTTATCGGAAATTATTTGTAACTTTCGACAAGTAGAACAATGAACGGAACAGGTAGACTGTTGAAATCATTGTATACATTGCTTCTATATAGTCTAAGAAACATATATGCAAAGCATCCAAACAGTACAATTCGCCAATTTTTTGTTCTTCAAGTTTAAGTGAACTACGAGCCCCATTGATAATCATGAAATGGAAATTATTTATAACTTTCTACAAGTAGAACAATGAATAGAACAGGTAGACGGTTGAAATCTTTGTATATATTGCTTCTATATAGTATAAGAAACATATATGCAAAGCATCCAAACAGTACAATTCGCCAATTTTTTGTTCTTCAAGTTTAAGTGAACTACGAGCCCCATTGATAATCATGAAATGGAAATTATTTGTAACTTTCTACAAGTAGAACAATGAATAGTACAGGAAGACGGATGAAATCTTTCTATATATTGCATCTAAATAGTCTAAGAAACATATATGCAAAGCATCCAAACAGTACCATTCGCCAATTTTTTGTTCTTCAAGTTTAAGTGAACTACGAGCCCCATTGTTAATCCTTTAAAGGAAATTATTTGTAAATTTCGACAAGTAGAACAATGAATGGATCAGGTAGACGGTTGAAGTCTTTGTATACATTGCTTCCATATAGTCTTAGAAACATATATGCAAAGCATCCAAACAGTACCATTCGCCAATTTTTTGTTCTTCAAGTTTAAGTGAACTACGAGCCCCATTTTTAATCCTTTAAAGGAAATTATTTGTAAATTTCGACAAGTAGAACAATGAATGGATCAGGTAGACGGTTGAAGTCTTTGTATACATTGCTTCCATATAGTCTTAGAAACATATATGCAAAGCATCCAAACAGTACCATTCGCCAATTTTTTGTTCTTCAAGTTTAAGTGAACAATGAGCCCAATTGTTAATCCTTTATCGGAAATTATTTGTAACTTTCGACAAGTAGAACATTGAATGGAACAGGTAGACGGTTGAAATCTTTGTATATATTGCTTCTATATAGTCTAAGAAACATATATGCAAAGCATCTAAACAGTACCATTCGCCAATTTTTTGTTCTTCAAGTTTAAGTGAACTACGAACCCCATTTTTAATCCTTTAAAGGAAATTATTTGTAACTTTCGACAAGTAGAACATTGAATGGAACAGGTAGACGGTTGAAATCTTTGTATATATTGCTTCTATATAGTCTAAGAAACATATATGCAAAGCATCCAAACAGCACCAGTCGCCAATTTTTTGTTCTTCAAGTTTAAGTGAACAATGAGCCCCAATTGTTAATCCTTTATCGGTAATTATTTGTAACTTTCGACAAGTAGAACAATGAATGGAACAGGTAGACGGTTGAAATCTTTGTATATATTGCTTCTATATAGTCTAAGAAACATATATGCAAAGCATCCAAACAGCACCAGTCGCCAATTTTTTGTTCTTCAAGTTTAAGTGAACTACGAGCCCCATTGATAATCATGAAATGGAAATTATTTGTAACTTTCTACAAGTAGAACAATGAATAGTACAGGTAGACGGATGAAATCTTTCTATATATTGCATCTAAATAGTCTAAGAAACATATATGCAAAGCATCCAAACAGTACCATTCGCCAATTTTTTGTTCTTCAAGTTTAAGTGAACAATGAGCCCAATTGTTAATCCTTTATCGGAAATTATTTGTAACTTTCGACAAGTAGAACATTGAATGGAACAGGTAGACGGATGAAATCTTTCTATATATTGCATCTAAATAGTCTAAGAAACATATATGCAAAGCATCCAAACAGTACCATTCGCCAATTTTTTGTTCTTCAAGTTTAAGTGAACTACGAGCCCCATTGTTAATCCTTTAAAGGAAATTATTTGTAAATTTCGACAAGTAGAACAATGAATGGATCAGGTAGACGGTTGAAGTCTTTGTATACATTGCTTCCATATAGTCTTAGAAACATATATGCAAAGCATCCAAACAGTACCATTCGCCAATTTTTTGATCTTCAAGTTTAAGTGAACTACGAGCCCCATTTTTAATCCTTTAAAGGAAATTATTTGTAAATTTCGACAAGTAGAACAATGAATGGATCAGGTAGACGGTTGAAGTCTTTGTATACATTGCTTCCATATAGTCTTAGAAACATATATGCAAAGCATCCAAACAGTACCATTCGCCAATTTTTTGTTCTTCAAGTTTAAGTGAACAATGAGCCCAATTGTTAATCCTTTATCGGAAATTATTTGTAACTTTCGACAAGTAGAACATTGAATGGAACAGGTAGACGGTTGAAATCTTTGTATATATTGCTTCTATATAGTCTAAGAAACATATATGCAAAGCATCCAAACAGTACCAGTCGCCAATTTTTTGTTCTTCAAGTTTAAGTGAACAATGAGCCCCAATTGTTAATCCTTTATCGGTAATTATTTGTAACTTTCGACAAGTAGAACAATGAATGGAACAGGTAGACGGTAGAAATCTTTGTATATATTGCTTCTATATAGTCTAAGAAACATATATGCAAAGCATCTAAACAGTACCATTCGCCAATTTTTTGTTCTTCAAGTTTAAGTGAACTACGAACCCCATTTTTAATACTTTAAAGGAAATTATTTGTAAATTTCGACAAGTAGAACAATGAATGGATCAGGTAGACGGTTGAAGTCTTTGTATACATTGCTTCCATATAGTCTTAGAAACATATATGCAAAGCATCCAAACAGTACCATTCGCCAATTTTTTGTTCTTCAAGTTTAAGTGAACAATGAGCCCCATTGTTAATCCTTTATCGGAAATTATTTGTAACTTTCGACAAGTAGAACATTGAATGGAACAGGTAGACGGTTGAAATCTTTGTATATATTGCTTCTATATAGTCTAAGAAACATATATGCAAAGCATCCAAACAGCACCAGTCGCCAATTTTTTGTTCTTCACGTTTAAGTGAACAATGAGCCCCAATTGTTAATCCTTTATCGGTAATTATTTGTAACTTTCGACAAGTAGAACAATGAATGGAACAGGTAGACGGTAGAAATCCTTGTATATATTGCGTCTATATAGTCTAAGAAACATATGTGCAAAGCATCCAAACAGTACAATTCGCTAATTTATTGTTCTTCAAGTTTAAGTGAACAACGAGCCCCATTGTTAATCCTTTAAAGGAAATTATTTGTAAATTTCGACAAGTAGAACAATGAATGGAACAGGTAGACGGATGAAATCTTTGTATATATTGCTTCTATATAATCTAAGAAACATATATGCAAAGCATCCAAACAGTACCATTCGCCAATTTCTTGTTCTTCAAGTTTAAGTGAACAATGAGCCCCAATGGTTAATCCGTTATCGGAAATTATTTGTAACTTTCGACAAGTAGAACAATGAATGGAACAGGTAGACTGTTGAAATCATTGTATATATTGCTTCTATATAGTCTAAGAAACATATATGCAAAGCATCCAAACAGTACAATTCGCCAATTTTTTGTTCTTCAAGTTTAAGTGAACTACGAGCCCCATTGATAATCATGAAATGGAAATTATTTATAACTTTCTACAAGTAGAACAATGAATAGAACAGGTAGACGGTTGAAATCTTTGTGTATATTGCTTCTATATAGTATAAGAAACATATATGCAAAGCATCCAAACAGTTCAATTCGCCAATTTTTTGTTCTTCAAGTTTAAGTGAACTACGAGCCCCATTGATAATCATGAAATGGAAATTATTTGTAACTTTCTACAAGTAGAACAATGAATAGTACAGGAAGACGGATGAAATCTTTCTATATATTGCATCTAAATAGTCTAAGAAACATATATGCAAAGCATCCAAACAGTACCATTCGCCAATTTTTTGTTCTTCAAGTTTAAGTGAACTACGAGCCCCATTGTTAATCCTTTAAAGGAAATTATTTGTAAATTTCGACAAGTAGAACAATGAATGGATCAGGTAGACGGTTGAAGTCTTTGTATACATTGCTTCCATATAGTCTTAGAAACATATATGCAAAGCATCCAAACAGTACCATTCGCCAATTTTTTGTTCTTCAAGTTTAAGTGAACTACGAGCCCCATTTTTAATCCTTTAAAGGAAATTATTTGTAAATTTCGACAAGTAGAACAATGAATGGATCAGGTAGACGGTTGAAGTCTTTGTATACATTGCTTCCATATAGTCTTAGAAACATATATGCAAAGCATCCAAACAGTACCATTCGCCAATTTTTTGTTCTTCAAGTTTAAGTGAACAATGAGCCCAATTGTTAATCCTTTATCGGAAATTATTTGTAACTTGCGACAAGTAGAACAATGAGTGGATCAGGTAGACGGTTGAAAGCATTGTATATGTTGCTTCTATATAGTCTAAGAAACATATATGCAAAGCATCCAAACAGTACCATTCGCCAATTTTTTGTTCTTCAAGTTTAAGTGAACAATGAGCCCTATTGTTAATCCATTGAAGGAAATTATTTGTAACTTTCGACAAGTAGAACAATGAATGGAACAGGTAGACGGTTGAAATCTTTGTATATATTGCTTCTATATAGTCTAAGAAACCTATATGCAAAGTATCTAAACAGTAACACTCGCCAATTTTTTGATCTTCAAGTTTAAGTGAACAGCGAGCCCCATTGATAATCATGAAATGGAAATTATTTGTAACTTTCTACAAGTAGAACAATGAATGGAACAGGTAGACGGTTGAATTCTTTGTATATATTGCTTCTATATAGTCTAAGAAACATATATGCAAAGCATCCAAACAGTACAATTCGCCAATTTATTGTTCTTCAAGTTTAAGTGAACAACGAGCCCCATTGTTAATCCTTTAAAGGAAATTTTTTGTAAATTTCGACAAGTAGAACAATTATTGGAACACGTAGACGGTTGAAATCTTTGTATATATTGCTTCTATATAGTCTAAGAAACATATATGCAAAGCATCCAAACAGCACCAGTCGCCAATTTTTTGTTCTTCAAGTTTAAGTGAACAATGAGCCCCAATTGTTAATCCTTTATCGGTAATTATTTGTAACTTTCGACAAGTAGAACAATGAATGGAACAGGTAGACGGTTGAAATCTTTGTATATATTGCTTCTATATAGTCTAAGAAACATATATGCAAAGCATCCAAACAGCACCAGTCGCCAATTTTTTGTTCTTCAAGTTTAAGTGAACTACGAGCCCCATTGATAATCATGAAATGGAAATTATTTGTAACTTTCTACAAGTAGAACAATGAATAGTACAGGTAGACGGATGAAATCTTTCTATATATTGCATCTAAATAGTCTAAGAAACATATATGCAAAGCATCCAAACAGTACCATTCGCCAATTTTTTGTTCTTCAAGTTTAAGTGAACTACGAGCCCCATTGTTAATCCTTTAAAGGAAATTATTTGTAAATTTCGACAAGTAGAACAATGAATGGATCAGGTAGACGGTTGAAGTCTTTGTATACATTGCTTCCATATAGTCTTAGAAACATATATGCAAAGCATCCAAACAGTACCATTCGCCAATTTTTTGTTCTTCAAGTTTAAGTGAACTACGAGCCCCATTTTTAATCCTTTAAAGGAAATTATTTGTAAATTTCGACAAGTAGAACAATGAATGGATCAGGTAGACGGTTGAAGTCTTTGTATACATTGCTTCCATATAGTCTTAGAAACATATATGCAAAGCATCCAAACAGTACCATTCGCCAATTTTTTGTTCTTCAAGTTTAAGTGAACAATGAGCCCAATTGTTAATCCTTTATCGGAAATTATTTGTAACTTTCGACAAGTAGAACATTGAATGGAACAGGTAGACGGTTGAAATCTTTGTATATATTGCTTCTATATAGTCTAAGAAACATATATGCAAAGCATCCAAACAGTACCAGTCGCCAATTTTTTGTTCTTCAAGTTTAAGTGAACAATGAGCCCCAATTGTTAATCCTTTATCGGTAATTATTTGTAACTTTCGACAAGTAGAACAATGAATGGAACAGGTAGACGGTAGAAATCTTTGTATATATTGCTTCTATATAGTCTAAGAAACATATATGCAAAGCATCTAAACAGTACCATTCGCCAATTTTTTGTTCTTCAAGTTTAAGTGAACTACGAACCCCATTTTTAATACTTTAAAGGAAATTATTTGTAAATTTCGACAAGTAGAACAATGAATGGATCAGGTAGACGGTTGAAGTCTTTGTATACATTGCTTCCATATAGTCTTAGAAACATATATGCAAAGCATCCAAACAGTACCATTCGCCAATTTTTTGTTCTTCAAGGTTAAGTGAACAATGAGCCCCATTGTTAATCCTTTATCGGAAATTATTTGTAACTTTCGACAAGTAGAACATTGAATGGAACAGGTAGACGGTTGAAATCTTTGTATATATTGCTTCTATATAGTCTAAGAAACATATATGCAAAGCATCCAAACAGCACCAGTCGCCAATTTTTTGTTCTTCAAGTTTAAGTGAACAATGAGCCCCAATTGTTAATCCTTTATCGGTAATTATTTGTAACTTTCGACAAGTAGAACAATGAATGGAACAGGTAGACGGTAGAAATCCTTGTATATATTGCGTCTATATAGTCTAAGAAACATATGTGCAAAGCATCCAAACAGTACAATTCGCTAATTTATTGTTCTTCAAGTTTAAGTGAACAACGAGCCCCATTGTTAATCCTTTAAAGGAAATTATTTGTAAATTTCGACAAGTAGAACAATGAATGGAACAGGTAGACGGATGAAATCTTTGTATATATTGCTTCTATATAATCTAAGAAACATATATGCAAAGCATCCAAACAGTACCATTCGCCAATTTCTTGTTCTTCAAGTTTAAGTGAACAATGAGCCCCAATGGTTAATCCGTTATCGGAAATTATTTGTAACTTTCGACAAGTAGAACAATGAATGGAACAGGTAGACTGTTGAAATCATTGTATATATTGCTTCTATATAGTCTAAGAAACATATATGCAAAGCATCCAAACAGTACAATTCGCCAATTTTTTGTTCTTCAAGTTTAAGTGAACTACGAGCCCCATTGATAATCATGAAATGGAAATTATTTATAACTTTCTACAAGTAGAACAATGAATAGAACAGGTAGACGGTTGAAATCTTTGTATATATTGCTTCTATATAGTATAAGAAACATATATGCAAAGCATCCAAACAGTACAATTCGCCAATTTTTTGTTCTTCAAGTTTAAGTGAACTACGAGCCCCATTGATAATCATGAAATGGAAATTATTTGTAACTTTCTACAAGTAGAACAATGAATAGTACAGGAAGACGGATGAAATCTTTCTATATATTGCATCTAAATAGTCTAAGAAACATATATGCAAAGCATCCAAACAGTACCATTCGCCAATTTTTTGTTCTTCAAGTTTAAGTGAACTACGAGCCCCATTGTTAATCCTTTAAAGGAAATTATTTGTAAATTTCGACAAGTAGAACAATGAATGGATCAGGTAGACGGTTGAAGTCTTTGTATACATTGCTTCCATATAGTCTTAGAAACATATATGCAAAGCATCCAAACAGTACCATTCGCCAATTTTTTGTTCTTCAAGTTTAAGTGAACAATGAGCCCAATTGTTAATCCTTTATCGGAAATTATTTGTAACTTGCGACAAGTAGAACAATGAGTGGATCAGGTAGACGGTTGAAAGCATTGTATATGTTGCTTCTATATAGTCTAAGAAACATATATGCAAAGCATCCAAACAGTACCATTCGCCAATTTTTTGTTCTTCAAGTTTAAGTGAACAATGAGCCCTATTGTTAATCCATTGAAGGAAATTATTTGTAACTTTCGACAAGTAGAACAATGAATGGAACAGGTAGACGGTTGAAATCTTTGTATATATTGCTTCTATATAGTCTAAGAAACCTATATGCAAAGCATCTAAACAGTAACATTCGCCAATTTTTTGATCTTCAAGTTTAAGTGAACAGCGAGCCCCATTGATAATCATGAAATGGAAATTATTTGTAACTTTCTACAAGTAGAACAATGAATGGAACAGGTAGACGGTTGAAATCTTTGTATATATTGCTTCCATATAGTCTAAGAAACATGTAAGCAAAGCATCCAAACAGTACCAATTGCCAATTTTTTGGTCTTCAAGTTTAAGTGAACAATGAGCCCCAATGGTTAATCCTTTATCGGAAATTATTTGTAATTTTCGACAAGTAGAACAATGAATGGATCAGGTAGACGGTTGAAGTCTTTGTATACATTGCTTCCATATAGTCTTAGAAACATATATGCAAAGCATCCAAACAGTACCATTCGCCAATTTTTTGTTCTTCAAGTTTAAGTGAACAATGAGCCCAATTGTTAATCCTTTATCGGAAATTATTTGTAACTTGCGACAAGTAGAACAATGAGTGGATCAGGTAGACGGTTGAAAGCATTGTATATGTTGCTTCTATATAGTCTAAGAAACATATATGCAAAGCATCCAAACAGTACCATTCGCCAATTTTTTGTTCTTCAAGTTTAAGTGAACAATGAGCCCTATTGTTAATCCATTGAAGGAAATTATTTGTAACTTTCGACAAGTAGAACAATGAATGGAACAGGTAGACGGTTGAAATCTTTGTATATATTGCTTCTATATAGTCTAAGAAACCTATATGCAAAGTATCTAAACAGTAACACTCGCCAATTTTTTGATCTTCAAGTTTAAGTGAACAGCGAGCCCCATTGATAATCATGAAATGGAAATTATTTGTAACTTTCTACAAGTAGAACAATGAATGGAACAGGTAGACGGTTGAATTCTTTGTATATATTGCTTCTATATAGTCTAAGAAACATATATGCAAAGCATCTAAACAGTACCATTCGCCAATTTTTTGTTCTTCAAGTTTAAGTGAACAATGAGCCCTATTGTTAATCCATTGAAGGAA
Organism: Cerceris ruficornis; assembly: GCA_963989415.1. NCBI lineage: Eukaryota > Metazoa > Arthropoda > Insecta > Hymenoptera > Crabronidae > Cerceris > Cerceris ruficornis. The sequence continues at coordinate 118,766 of CAXDIW010000340.1, read as the reverse complement.
ATTATTTGTAACTTTCGACAAGTAGAACAATGATTGGAACACGTAGACGGTTGAAATCTTTGTATATATTGCTTCCATATAGTCTAAGAAACATGTAAGCAAAGCATCCAAACAGTACCAATTGCCAATTTTTTGGTCTTCAAGTTTAAGTGAACAATGAGCCCCAATGGTTAATCCTTTATCGGAAATTATTTGTAATTTTCGACAAGTAGAACAATGAATAGAACAGGTAGACGGTTGAAATCTTTGTATATGTTGCTTCTATAAAGTCTACGAGACCTATATGCAAAGCATCTAAACAGTAACAATCGCCAATTTTTTGATCTTCAAGTTTAAGTGAACAGCGAGCCCCATTGTTAATCCTTTAAAGGAAATTATTTGTAAGTTTCGACAAGCAGAACAATGAATGGTACAGGTAGACGGTTGAAATCTTTGTATATATTGCTTCTATATAATCTAAGAAACACATATGCAAAGCATCCAAACAGTACCATTCGCCACTTTTTTGTTCTTCAAGTTTAAGTGAACAACGAGCCCCATTGATAATCATGAAACGGAAATTATTTGTAACTTTTTACAAGTAGAACAATGAATAGAACAGGTAGACGGTTGAAATCTTTGTATATGTTGCTGCTATATAGTCTAAGAAACTTATATGCAAATCATCTAAACAGTAACAAACGCCAATTTTTTGATCTTCAAGTTTAAGTGAACAGCGAGCCCCATTGATAATCATGAAATGGAAATTATTTGTAACTTTCTACAAGTAGAACAATGAATAGTACAGGTAGACGGATGAAATCTTTCTATATATTGCATCTAAATAGTCTAAGAAACATATATGCAAAGCATCCAAACAGTACCATTCGCCAATTTTTTGTTCTTCAAGTTTAAGTGAACTACGAGCCCCATTGTTAATCCTTTAAAGGAAATTATTTGTAAATTTCGACAAGTAGAACAATGAATGGATCAGGTAGACGGTTGAAGTCTTTGTATACATTGCTTCCATATAGTCTTAGAAACATATATGCAAAGCATCCAAACAGTACCATTCGCCAATTTTTTGTTCTTCAAGTTTAAGTGAACTACGAGCCCCATTTTTAATCCTTTAAAGGAAATTATTTGTAAATTTCGACAAGTAGAACAATGAATGGATCAGGTAGACGGTTGAAGTCTTTGTATACATTGCTTCCATATAGTCTTAGAAACATATATGCAAAGCATCCAAACAGTACCATTCGCCAATTTTTTGTTCTTCAAGTTTAAGTGAACAATGAGCCCAATTGTTAATCCTTTATCGGAAATTATTTGTAACTTTCGACAAGTAGAACATTGAATGGAACAGGTAGACGGTTGAAATCTTTGTATATATTGCTTCTATATAGTCTAAGAAACATATATGCAAAGCATCCAAACAGTACCAGTCGCCAATTTTTTGTTCTTCAAGTTTAAGTGAACAATGAGCCCCAATTGTTAATCCTTTATCGGTAATTATTTGTAACTTTCGACAAGTAGAACAATGAATGGAACAGGTAGACGGTAGAAATCTTTGTATATATTGCTTCTATATAGTCTAAGAAACATATATGCAAAGCATCTAAACAGTACCATTCGCCAATTTTTTGTTCTTCAAGTTTAAGTGAACTACGAACCCCATTTTTAATACTTTAAAGGAAATTATTTGTAAATTTCGACAAGTAGAACAATGAATGGATCAGGTAGACGGTTGAAGTCTTTGTATACATTGCTTCCATATAGTCTTAGAAACATATATGCAAAGCATCCAAACAGTACCATTCGCCAATTTTTTGTTCTTCAAGGTTAAGTGAACAATGAGCCCCATTGTTAATCCTTTATCGGAAATTATTTGTAACTTTCGACAAGTAGAACATTGAATGGAACAGGTAGACGGTTGAAATCTTTGTATATATTGCTTCTATATAGTCTAAGAAACATATATGCAAAGCATCCAAACAGCACCAGTCGCCAATTTTTTGTTCTTCAAGTTTAAGTGAACAATGAGCCCCAATTGTTAATCCTTTATCGGTAATTATTTGTAACTTTCGACAAGTAGAACAATGAATGGAACAGGTAGACGGTAGAAATCCTTGTATATATTGCGTCTATATAGTCTAAGAAACATATGTGCAAAGCATCCAAACAGTACAATTCGCTAATTTATTGTTCTTCAAGTTTAAGTGAACAACGAGCCCCATTGTTAATCCTTTAAAGGAAATTATTTGTAAATTTCGACAAGTAGAACAATGAATGGAACAGGTAGACGGATGAAATCTTTGTATATATTGCTTCTATATAATCTAAGAAACATATATGCAAAGCATCCAAACAGTACCATTCGCCAATTTCTTGTTCTTCAAGTTTAAGTGAACAATGAGCCCCAATGGTTAATCCGTTATCGGAAATTATTTGTAACTTTCGACAAGTAGAACAATGAATGGAACAGGTAGACTGTTGAAATCATTGTATATATTGCTTCTATATAGTCTAAGAAACATATATGCAAAGCATCCAAACAGTACAATTCGCCAATTTTTTGTTCTTCAAGTTTAAGTGAAATACGAGCCCCATTGATAATCATGAAATGGAAATTATTTATAACTTTCTACAAGTAGAACAATGAATAGAACAGGTAGACGGTTGAAATCTTTGTATATATTGCTTCTATATAGTATAAGAAACATATATGCAAAGCATCCAAACAGTACAATTCGCCAATTTTTTGTTCTTCAAGTTTAAGTGAACTACGAGCCCCATTGATAATCATGAAATGGAAATTATTTGTAACTTTCTACAAGTAGAACAATGAATAGTACAGGAAGACGGATGAAATCTTTCTATATATTGCATCTAAATAGTCTAAGAAACATATATGCAAAGCATCCAAACAGTACCATTCGCCAATTTTTTGTTCTTCAAGTTTAAGTGAACTACGAGCCCCATTGTTAATCCTTTAAAGGAAATTATTTGTAAATTTCGACAAGTAGAACAATGAATGGATCAGGTAGACGGTTGAAGTCTTTGTATACATTGCTTCCATATAGTCTTAGAAACATATATGCAAAGCATCCAAACAGTACCATTCGCCAATTTTTTGTTCTTCAAGTTTAAGTGAACTACGAGCCCCATTTTTAATCCTTTAAAGGAAATTATTTGTAAATTTCGACAAGTAGAACAATGAATGGATCAGGTAGACGGTTGAAGTCTTTGTATACATTGCTTCCATATAGTCTTAGAAACATATATGCAAAGCATCCAAACAGTACCATTCGCCAATTTTTTGTTCTTCAAGTTTAAGTGAACAATGAGCCCAATTGTTAATCCTTTATCGGAAATTATTTGTAACTTGCGACAAGTAGAACAATGACTGGATCAGGTAGACGGTTGAAAGCATTGTATATGTTGCTTCTATATAGTCTAAGAAACATATATGCAAAGCATCCAAACAGTACCATTCGCCAATTTTTTGTTCTTCAAGTTTAAGTGAACAATGAGCCCTATTGTTAATCCATTGAAGGAAATTATTTGTAACTTTCGACAAGTAGAACAATGAATGGAACAGGTAGACGGTTGAAATCTTTGTATATATTGCTTCTATATAGTCTAAGAAACCTATATGCAAAGCATCTAAACAGTAACATTCGCCAATTTTTTGATCTTCAAGTTTAAGTGAACAGCGAGCCCCATTGATAATCATGAAATGGAAATTATTTGTAACTTTCTACAAGTAGAACAATGAATGGAACAGGTAGACGGTTGAAATCTTTGTATATATTGCTTCCATATAGTCTAAGAAACATGTAAGCAAAGCATCCAAACAGTACCAATTGCCAATTTTTTGGTCTTCAAGTTTAAGTGAACAATGAGCCCCAATGGTTAATCCTTTATCGGAAATTATTTGTAATTTTCGACAAGTAGAACAATGAATAGAACAGGTAGACGGTTGAAATCTTTGTATATATTGCTTCTATATAATCTAAGAAACACATATGCAAAGCATCTAAACAGTACCATTCGCCAATTTTTTGTTCTTCAAGTTTAAGTGAACAATGAGCCCTATTGTTAATCCATTGAAGGAAATTATTTGTAACTTTCGACAAGTAGAACAATGATTGGAACACGTAGACGGTTGAAATCTTTGTATATATTGCTTCCATATAGTCTAAGAAACATGTAAGCAAAGCATCCAAACAGTACCAATTGCCAATTTTTTGGTCTTCAAGTTTAAGTGAACAATGAGCCCCAATGGTTAATCCTTTATCGGAAATTATTTGTAATTTTCGACAAGTAGAACAATGAATAGAACAGGTAGACGGTTGAAATCTTTGTATATGTTGCTTCTATAAAGTCTACGAGACCTATATGCAAAGCATCTAAACAGTAACAATCGCCAATTTTTTGATCTTCAAGTTTAAGTGAACAGCGAGCCCCATTGTTAATCCTTTAAAGGAAATTATTTGTAAGTTTCGACAAGCAGAACAATGAATGGTACAGGTAGACGGGAAATCTTTGTATATATTGCTTCCATATAGTCTAAGAAACATGTACGCAAAGCATCCAAACAGTACAATTCGCCAATTTTTTGTTCTTCAAGTTTAAGTGAACTACGAGCCCCATTGTTAATCCTTTAACGGAAATTAATTGTAACTTTCGACAAGTAGAACAATGAATGGAACAGGTAGACGGTTGAAATCATTGTATATATTGCTTCCATATAGTTTAAGAAACATGTACGCAAAGCATCCAAACAGTACCATTCGCCAATTTTTTGTCCTTCAAGTTTAAGTGAACAATGAGCCCCATTGTTAATCCTTTATCGGAAATTATTTGTAATTTTCGACAAGTAGAACAATGAATGGAACAGGTAGACGGTTGAAATCTTTGTATATATTGCTTCTATATAATCTAAGAAACATATATGCAAAGCATCCAAACAGTACCATTCGCCAATTTTTTGTTCTTCAAGTTTAAGTGAACGACGAGCCCCATTGTTAATCCTTTAAAGGAAATTATTTGTAAATTTCGACAAGTAGAACAATGATTGGAACAGGTAGACGGTTGAAATCTTTGTATATATTGCTTCCATATAGTCTAAGAAACATGTACGCAAAGCATCCAAACAGTACCATTCGCCAATTTTTTGTTCTTCAAGTTTAAGTGAACAATGAGCCCCAATGGTTAATCCTTTATCGGAAATTATCTGTAATTTTCGACAAGTCGAACAATGAATGGAACAGGTAGACGGTTGAAATCTTTGTATATATTGCTTCTATATAGTCTAAGAAACATATATGCAAAGCATCCAAACAGTACAATTCGCCAATTTTTTGTTCTTCATGTTTAAGTGAACAATGAGCCCCAATGGTTAATCCTTTATCGGAAATTATCTGTAATTTTCGACAAGTCGAACAATGAATGGAACAGGTAGACGGTTGAAATCTTTGTATATATTGCTTCTATATAGTCTAAGAAACATATATGCAAAGCATCCAAACAGTACAATTCGCCAATTTTTTGTTCTTCAAGTTTAAGTGAACTACGAGCCCCAATGGTTAATCCGTTATCGGAAATTATTTGTAACTTTCGACAAGTAGAACAATGAATGGAACAGGTAGACGGTTGAAATCTTTGTATATGTTGCTTCTATATAGTCTACGAAACCTATATGCAAAGCATCTAAACAGTAACAATCGCCAATTTTTTGATCTTCAAGTTTAAGTGAACAGCGAGCCCCATTGATAATCATGAAATGGAAATTATTTGTAACTTTCTACAAGTAGAACAATGAATGGTACAGGTAGACGGTTGAAATCTTTGTATATATTGCTTCCATATAGTCTAAGAAACATGTAAGCAAAGCATCCAAACAGTACCAATTGCCAATTTTTTGGTCTTCAAGTTTAAGTGAACAATGAGCCCCAATGGTCAATCCTTTATCGGAAATTATTTGTAATTTTCGACAAGTAGAACAATGAATAGAACAGGTAGACGGTTGAAATCTTTGTATATGTTGCTTCTATAAAGTCTACGAGACCTATATGCAAAGCATCTAAACAGTAACAATCGCCAATTTTTTGATCTTCAAGTTTAAGTGAACAGCGAGCCCCATTGTTAATCCTTTAAAGGAAATTATTTGTAAGTTTCGACAAGCAGAACAATGAATGGTACAGGTAGACGGTTGAAATCTTTGTATATATTGCTTCTATATAATCTAAGAAACACATATGCAAAGCATCCAAACAGTACCATTCGCCACTTTTTTGTTCTTCAAGTTTAAGTGAACAACGAGCCCCATTGATAATAATCAAACGGAAATTATTTGTAACTTTTTACAAGTAGAACAATGAATAGAACAGGTAGACGGTTGAAATCTTTGTATATGTTGCTGCTATATAGTCTAAGAAACTTATATGCAAATCATCTAAACAGTAACAAACGCCAATTTTTTGATCTTCAAGTTTAAGTGAACAGCGAGCCCCATTGATAATCATGAAATGGAAATTATTTGTAACTTTCTACAAGTAGGACAATGAATAGTACAGGTAGACGGGTGAAATCTTTCTATACATTGATCTAAATAGTCTAAGAAACATATATGCAAAGCATCCAAACAGTACACTTCGCCAATTTTTTGTTCTTCAAGTTTAAGTGAACTACGAGCCACATTGTTAATCCTTTAAAGGAAATTATTTGTAAATTTCGACAAGTAGAACAATGAATCGAATAGGTAGACGGTTGAAATCTTTGTATATGTTGCTTCTATAAAGTCTACGAAACCTATATGCAAAGCATCTAAACAGTAACAATCGCCAATTTTTTGATCTTCAAGTTTAAGTGAACAGCGAGCCCCATTGTTAATCCTTTATCGGAAATTATTTGTAACTTTCGACAAGTAGAACAATGATTGGAACAGGTAGACGGTTGAATTCTTTGTATATATTGCTTCTATATAGTCTAAGAAACATATATGCAAAGCATCCAAACAGTACAATTCGCCAATTTATTGTTCTTCATGTTTAAGTGTACAACGAGCCCCATTGTTAATACTTTAACGGAAATTATTTGTAACTTTCGACAAGTAGAACAATGAATGGAACAGGTAGACGGTTGAAATCTTTGTATATATTGCTTCTATATAATCTAAGAAACATATATGCAAAGCATCCAAACAGTACAATTCTCCAATTATTTCATCTTCAAGTTTAACTGAACTACGAGCCCCATTGTTAATACTTTAACGGAAATTATTTGTAACTTGCGACAAGTAGAACAATGAGTGGATCAGGTAGACGGTTGAAAGCATTGTATATGTTGCTTCTATATAGTCTAAGAAACATATATGCAATGCATCCAAACAGTACAATTCGCGAATTTCTTGTTCTTCAAGTTTAAGTGAACGACGAGCCCCATTGTTAATGCTTTAAAGGAAATTATTTGTAAATTTCGGCAAGTAGAACAATGAATGGAATAGGTAGACGGTTGAAATCATTGTATGTATTGCTTCCATATAGTCTAAGAAACCTATATGCAAAGCATCCAAACAGTACCATTTGCCAATTTTTTGGTCTTCAAGTTTAAGTGAACAATGAGCCCCAATGGTTAATCCTTTATCGGAAATTATTTGTAATTTTCGACAAGTAGAACAATGAATGGAACATGTAGACGGTTGAAATATTTGTATATATTGCTTCTATATAATATAAGAAACATATATTCAAAGCATCCAAACAGTACGATTCGCCAATTTTTTGTTCTTCAAGTTTAAGTGAACTACGAGCCCCATTGTTAATCCTTTAAAGGAAATTATTTGTAAATTTCGACAAGTAGAACAATGATTGGAACACGTAGACGGTTGAAATCTTTGTATATATTGCTTCCATATAGTCTAAGAAACATGTACGCAAAGCATCCAAACAGTACCAATTGCCAATTTTTTGGTCTTCAAGTTTAAGTTAACAATGAGCCCCAATGGTTAATCCTTTATCGGAAATTATTTGTAATTTTCGACAAGTAGAACAATGAATAGAACAGGTAGACGGTTGAAATCTTTGTATATGTTGCTTCTATAAAGTCTACGAGACCTATATGCAAAGCATCTAAACAGTAACAATCGCCAATTTTTTGATCTTCAAGTTTAAGTGAACAGCGAGCCCCATTGTTAATCCTTTAAAGGAAATTATTTGTAAGTTTCGACAAGTAGAACAATAAATGGTACAGGTAGACGGTTGAAATCTTTGTATATATTGCTTCTATATAATCTAAGAAACATATATGCAAAGCATCCAAACAGTATCATACGCCACTTTTTTGTTCTTCAAGTTTAAGTGAACAACGAGCCCCATTGATAATCATGAAACGGAAATTATTTGTAACTTTTTACAAGTAGAACAATGAATAGAACAGGTAGACGGTTGAAATCTTTGTATATGTTGCTTCTATATAGTCTAAGAAACTTATATGCAAATCATCTAAACAGTAACAAACGCCAATTTTTTGATCTTCAAGTTTAAGTGAACAGCGAGCCCCATTGTTAATCCTTTATCGGAAATTATTTGTAACTTTCGACAAGTAGAACAATGATTGGAACAGGTAGACGGTTGAATTCTTTGTATATATTGCTTCTATATAGTCTAAGAAACATATATGCAAAGCATCCAAACAGTACAATTCGCCAATTTATTGTTCTTCATGTTTAAGTGTACAACGAGCCCCATTGTTAATACTTTAACGGAAATTATTTGTAACTTTCGACAAGTAGAACAATGAATGGAACAGGTAGACGGTTGAAATCTTTGTATATATTGCTTCTATATAATCTAAGAAACATATATGCAAAGCATCCAAACAGTACAATTCTCCAATTATTTCATCTTCAAGTTTAACTGAACTACGAGCCCCATTGTTAATACTTTAACGGAAATTATTTGTAACTTGCGACAAGTAGAACAATGAGTGGATCAGGTAGACGGTTGAAAGCATTGTATATGTTGCTTCTATATAGTCTAAGAAACATATATGCAATGCATCCAAACAGTACAATTCGCGAATTTCTTGTTCTTCAAGTTTAAGTGAACGACGAGCCCCATTGTTAATGCTTTAAAGGAAATTATTTGTAAATTTCGGCAAGTAGAACAATGAATGGAATAGGTAGACGGTTGAAATCATTGTATGTATTGCTTCCATATAGTCTAAGAAACCTATATGCAAAGCATCCAAACAGTACCATTTGCCAATTTTTTGGTCTTCAAGTTTAAGTGAACAATGAGCCCCAATGGTTAATCCTTTATCGGAAATTATTTGTAATTTTCGACAAGTAGAACAATGAATGGAACATGTAGACGGTTGAAATATTTGTATATATTGCTTCTATATAATATAAGAAACATATATTCAAAGCATCCAAACAGTACGATTCGCCAATTTTTTGTTCTTCAAGTTTAAGTGAACTACGAGCCCCATTGTTAATCCTTTAAAGGAAATTATTTGTAAATTTCGACAAGTAGAACAATGATTGGAACACGTAGACGGTTGAAATCTTTGTATATATTGCTTCCATATAGTCTAAGAAACATGTACGCAAAGCATCCAAACAGTACCAATTGCCAATTTTTTGGTCTTCAAGTTTAAGTTAACAATGAGCCCCAATGGTTAATCCTTTATCGGAAATTATTTGTAATTTTCGACAAGTAGAACAATGAATAGAACAGGTAGACGGTTGAAATCTTTGTATATGTTGCTTCTATAAAGTCTACGAGACCTATATGCAAAGCATCTAAACAGTAACAATCGCCAATTTTTTGATCTTCAAGTTTAAGTGAACAGCGAGCCCCATTGTTAATCCTTTAAAGGAAATTATTTGTAAGTTTCGACAAGTAGAACAATAAATGGTACAGGTAGACGGTTGAAATCTTTGTATATATTGCTTCTATATAATCTAAGAAACATATATGCAAAGCATCCAAACAGTATCATACGCCACTTTTTTGTTCTTCAAGTTTAAGTGAACAACGAGCCCCATTGATAATCATGAAACGGAAATTATTTGTAACTTTTTACAAGTAGAACAATGAATAGAACAGGTAGACGGTTGAAATCTTTGTATATGTTGCTTCTATATAGTCTAAGAAACTTATATGCAAATCATCTAAACAGTAACAAACGCCAATTTTTTGATCTTCAAGTTTAAGTGAACAGCGAGCCCCATTGGTAATCATGAAATGGAAATTATTTGTTACTTTCTACAAGTAGAACAATGAATAGTACAGGTAGACGGGTGAAATCTTTCTATATATTGATCTAAATAATCTACGAAACATATATGCAAAGCATCCAAACAGTACAATTCGCCAATTTTTTGTTCTTCAAGTTTAAGTGAACTACGAGCCCCATTGTTAATCCTTTAACGGAAATTAATTGTAACTTTCTACAAGTAGAACAATGATTGGAACACGTAGACGGTTGAAATCTTTGTATATATTGCTTCCATATAATCTAAGAAACATATATGCAAAGCATCCAAACAGTACAATTCGCCAATTTATTGTTCTTCAAGTTTAAGTGTACAAAGAGCCCCATTGTTAATCCTTTAAAGGAAATTATTTGTAAATTTCGACAAGTAGAACAATGAATGGAATAGGTAGGCTGTTGAAATCTTTGTATATGTTGCTTCTATAAAGTCTACGAAACCTATATGCAAAGCATCTAAACAGTAACAATCGCCAATTTTTTGATCTTCAAGTTTAAGTGAACAGCGAGCCCCATTGTTAATCCTTTATCGGAAATTATTTGTAACTTTTGACAAGTAGAACAATGATTGGAACACGTAGACTGTTGAAATCTTTGTATATATTGCTTCCATATAGTCTAAGAAACATGTACGCAAAGCATCCAAACAATACCATTTGCCAATTTTTTGGTCTTCAAGTTTAAGTGAACAATGAGACCCAATGTTTAATCCTTTATCGGAAATTATTTGTAATTTTCGACAAGTAGAACAATGAATAGAACAGGTAGACGGTTGAAATCTTTGTATATGTTGCTTCTATATAGTCTACGAAACCTATATGCAAAGCATCTAAACAGTAACAATCGCCAATTTTTTGATCTTCAAGTTTAAGTGAACAATGAGCCCCAATGGTTAATCCTTTATCGGTAATTATTTGTAACTTTCGACAAGTAGAACAATGAATGGAACAGGTAGACGGTTGAATTCTTTGTATATATTGCTTCTATATAGTCTAAGAAACATATATGCAAAGCATCCAAACAGTACAATTCGCCAATTTATTGTTTTTCAAGTTTAAGTGAACAACGAGCCCCATTGTTAATCCTTTATCGGTAATTATTTGTAACTTTCGACAAGTAGAACAATGAATGGAACAGGTAGACGGTTGAATTCTTTGTATATATTGCTTCTATATAGTCTAAGAAACATATATGCAAAGCATCCAAACAGTACAATTCGCCAATTTATTGTTCTTCATGTTTAAGTGTACAACGAGCCCCATTGTTAATACTTTAACGGAAATTATTTGTAACATTTCGACAAGTAGAACAATGAATGGAACAGGTAGACGGTTGAAATCTTTGTATATATTGCTTCTATATAATCTAAGAAACATATATGCAAAGCATCCAAACAGTACAATTCTCCAATTATTTCATCTTCAAGTTTAACTGAACTACGAGCCCCATTGTTAATACTTTAACGGAAATTATTTGTAACTTGCGACAAGTAGAACAATGAGTGGATCAGGTAGACGGTTGAAAGCATTGTATATGTTGCTTCTATATAGTCTAAGAAACATATATGCAAAGCATCCAAACAGTACCATTCGCCAATTTTTTGTTCTTCAAGTTTAAGTGAACAATGAGCCCTATTGTTAATCCATTGAAGGAAATTATTTGTAACTTTCGACAAGTAGAACAATGAGTGGAACAGGTAGACGGTTGAAATCTTTGTATATATTGCTTCTATATAGTCTAAGAAACCTATATGCAAAGCATCTAAACAGTAACATTCGCCAATTTTTTGATCTTCAAGTTTAAGTGAACAGCGAGCCCCATTGATAATCATGAAATGGAAATTATTTGTAACTTTCTACAAGTAGAACAATGAATGGAACAGGTAGACGGTTGAATTCTTTGTATATATTGCTTCTATATAGTCTAAGAAACATATATGCAAAGCATCCAAACAGTACAATTCGCCAATTTATTGTTCTTCAAGTTTAAGTGAACAACGAGCCCCATTGTTAATCCTTTAAAGGAAATTTTTTGTAAATTTCGACAAGTAGAACAATGATTGGAACACGCAGACTGTTGAAATCTTTGTATATATTGCTTCCATATAGTCTAAGAAACATGTACGCAAAGCATCCAAACAATACCATTTGCCAATTTTTTGGTCTTCAAGCTTAAGTGAACAATGAGACCCAATGGTTAATCCTTTATCGGAAATTATTTGTAATTTTCTACAAGTAGAACAATGAATAGAACAGGTAGACGGTTGAAATCTTTGTATATGTTGCTTCTATATAGTCTACGAAACCTATATGCAAAGCATCTAAACAGTAACAATCGCCAATTTTTTGATCTTCAAGATTAAGTGAACAGCGAGCCCCATTGATAATCATGAAATGGAAATTATTTGTAACTTTCTACAAGTAGAACAATGAATGGTACAGGTAGACGGGTGAAATATTTGTATATATTGCTTCTATATAATCTAAGAAACATATATGCAAAGCAACCAAACAGTACCATTCGCCAATTTTTTGTTCTTCAAGTTTAAGTGAACAACGAGCCCCATTGATAATCATGAAACGGAAATTATTTGTAACTTTTTACAAGTAGAACAATGAATGGAACAGGTAGACGGTTGAATTCTTTGTATTTATTGCTTCTATATAGTCTAAGAAACATATATGCAAAGCATCCAAACAGTACAATTCGCCAATTTATTGTTCTTCAAGTTTAAGTGAACAACGAGCCCCATTGTTAATCCTTTATCGGAAATTATTTGTAATTTTCGACAAGTAGAACAATGAATAGAACAGGTAGACGGTTGAAATCTTTGTATATGTTGCTTCTATATAGTCTACGAAACCTATATGCAAAGCATCTAAACAGTAACAATCGCCAATTTTTTGATCTTCAAGTTTAAGTGAACAATGAGCCCCAATGGTTAATCCTTTATCGGTAATTATTTGTAACTTTCGACAAGTAGAACAATGAATGGAACAGGTAGACGGGTGAAATCTTTCATTATATTGCTTCTAAATAGTCTAAGAAACATATATGCAAAGCATCCAAACAGTACACTTCGCCAATTTTTTGTTCTTCAAGTTTAAGTGAACTACGAGCCACATTGTTAAATCTTTAAAGGAAATTACTTGTAAATTTCGAAAAGTAGAACAATAAATGGATCAGGTAGACGGTTGAAATAATTGTATATGTTGCTTCTATATAGTCTACGAAACCGATATGCAAAGCCTCTAAACATTAACAATCGCCAATTTTTTGATTTTCAAATTTAAGTGAACAGCGAGCCCCATTGATAATCATGAAATGGAAATTATTTGTAACATTCTACAAGTAGAACAGTGAATAGTACAGGTAGACGGGTGAACTCTTTCTATATATTGCTTCTAAATAGTCTAAGAAACATATATGCAAAGCATCCAAACAGTACAATTCGCCAATTTTTTGTTCTTCAAGTTTAAGTGAACTACGAGCCCCATTGTTAATCTTTTAAAGGAAATTATTTGTAAATTTCGACAAGTAGAACAATGAATGGAACAGGTAGACGGTTGAAATCTTTGTATATATTGCTTCTATATAGTCTAAGAAACATATATGCGAAGCATCCAAACAGTACAATTCGCCAATTTTTTGTTCTTCAAGTTTAAGTGAACTACGAGCCCCATTGTTAATCTTTTAAAGGAAATTATTTGTAATTTTCGACAAGTAGAACAATGAATGGAACAGGTAGACGGTTGAAATCATTGTATATGTTGCTTCTATATAGTCTAAGAAACATATATGCAAAGCATCCAAACAGTACAATTCGCGAATTTCTTGTTCTTCAAGTTTAAGTGAACGACGAGCCCCATTGTTAATCCTTTAAAGGAAATTATTTGTAAATTTCGGCAAGTAGAACAATGAATGGAATAGGTAGACGGTTGAAATCATTGTATGTATTGCTTCCATATAGTCTAAGAAACCTATTTGCAAAGCATCCAAACAGTACCATTTGCCAATTTTTTGGTCTTCAAGTTTAAGTGAACAATGAGCCCCAATGGTTAATCCTTTATCGGAAATTATTTGTAATTTTCGACAAGTAGAACAATGAATGGAACATGTAGACGGTTGAAATATTTGTATATATTGCTTCTATATAATATAAGAAACATATATTCAAAGCATCCAAACAGTACGATTCGCCAATTTTTTGTTCTTCAAGTTTAAGTGAACTACGAGCCCCATTGTTAATCCTTTAAAGGAAATTATTTGTAAATTTCGACAAGTAGAACAATGATTGGAACACGTAGACGGTTGAAATCTTTGTATATATTGCTTCCATATAGTCTAAGAAACATGTACGCAAAGCATCCAAACAGTACCAATTGCCAATTTTTTGGTCTTCAAGTTTAAGTTAACAATGAGCCCCAATGGTTAATCCTTTATCGGAAATTATTTGTAATTTTCGACAAGTAGAACAATGAATAGAACAGGTAGACGGTTGAAATCTTTGTATATGTTGCTTCTATAAAGTCTACGAGACCTATATGCAAATCATCTAAACAGTAACAATCGCCAATTTTTTGATCTTCAAGTTTAAGTGAACAGCGAGCCCCATTGTTAATCCTTTATCGGAAATTATTTGTAACTTTTGACAAGTAGAACAATGATTGGAACACGTAGACTGTTGAAATCTTTGTATATATTGCTTCCATATAGTCTAAGAAACATGTACGCAAAGCATCCAAACAATACCATTTGCCAATTTTTTGGTCTTCAAGTTTAAGTGAACAATGAGACCCAATGTTTAATCCTTTATCGGAAATTATTTGTAATTTTCGACAAGTAGAACAATGAATAGAACAGGTAGACGGTTGAAATCTTTGTATATGTTGCTTCTATATAGTCTACGAAACCTATATGCAAAGCATCTAAACAGTAACAATCGCCAATTTTTTGATCTTCAAGTTTAAGTGAACAATGAGCCGCAATGGTTAATCCTTTATCGGTAATTATTTGTAACTTTCGACAAGTAGAACAATGAATGGAACAGGTAGACGGTTGAATTCTTTGTATATATTGCTTCTATATAGTCTAAGAAACATATATGCAAAGCATCCAAACAGTACAATTCGCCAATTTATTGTTTTTCAAGTTTAAGTGAACAACGAGCCCCATTGTTAATCCTTTATCGGTAATTATTTGTAACTTTCGACAAGTAGAACAATGAATGGAACAGGTAGACGGTTGAATTCTTTGTATATATTGCTTCTATATAGTCTAAGAAACATATATGCAAAGCATCCAAACAGTACCATTCGCCAATTTATTGTTCTTCATGTTTAAGTGTACAACGAGCCCCATTGTTAATACTTTAACGGAAATTATTTGTAACTTTCGACAAGTAGAACAATGAATGGAACAGGTAGACGGTTGAAATCTTTGTATATATTGCTTCTATATAATCTAAGAAACATATATGCAAAGCATCCAAACAGTACAATTCTCCAATTATTTCATCTTCAAGTTTAACTGAACTACGAGCCCCATTGTTAATACTTTAACGGAAATTATTTGTAACTTGCGACAAGTAGAACAATGAGTGGATCAGGTAGACGGTTGAAAGCATTGTATATGTTGCTTCTATATAGTCTAAGAAACATATATGCAAAGCATCCAAACAGTACACTTCGCCAATTTTTTGTTCCTCAAGTTTAAGTGAACTACGAGCCACATTGTTAATCCTTTAAAGGAAATTATTTGTAAATTTCGACAAGTAGAACAATGAATGGAATAGGTAGACGGTTGAAATCTTTGTATATGTTGCTTCTATAAAGTCTACGAAACCTATATGCAAAGCATCTAAACAGTAACAATCGCCAATTTTTTGATCTTCAAGTTTAAGTGAACAGCGAGCCCCATTGTTAATCCTTTATCGGAAATTATTTGTAACTTTCGACAAGTAGAACAATGATTGGAACACGTAGACTGTTGAAATCTTTGTATATATTGCTTCCATATAGTCTAAGAAACATGTACGCAAAGCATCCAAACAATACCATTTGCCAATTTTTTGGTCTTCAAGTTTAAGTGAACAATGAGACCCAATGTTTAATCCTTTATCGGAAATTATTTGTAATTTTCGGCAAGTAGAACAATGAATAGACAGGTAGACGGTTGAAATCTTTGTATATGTTGCTTCTATATAGTCTACGAAACCTATATGCAAAGCATCTAAACAGTAACAATCGCCAATTTTTTGATCTCCAAGTTTAAGTGAACAATGAGCCCCAATGGTTAATCCTTTATCGGTAATTATTTGTAACTTTCGACAAGTAGAACAATGAATGGAACAGGTAGACGGTTGAAATCTTTGTATATATTGCTTCTATATAATCTAAGAAAAATATATGCAAAGCATCCGAACAGTACAATTCTCCAATTATTTCATCTTCAAGTTTAACTGAACTACGAGCCCCATTGTTAATACTTTAACGGAAATTATTTGTAACTTGCGACAAGTAGAACAATGAGTGGATCAGGTAGACGGTTGAAAGCATTGTATATGTTGCTTCTATATAGTCTAAGAAACATATATGCAAAGCATCCAAACAGTACCATTCGCCAATTTTTTGTTCTTCAAGTTTAAGTGAACAATGAGCCCTATTGTTAATCCATTGAAGGAAATTATTTGTAACTTTCGACAAGTAGAACAATGAATGGAACAGGTAGACGGTTGAAATCTTTGTATATATTGCTTCTATATAGTCTAAGAAACCTATATGCAAAGCATCTAAACAGTAACATTCGCCAATTTTTTGATCTTCAAGTTTAAGTGAACAGCGAGCCCCATTGATAATCATGAAATGGAAATTATTTGTAACTTTCTACAAGTAGAACAATGAATGGAACAGGTAGACGGTTGAATTCTTTGTATATATTGCTTCTATATAGTCTAAGAAACATATATGCAAAGCATCCAAACAGTACAATTCGCCAATTTATTGTTCTTCAAGTTTAAGTGAACAACGAGCCCCATTGTTAATCCTTTAAAGGAAATTTTTTGTAAATTTCGACAAGTAGAACAATTATTGGAACACGTAGACTGTTGAAATCTTTGTATATATTGCTTCCATATAGTCTAAGAAACATGTACGCAAAGCATCCAAACAATACCATTTGCCAATTTTTTGGTCTTCAAGCTTAAGTGAACAATGAGACCCAATGGTTAATCCTTTATCGGAAATTATTTGTAATTTTCTACAAGTAGAACAATGAATAGAACAGGTAGACGGTTGAAATCTTTGTATATGTTGCTTCTATATAGTCTACGAAACCTATATGCAAAGCATCTAAACAGTAACAATCGCCAATTTTTTGATCTTCAAGTTTAAGTGAACAGCGAGCCCCATTGATAATCATGAAATGGAAATTATTTGTAACTTTCTACAAGTAGAACAATGAATGGTACAGGTAGACGGGTGAAATATTTGTATATATTGCTTCAATATAATCTAAGAAACATATGTGCAAAGCAACCAAACAGTACCATTCGCCAATTTTTTGTTCTTCAAGTTTAAGTGAACAACGAGCCCCATTGATAATCATGAAACGGAAATTATTTGTAACTTTTTACAAGTAGAACAATGAATGGAACAGGTAGACGGTTGAATTCTTTGTATTTATTGCTTCTATATAGTCTAAGAAACATATATGCAAAGCATCCAAACAGTACAATTCGCCAATTTATTGTTCTTCAAGTTTAAGTGAACAACGAGCCCCATTGTTAATCCTTTAAAGGAAATTATTTGTAAATTTTGACAAGTAGAACAATGATTGGAACACGTAGACGGTTGAAATCTTTGTATATATTGCTTCCATATAGTCTAAGAAACATGTAAGCAAAGCATCCAAACAGTACCAATTGCCAATTTTTTGGTCTTCAAGTTTAAGTGAACAATGAGCCCCAATGGTTAATCCTTTATCGGAAATTATTTGTAATTTTCGACAAGTGGAACAATGAATAGAACAGGTAGACGGTTGAAATCTTTGTATATGTTGCTTCTATAAAGTCTACGAGACCTATATGCAAAGCATCTAAACAGTAACAATCGCCAATTTTTTGATCTTCAAGTTTAAGTGAACAGCGAGCCCCATTGTTAATCCTTTAAAGGAAATTATTTGTAAGTTTCGACAAGCAGAACAATGAATGGTACAGGTAGACGGTTGAAATCTTTGTATATATTGCTTCTATATAATCTAAGAAACACATATGCAAAGCATCCAAACAGTACCATTCGCCACTTTTTTGTTCTTCAAGTTTAAGTGAACAACGAGCCCCATTGATAATCATGAAACGGAAATTATTTGTAACTTTCGACAAGTAGAACAATGAATGGAACAGGTAGACGGTTGAATTCTTTGTATATATTGCTTCTATATAGTCTAAGAAACTTATATGCAAAGCATCCAAACAGTACAATTCGCCAATTTATTGTTTTTCAAGTTTAAGTGAACAACGAGCCCCATTGTTAATCCTTTATCGGTAATTATTTGTAACTTTCGACAAGTAGAACAATGAATGGAACAGGTAGACGGTTGAATTCTTTGTATATATTGCTTCTATATAGTCTAAGAAACATATATGCAAAGCATCCAAACAGTACAATTCGCCAATTTATTGTTTTTCAAGTTTAAGTGAACAACGAGCCCCATTGTTAATCCTTTATCGGTAATTATTTGTAACTTTCGACAAGTAGAACAATGAATGGAACAGGTAGACGGTTGAATTCTTTGTATATATTGCTTCTATATAGTCTAAGAAACATATATGCAAAGCATCCAAACAGTACAATTCGCCAATTTATTGTTCTTCATGTTTAAGTGTACAACGAGCCCCATTGTTAATACTTTAACGGAAATTATTTGTAACTTTCGACAAGTAGAACAATGAATGGAACAGGTAGACGGTTGAAATCTTTGTATATATTGCTTCTATATAATCTAAGAAACATATATGCAAAGCATCCAAACAGTACAATTCTCCAATTATTTCATCTTCAAGTTTAACTGAACTACGAGCCCCATTGTTAATACTTTAACGGAAATTATTTGTAACTTGCGACAAGTAGAACAATGAGTGGATCAGGTAGACGGTTGAAAGCATTGTATATGTTGCTTCTATATAGTCTAAGAAACATATATGCAAAGCATCCAAACAGTACCATTCGCCAATTTTTTGTTCTTCAAGTTTAAGTGAACTACGAACCCCATTGTTAATCCTTTAAAGGTAATTATTTGTAAATTTCGACAAGTAGAACAATGAATGGAACAGGTAGACGGTTGAAATCTTTGTATATATTGCTACTATATAATCTAAGAAACATATATGCAAAGCATCCAAACAGTACCATTCGCTAATTTTTTGTTCTTCAAGTTTAAGTGAACAACGAGCCCCATTGTTAATCCTTTAAAGGAAATTTTTTGTAAATTTCGACAAGTAGAACAATGATTGGAACACGCAGACTGTTGAAATCTTTGTATATATTGCTTCCATATAGTCTAAGAAACATGTACGCAAAGCATCCAAACAATACCATTTGCCAATTTTTTGGTCTTCAAGCTTAAGTGAACAATGAGACCCAATGGTTAATCCTTTATCGGAAATTATTTGTAATTTTCTACAAGTAGAACAATGAATAGAACAGGTAGACGGTTGAAATCTTTGTATATGTTGCTTCTATATAGTCTACGAAACCTATATGCAAAGCATTTAAACAGTAACAATCGCCAATTTTTTGATCTTCAAGTTTAAGTGAACAGCGAGCCCCATTGATAATCATGAAATGGAAATTATTTGTAAATTTCTACAAGTAGAACAATGAATAGTACAGGTAGACGGGTGAAATCTTTCTATATATTGATCTAAATAGTCTAAGAAACATATATGCAAAGCATCCAAACAGTACACTTCGCCAATTTTTTGTTCTTCAAGTTTAAGTGAACTACGAGCCACATTGTTAATCCTTTAAAGGAAATTATTTGTAAATTTCGACAAGTAGAACAATGAATGGAATAGGTAGACGGTTGAAATCTTTGTATATGTTGCTTCTATAAAGTCTACGAAACCTATATCCAAAGCATCTAAACAGTAACAATCGCCAATTTTTTGATCTTCAAGTTTAAGTGAACAGCGAGCCCCATTGTTAATCCTTTATCGGAAATTATTTGTAACTTTCGACAAGTAGAACAATGATTGGAACACGTAGACTGTTGAAATCTTTGTATATATTGCTTCCATATAGTCTAAGAAACATGTACGCAAAGCATCCAAACAATACCATTTGCCAATTTTTTGGTCTTCAAGTTTAAGTGAACAATGAGACCCAATGTTTAATCCTTTATCGGAAATTATTTGTAATTTTCGGCAAGTAGAACAATGAATAGACAGGTAGACGGTTGAAATCTTTGTATATGTTGCTTCTATATAGTCTACGAAACCTATATGCAAAGCATCTAAACAGTAACAAT
Source organism: Cerceris ruficornis (assembly GCA_963989415.1). Lineage (NCBI taxonomy): Eukaryota > Metazoa > Arthropoda > Insecta > Hymenoptera > Crabronidae > Cerceris > Cerceris ruficornis. The sequence goes on along the minus strand of CAXDIW010000340.1, from coordinate 97,976 downwards.
CGCCAATTTTTTGATCTTCAAGTTTAAGTGAACAATGAGCCCCAATGGTTAATCCTTTATCGGTAATTATTTGTAACTTTCGACAAGTAGAACAATGAATGGAACAGGTAGACGGTTGAAATCTTTGTATATATTGCTTCTATATAATCTAAGAAACATATATGCAAAGCATCCAAACAGTACAATTCTCCAATTATTTCATCTTCAAGTTTGACTGAACTACGAGCCCCATTGTTAATACTTTAACGGAAATTATTTGTAACTTGCGACAAGTAGAACAATGAGTGGATCAGGTAGACGGTTGAAAGCATTGTATATGTTGCTTCTATATAGTCTAAGAAACATATATGCAAAGCATCCAAACAGTACCATTCGCCAATTTTTTGTTCTTCAAGTTTAAGTGAACAATGAGCCCTATTGTTAATCCATTGAAGGAAATTATTTGTAACTTTCGACAAGTAGAACAATGAATGGAACAGGTAGACGGTTGAAATCTTTGTATATATTGCTTCTATATAGTCTAAGAAACCTATATGCAAAGCATCTAAACAGTAACATTCGCCAATTTTTTGATCTTCAAGTTTAAGTGAACAGCGAGCCCCATTGATAATCATGAAATGGAAATTATTTGTAACTTTCTACAAGTAGAACAATGAATGGAACAGGTAGACGGTTGAATTCTTTGTATATATTGCTTCTATATAGTCTAAGAAACATATATGCAAAGCATCCAAACAGTACAATTCGCCAATTTATTGTTCTTCAAGTTTAAGTGAACAACGAGCCCCATTGTTAATCCTTTAAAGGAAATTTTTTGTAAATTTCGACAAGTAGAACAATTATTGGAACACGTAGACTGTTGAAATCTTTGTATATATTGCTTCCATATAGTCTAAGAAACATGTACGCAAAGCATCCAAACAATACCATTTGCCAATTTTTTGGTCTTCAAGCTTAAGTGAACAATGAGACCCAATGGTTAATCCTTTATCGGAAATTATTTGTAATTTTCTACAAGTAGAACAATGAATAGAACAGGTAGACGGTTGAAATCTTTGTATATGTTGCTTCTATATAGTCTACGAAACCTATATGCAAAGCATCTAAACAGTAACAATCGCCAATTTTTTGATCTTCAAGTTTAAGTGAACAGCGAGCCCCATTGATAATCATGAAATGGAAATTATTTGTAACTTTCTACAAGTAGAACAATGAATGGTACAGGTAGACGGGTGAAATATTTGTATATATTGCTTCAATATAATCTAAGAAACATATGTGCAAAGCAACCAAACAGTACCATTCGCCAATTTTTTGTTCTTCAAGTTTAAGTGAACAACGAGCCCCATTGATAATCATGAAACGGAAATTATTTGTAACTTTTTACAAGTAGAACAATGAATGGAACAGGTAGACGGTTGAAATCTTTGTATATATTGCTTCCATATAGTCTAAGAAACATGTAAGCAAAGCATCCAAACAGTACCAATTGCCAATTTTTTGGTCTTCAAGTTTAAGTGAACAATGAGCCCCAATGGTTAATCCTTTATCGGAAATTATTTGTAATTTTCGACAAGTAGAACAATGAATAGAACAGGTAGACGGTTGAAATCTTTGTATATGTTGCTTCTATAAAGTCTACGAGACCTATATGCAAAGCATCTAAACAGTAACAATCGCCAATTTTTTGATCTTCAAGTTTAAGTGAACAGCGAGCCCCATTGTTAATCCTTTAAAGGAAATTATTTGTAAGTTTCGACAAGCAGAACAATGAATGGTACAGGTAGACGGTTGAAATCTTTGTATATATTGCTTCTATATAATCTAAGAAACACATATGCAAAGCATCCAAACAGTACCATTCGCCACTTTTTTGTTCTTCAAGTTTAAGTGAACAACGAGCCCCATTGATAATCATGAAACGGAAATTATTTGTAACTTTCGACAAGTAGAACAATGAATGGAACAGGTAGACGGTTGAATTCTTTGTATATATTGCTTCTATATAGTCTAAGAAACATATATGCAAAGCATCCAAACAGTACAAATCGCCAATTTATTGTTCTTCATGTTTAAGTGTACAACGAGCCCCATTGTTAATCCTTTAAAGGAAATTATTTGTAAATTTCGACAAGTAGAACAATGAATGGAACAGGTAGACGGTTGAATTCTTTGTATATATTGCTTCTATATAGTCTAAGAAACATATATGCAAAGCATCCAAACAGTACAATTCGCCAATTTATTGTTTTTCAAGTTTAAGTGAACAACGAGCCCCATTGTTAATCCTTTATCGGTAATTATTTGTAACTTTCGACAAGTAGAACAATGAATGGAACAGGTAGACGGTTGAATTCTTTGTATATATTGCTTCTATATAGTCTAAGAAACATATATGCAAAGCATCCAAACAGTACAATTCGCCAATTTATTGTTCTTCATGTTTAAGTGTACAACGAGCCCCATTGTTAATACTTTAACGGAAATTATTTGTAACTTTCGACAAGTAGAACAATGAATGGAACAGGTAGACGGTTGAAATCTTTGTATATGTTGCTGCTATATAGTCTAAGAAACTTATATGCAAATCATCTAAACAGTAACAAACGCCAGTTTTTTGATCTTCAAGTTTAAGTGAACAGCGAGCCCCATTGATAATCATGAAATGGAAATTATTTGTAACTTTCTACAAGTAGAACAATGAATAGTACAGGTAGACGGGTGAAATCTTTCTATATATTGATCTAAATAGTCTAAGAAACATATATGCAAAGCATCCAAACAGTACACTTCGCCAATTTTTTGTTCTTCAAGTTTAAGTGAACTACGAGCCACATTGTTAATCCTTTAAAGGAAATTATTTGTAAATTTCGACAAGTAGAACAATGAATCGAATAGGTAGACGGTTGAAATCTTTGTATATGTTGCTTCTATAAAGTCTACGAAACCTATATGCAAAGCATCTAAACAGTAACAATCGCCAATTTTTTGATCTTCAAGTTTAAGTGAACAGCGAGCCCCATTGTTAATCCTTTATCGGAAATTATTTGTAACTTTCGACAAGTAGAACAATGATTGGAACACGTAGACTGTTGAAATCTTTGTATATATTGCTTCCATATAGTCTAAGAAACATGTACGCAAAGCATCCAAACAATACCATTTGCCAATTTCTTGGTCTTCAAGTTTAAGTGAACAATGAGACCCAATGTTTAATCCTTTATCGGAAATTATTTGTAATTTTCGGCAAGTAGAACAATGAATAGACAGGTAGACGGTTGAAATCTTTGTATATGTTGCTTCTATATAGTCTACGAAACGTATATGCAAAGCATCTAAACAGTAACAATCGCCAATTTTTTGATCTTCAAGTTTAAGTGAACAATGAGCCCCAATGGTTAATCCTTTATCGGTAATTATTTGTAACTTTCGACAAGTAGAACAATGAATGGAACAGGTAGACGGTTGAATTCTTTGTATATATTGCTTCTATATAGTCTAAGAAACATATATGCAAAGCATCCAAACAGTACAAATCGCCAATTTATTGTTCTTCATGTTTAAGTGTACAACGAGCCCCATTGTTAATCCTTTAAAGGAAATTATTTGTAAATTTCGACAAGTAGAACAATGAATGGAACAGGTAGACGGTTGAATTCTTTGTATATATTGCTTCTATATAGTCTAAGAAACATATATGCAAAGCATCCAAACAGTACAATTCGCCAATTTATTGTTTTTCAAGTTTAAGTGAACAACGAGCCCCATTGTTAATCCTTTATCGGTAATTATTTGTAACTTTCGACAAGTAGAACAATGAATGGAACAGGTAGACGGTCGAATTCTTTGTATATATTGCTTCTATATAGTCTAAGAAACATATATGCAAAGCATCCAAACAGTACAATTCGCCAATTTATTGTTCTTCATGTTTAAGTGTACAACGAGCCCCATTGTTAATACTTTAACGGAAATTATTTGTAACTTTCGACAAGTAGAACAATGAATGGAACAGGTAGACGGTTGAAATCTTTGTATATATTGCTTCTATATAATCTAAGAAACATATATGCAAAGCATCCAAACAGTACAATTCTCCAATTATTTCATCTTCAAGTTTAACTGAACTACGAGCCCCATTGTTAATACTTTAACGGAAATTATTTGTAACTTGCGACAAGTAGAACAATGAGTGGATCAGGTAGACGGTTGAAAGCATTGTATATGTTGCTTCTATATAGTCTAAGAAACATATATGCAAAGCATCCAAACAGTACCATTCGCCAATTTTTTGTTCTTCAAGTTTAAGTGAACAATGAGCCCTATTGTTAATCCATTGAAGGAAATTATTTGTAACTTTCTACAAGTAGAACAATGAATAGTACAGGTAGACGGGTGAAATCTTTCTATATATTGATCTAAATAATCTACGAAACATATATGCAAAGCATCCAAACAGTACAATTCGCCAATTTTTTGTTCTTCAAGTTTAAGTGAACTACGAGCCCCATTGTTAATCCTTTAACGGAAATTAATTGTAACTTTCTACAAGTAGAACAATGATTGGAACACGTAGACGGTTGAAATCTTTGTATATATTGCTTCCATATAATCTAAGAAACATATATGCAAAGCATCCAAACAGTACAATTCGCCAATTTATTGTTCTTCAAGTTTAAGTGTACAAAGAGCCCCATTGTTAATCCTTTAAAGGAAATTATTTGTAAATTTCGACAAGTAGAACAATGAATGGAATAGGTAGGCTGTTGAAATCTTTGTATATGTTGCTTCTATAAAGTCTACGAAACCTATATGCAAAGCATCTAAACAGTGACAATCGCCAATTTTTTGATCTTCAAGTTTAAGTGAACAGCGAGCCCCATTGTTAATCCTTTATCGGAAATTATTTGTAACTTTTGACAAGTAGAACAATGATTGGAACACGTAGACTGTTGAAATCTTTGTATATATTGCTTCCATATAGTCTAAGAAACATGTACGCAAAGCATCCAAACAATACCATTTGCCAATTTTTTGGTCTTCAAGTTTAAGTGAACAATGAGACCCAATGTTTAATCCTTTATCGGAAATTATTTGTAATTTTCGACAAGTAGAACAATGAATAGAACAGGTAGACGGTTGAAATCTTTGTATATGTTGCTTCTATATAGTCTACGAAACCTATATGCAAAGCATCTAAACAGTAACAATCGCCAATTTTTTGATCTTCAAGTTTAAGTGAACAATGAGCCCCAATGGTTAATCCTTTATCGGTAATTATTTGTAACTTTCGACAAGTAGAACAATGAATGGAACAGGTAGACGGTTGAATTCTTTGTATATATTGCTTCTATATAGTCTAAGAAACATATATGCAAAGCATCCAAACAGTACAATTCGCCAATTTATTGTTTTTCAAGTTTAAGTGAACAACGAGCCCCATTGTTAATCCTTTATCGGTAATTATTTGTAACTTTCGACAAGTAGAACAATGAATGGAACAGGTAGACGGTTGAATTCTTTGTATATATTGCTTCTATATAGTCTAAGAAACATATATGCAAAGCATCCAAACAGTACAATTCGCCAATTTATTGTTCTTCATGTTTAAGTGTACAACGAGCCCCATTGTTAATACTTTAACGGAAATTATTTGTAACTTTCGACAAGTAGAACAATGAATGGAACAGGTAGACGGTTGAAATCTTTGTATATATTGCTTCTATATAATCTAAGAAACATATATGCAAAGCATCCAAACAGTACAATTCTCCAATTATTTCATCTTCAAGTTTAACTGAACTACGAGCCCCATTGTTAATACTTTAACGGAAATTATTTGTAACTTGCGACAAGTAGAACAATGAGTGGATCAGGTAGACGGTTGAAAGCATTGTATATGTTGCTTCTATATAGTCTAAGAAACATATATGCAAAGCATCCAAACAGTACCATTCGCCAATTTTTTGTTCTTCAAGTTTAAGTGAACAATGAGCCCTATTGTTAATCCATTGAAGGAAATTATTTGTAACTTTCGACAAGTAGAACAATGAGTGGAACAGGTAGACGGTTGAAATCTTTGTATATATTGCTTCTATATAGTCTAAGAAACCTATATGCAAAGCATCTAAACAGTAACATTCGCCAATTTTTTGATCTTCAAGTTTAAGTGAACAGCGAGCCCCATTGATAATCATGAAATGGAAATTATTTGTAACTTTCTACAAGTAGAACAATGAATGGAACAGGTAGACGGTTGAATTCTTTGTATATATTGCTTCTATATAGTCTAAGAAACATATATGCAAAGCATCCAAACAGTACAATTCGCCAATTTATTGTTCTTCAAGTTTAAGTGAACAACGAGCCCCATTGTTAATCCTTTAAAGGAAATTTTTTGTAAATTTCGACAAGTAGAACAATGATTGGAACACGCAGACTGTTGAAATCTTTGTATATATTGCTTCCATATAGTCTAAGAAACATGTACGCAAAGCATCCAAACAATACCATTTGCCAATTTTTTGGTCTTCAAGCTTAAGTGAACAATGAGACCCAATGGTTAATCCTTTATCGGAAATTATTTGTAATTTTCTACAAGTAGAACAATGAATAGAACAGGTAGACGGTTGAAATCTTTGTATATGTTGCTTCTATATAGTCTACGAAACCTATATGCAAAGCATCTAAACAGTAACAATCGCCAATTTTTTGATCTTCAAGATTAAGTGAACAGCGAGCCCCATTGATAATCATGAAATGGAAATTATTTGTAACTTTCTACAAGTAGAACAATGAATGGTACAGGTAGACGGGTGAAATATTTGTATATATTGCTTCTATATAATCTAAGAAACATATATGCAAAGCAACCAAACAGTACCATTCGCCAATTTTTTGTTCTTCAAGTTTAAGTGAACAACGAGCCCCATTGATAATCATGAAACGGAAATTATTTGTAACTTTTTACAAGTAGAACAATGAATGGAACAGGTAGACGGTTGAATTCTTTGTATTTATTGCTTCTATATAGTCTAAGAAACATATATGCAAAGCATCCAAACAGTACAATTCGCCAATTTATTGTTCTTCAAGTTTAAGTGAACAACGAGCCCCATTGTTAATCCTTTATCGGAAATTATTTGTAATTTTCGACAAGTAGAACAATGAATAGAACAGGTAGACGGTTGAAATCTTTGTATATGTTGCTTCTATATAGTCTACGAAACCTATATGCAAAGCATCTAAACAGTAACAATCGCCAATTTTTTGATCTTCAAGTTTAAGTGAACAATGAGCCCCAATGGTTAATCCTTTATCGGTAATTATTTGTAACTTTCGACAAGTAGAACAATGAATGGAACAGGTAGACGGTTGAAATCTTTGTATATATTGCTTCTATATAATCTAAGAAAAATATATGCAAAGCATCCAAACAGTACAATTCTCCAATTATTTCATCTTCAAGTTTAACTGAACTACGAGCCCCATTGTTAATACTTTAACGGAAATTATTTGTAACTTGCGACAAGTAGAACAATGAGTGGATCAGGTAGACGGTTGAAAGCATTGTATATGTTGCTTCTATATAGTCTAAGAAACATATATGCAAAGCATCCAAACAGTACCATTCGCCAATTTTTTGTTCTTCAAGTTTAAGTGAACAATGAGCCCTATTGTTAATCCATTGAAGGAAATTATTTGTAACTTTCGACAAGTAGAACAATGAATGGAACACGTAGACGGTTGAAATCTTTGTATATATTGCTTCCATATAATCTAAGAAACATATATGCAAAGCATCCAAACAGTACAATTCGCCAATTTATTGTTCTTCAAGTTTAAGTGTACAAAGAGCCCCATTGTTAATCCTTTAAAGGAAATTATTTGTAAATTTCGACAAGTAGAACAATGAATGGAATAGGTAGGCTGTTGAAATCTTTGTATATGTTGCTTCTATAAAGTCTACGAAACCTATATGCAAAGCATCTAAACAGTGACAATCGCCAATTTTTTGATCTTCAAGTTTAAGTGAACAGCGAGCCCCATTGTTAATCCTTTATCGGAAATTATTTGTAACTTTTGACAAGTAGAACAATGATTGGAACACGTAGACTGTTGAAATCTTTGTATATATTGCTTCCATATAGTCTAAGAAACATGTACGCAAAGCATCCAAACAATACCATTTGCCAATTTTTTGGTCTTCAAGTTTAAGTGAACAATGAGACCCAATGTTTAATCCTTTATCGGAAATTATTTGTAATTTTCGACAAGTAGAACAATGAATAGAACAGGTAGACGGTTGAAATCTTTGTATATGTTGCTTCTATATAGTCTACGAAACCTATATGCAAAGCATCTAAACAGTAACAATCGCCAATTTTTTGATCTTCAAGTTTAAGTGAACAATGAGCCCCAATGGTTAATCCTTTATCGGTAATTATTTGTAACTTTCGACAAGTAGAACAATGAATGGAACAGGTAGACGGTTGAATTCTTTGTATATATTGCTTCTATATAGTCTAAGAAACATATATGCAAAGCATCCAAACAGTACAATTCGCCAATTTATTGTTTTTCAAGTTTAAGTGAACAACGAGCCCCATTGTTAATCCTTTATCGGTAATTATTTGTAACTTTCGACAAGTAGAACAATGAATGGAACAGGTAGACGGTTGAATTCTTTGTATATATTGCTTCTATATAGTCTAAGAAACATATATGCAAAGCATCCAAACAGTACAATTCGCCAATTTATTGTTCTTCATGTTTAAGTGTACAACGAGCCCCATTGTTAATACTTTAACGGAAATTATTTGTAACTTTCGACAAGTAGAACAATGAATGGAACAGGTAGACGGTTGAAATCTTTGTATATATTGCTTCTATATAATCTAAGAAACATATATGCAAAGCATCCAAACAGTACAATTCTCCAATTATTTCATCTTCAAGTTTAACTGAACTACGAGCCCCATTGTTAATACTTTAACGGAAATTATTTGTAACTTGCGACAAGTAGAACAATGAGTGGATCAGGTAGACGGTTGAAAGCATTGTATATGTTGCTTCTATATAGTCTAAGAAACATATATGCAAAGCATCCAAACAGTACCATTCGCCAATTTTTTGTTCTTCAAGTTTAAGTGAACAATGAGCCCTATTGTTAATCCATTGAAGGAAATTATTTGTAACTTTCGACAAGTAGAACAATGAGTGGAACAGGTAGACGGTTGAAATCTTTGTATATATTGCTTCTATATAGTCTAAGAAACCTATATGCAAAGCATCTAAACAGTAACATTCGCCAATTTTTTGATCTTCAAGTTTAAGTGAACAGCGAGCCCCATTGATAATCATGAAATGGAAATTATTTGTAACTTTCTACAAGTAGAACAATGAATGGAACAGGTAGACGGTTGAATTCTTTGTATATATTGCTTCTATATAGTCTAAGAAACATATATGCAAAGCATCCAAACAGTACAATTCGCCAATTTATTGTTCTTCAAGTTTAAGTGAACAACGAGCCCCATTGTTAATCCTTTAAAGGAAATTTTTTGTAAATTTCGACAAGTAGAACAATGATTGGAACACGCAGACTGTTGAAATCTTTGTATATATTGCTTCCATATAGTCTAAGAAACATGTACGCAAAGCATCCAAACAATACCATTTGCCAATTTTTTGGTCTTCAAGCTTAAGTGAACAATGAGACCCAATGGTTAATCCTTTATCGGAAATTATTTGTAATTTTCTACAAGTAGAACAATGAATAGAACAGGTAGACGGTTGAAATCTTTGTATATGTTGCTTCTATATAGTCTACGAAACCTATATGCAAAGCATCTAAACAGTAACAATCGCCAATTTTTTGATCTTCAAGATTAAGTGAACAGCGAGCCCCATTGATAATCATGAAATGGAAATTATTTGTAACTTTCTACAAGTAGAACAATGAATGGTACAGGTAGACGGGTGAAATATTTGTATATATTGCTTCTATATAATCTAAGAAACATATATGCAAAGCAACCAAACAGTACCATTCGCCAATTTTTTGTTCTTCAAGTTTAAGTGAACAACGAGCCCCATTGATAATCATGAAACGGAAATTATTTGTAACTTTTTACAAGTAGAACAATGAATGGAACAGGTAGACGGTTGAATTCTTTGTATTTATTGCTTCTATATAGTCTAAGAAACATATATGCAAAGCATCCAAACAGTACAATTCGCCAATTTATTGTTCTTCAAGTTTAAGTGAACAACGAGCCCCATTGTTAATCCTTTATCGGAAATTATTTGTAATTTTCGACAAGTAGAACAATGAATAGAACAGGTAGACGGTTGAAATCTTTGTATATGTTGCTTCTATATAGTCTACGAAACCTATATGCAAAGCATCTAAACAGTAACAATCGCCAATTTTTTGATCTTCAAGTTTAAGTGAACAATGAGCCCCAATGGTTAATCCTTTATCGGTAATTATTTGTAACTTTCGACAAGTAGAACAATGAATGGAACAGGTAGACGGTTGAAATCTTTGTATATATTGCTTCTATATAATCTAAGAAAAATATATGCAAAGCATCCAAACAGTACAATTCTCCAATTATTTCATCTTCAAGTTTAACTGAACTACGAGCCCCATTGTTAATACTTTAACGGAAATTATTTGTAACTTGCGACAAGTAGAACAATGAGTGGATCAGGTAGACGGTTGAAAGCATTGTATATGTTGCTTCTATATAGTCTAAGAAACATATATGCAAAGCATCCAAACAGTACCATTCGCCAATTTTTTGTTCTTCAAGTTTAAGTGAACAATGAGCCCTATTGTTAATCCATTGAAGGAAATTATTTGTAACTTTCGACAAGTAGAACAATGAATGGAACAGGTAGACGGTTGAAATCTTTGTATATATTGCTTCTATATAGTCTAAGAAACCTATATGCAAAGCATCTAAACAGTAACATTCGCCAATTTTTTGATCTTCAAGTTTAAGTGAACAGCGAGCCCCATTGATAATCATGAAATGGAAATTATTTGTAACTTTCTACAAGTAGAACAATGAATGGAACAGGTAGACGGTTGAATTCTTTGTATATATTGCTTCTATATAGTCTAAGAAACATATATGCAAAGCATCCAAACAGTACAATTCGCCAATTTATTGTTCTTCAAGTTTAAGTGAACAACGAGCCCCATTGTTAATCCTTTAAAGGAAATTTTTTGTAAATTTCGACAAGTAGAACAATTATTGGAACACGTAGACTGTTGAAATCTTTGTATATATTGCTTCCATATAGTCTAAGAAACATGTACGCAAAGCATCCAAACAATACCATTTGCCAATTTTTTGGTCTTCAAGCTTAAGTGAACAATGAGACCCAATGGTTAATCCTTTATCGGAAATTATTTGTAATTTTCTACAAGTAGAACAATGAATAGAACAGGTAGACGGTTGAAATCTTTGTATATGTTGCTTCTATATAGTCTACGAAACCTATATGCAAAGCATCTAAACAGTAACAATCGCCAATTTTTTGATCTTCAAGTTTAAGTGAACAGCGAGCCCCATTGATAATCATGAAATGGAAATTATTTGTAACTTTCTACAAGTAGAACAATGAATGGTACAGGTAGACGGGTGAAATATTTGTATATATTGCTTCAATATAATCTAAGAAACATATGTGCAAAGCAACCAAACAGTACCATTCGCCAATTTTTTGTTCTTCAAGTTTAAGTGAACAACGAGCCCCATTGATAATCATGAAACGGAAATTATTTGTAACTTTTTACAAGTAGAACAATGAATGGAACAGGTAGACGGTTGAATTCTTTGTATTTATTGCTTCTATATAGTCTAAGAAACATATATGCAAAGCATCCAAACAGTACAATTCGCCAATTTATTGTTCTTCAAGTTTAAGTGAACAACGAGCCCCATTGTTAATCCTTTAAAGGAAATTATTTGTAAATTTTGACAAGTAGAACAATGATTGGAACACGTAGACGGTTGAAATCTTTGTATATATTGCTTCCATATAGTCTAAGAAACATGTAAGCAAAGCATCCAAACAGTACCAATTGCCAATTTTTTGGTCTTCAAGTTTAAGTGAACAATGAGCCCCAATGGTTAATCCTTTATCGGAAATTATTTGTAATTTTCGACAAGTAGAACAATGAATAGAACAGGTAGACGGTTGAAATCTTTGTATATGTTGCTTCTATAAAGTCTACGAGACCTATATGCAAAGCATCTAAACAGTAACAATCGCCAATTTTTTGATCTTCAAGTTTAAGTGAACAGCGAGCCCCATTGTTAATCCTTTAAAGGAAATTATTTGTAAGTTTCGACAAGCAGAACAATGAATGGTACAGGTAGACGGTTGAAATCTTTGTATATATTGCTTCTATATAATCTAAGAAACACATATGCAAAGCATCCAAACAGTACCATTCGCCACTTTTTTGTTCTTCAAGTTTAAGTGAACAACGAGCCCCATTGATAATCATGAAACGGAAATTATTTGTAACTTTCGACAAGTAGAACAATGAATGGAACAGGTAGACGGTTGAATTCTTTGTATATATTGCTTCTATATAGTCTAAGAAACTTATATGCAAAGCATCCAAACAGTACAATTCGCCAATTTATTGTTTTTCAAGTTTAAGTGAACAACGAGCCCCATTGTTAATCCTTTATCGGTAATTATTTGTAACTTTCGACAAGTAGAACAATGAATGGAACAGGTAGACGGTTGAATTCTTTGTATATATTGCTTCTATATAGTCTAAGAAACATATATGCAAAGCATCCAAACAGTACAATTCGCCAATTTATTGTTTTTCAAGTTTAAGTGAACAACGAGCCCCATTGTTAATCCTTTATCGGTAATTATTTGTAACTTTCGACAAGTAGAACAATGAATGGAACAGGTAGACGGTTGAATTCTTTGTATATATTGCTTCTATATAGTCTAAGAAACATATATGCAAAGCATCCAAACAGTACAATTCGCCAATTTATTGTTCTTCATGTTTAAGTGTACAACGAGCCCCATTGTTAATACTTTAACGGAAATTATTTGTAACTTTCGACAAGTAGAACAATGAATGGAACAGGTAGACGGTTGAAATCTTTGTATATATTGCTTCTATATAATCTAAGAAACATATATGCAAAGCATCCAAACAGTACAATTCTCCAATTATTTCATCTTCAAGTTTAACTGAACTACGAGCCCCATTGTTAATACTTTAACGGAAATTATTTGTAACTTGCGACAAGTAGAACAATGAGTGGATCAGGTAGACGGTTGAAAGCATTGTATATGTTGCTTCTATATAGTCTAAGAAACATATATGCAAAGCATCCAAACAGTACCATTCGCCAATTTTTTGTTCTTCAAGTTTAAGTGAACTACGAACCCCATTGTTAATCCTTTAAAGGTAATTATTTGTAAATTTCGACAAGTAGAACAATGAATGGAACAGGTAGACGGTTGAAATCTTTGTATATATTGCTACTATATAATCTAAGAAACATATATGCAAAGCATCCAAACAGTACCATTCGCTAATTTTTTGTTCTTCAAGTTTAAGTGAACAACGAGCCCCATTGTTAATCCTTTAAAGGAAATTTTTTGTAAATTTCGACAAGTAGAACAATGATTGGAACACGCAGACTGTTGAAATCTTTGTATATATTGCTTCCATATAGTCTAAGAAACATGTACGCAAAGCATCCAAACAATACCATTTGCCAATTTTTTGGTCTTCAAGCTTAAGTGAACAATGAGACCCAATGGTTAATCCTTTATCGGAAATTATTTGTAATTTTCTACAAGTAGAACAATGAATAGAACAGGTAGACGGTTGAAATCTTTGTATATGTTGCTTCTATATAGTCTACGAAACCTATATGCAAAGCATTTAAACAGTAACAATCGCCAATTTTTTGATCTTCAAGTTTAAGTGAACAGCGAGCCCCATTGATAATCATGAAATGGAAATTATTTGTAAATTTCTACAAGTAGAACAATGAATAGTACAGGTAGACGGGTGAAATCTTTCTATATATTGATCTAAATAGTCTAAGAAACATATATGCAAAGCATCCAAACAGTACACTTCGCCAATTTTTTGTTCTTCAAGTTTAAGTGAACTACGAGCCACATTGTTAATCCTTTAAAGGAAATTATTTGTAAATTTCGACAAGTAGAACAATGAATGGAATAGGTAGACGGTTGAAATCTTTGTATATGTTGCTTCTATAAAGTCTACGAAACCTATATCCAAAGCATCTAAACAGTAACAATCGCCAATTTTTTGATCTTCAAGTTTAAGTGAACAGCGAGCCCCATTGTTAATCCTTTATCGGAAATTATTTGTAACTTTCGACAAGTAGAACAATGATTGGAACACGTAGACTGTTGAAATCTTTGTATATATTGCTTCCATATAGTCTAAGAAACATGTACGCAAAGCATCCAAACAATACCATTTGCCAATTTTTTGGTCTTCAAGTTTAAGTGAACAATGAGACCCAATGTTTAATCCTTTATCGGAAATTATTTGTAATTTTCGGCAAGTAGAACAATGAATAGACAGGTAGACGGTTGAAATCTTTGTATATGTTGCTTCTATATAGTCTACGAAACCTATATGCAAAGCATCTAAACAGTAACAATCGCCAATTTTTTGATCTTCAAGTTTAAGTGAACAATGAGCCCCAATGGTTAATCCTTTATCGGTAATTATTTGTAACTTTCGACAAGTAGAACAATGAATGGAACAGGTAGACGGTTGAAATCTTTGTATATATTGCTTCTATATAATCTAAGAAACATATATGCAAAGCATCCAAACAGTACAATTCTCCAATTATTTCATCTTCAAGTTTAACTGAACTACGAGCCCCATTGTTAATACTTTAACGGAAATTATTTGTAACTTGCGACAAGTAGAACAATGAGTGGATCAGGTAGACGGTTGAAAGCATTGTATATGTTGCTTCTATATAGTCTAAGAAACATATATGCAAAGCATCCAAACAGTACCATTCGCCAATTTTTTGTTCTTCAAGTTTAAGTGAACAATGAGCCCTATTGTTAATCCATTGAAGGAAATTATTTGTAACTTTCGACAAGTAGAACAATGAATAGAACAGGTAGACGGTTGAAATCTTTGTATATGTTGCTTCTATATAGTCTACGAAACCTATATGCAAAGCATCTAAACAGTAACAATCGCCAATTTTTTGATCTTCAAGTTTAAGTGAACAGCGAGCCCCATTGATAATCATGAAATGGAAATTATTTGTAAATTTCTACAAGTAGAACAATGAATAGTACAGGTAGACGGGTGAAATCTTTCTATATATTGATCTAAATAGTCTAAGAAACATATATGCAAAGCATCCAAACAGTACACTTCGCCAATTTTTTGTTCTTCAAGTTTAAGTGAACTACGAGCCACATTGTTAATCCTTTAAAGGAAATTATTTGTAAATTTCGACAAGTAGAACAATGAATAGAACAGGTAGACGGTTGAAATCTTTGTATATGTTGCTTCTATAAAGTCTACGAGACCTATATGCAAAGCATCTAAACAGTAACAATCGCCAATTTTTTGATCTTCAAGTTTAAGTGAACAGCGAGCCCCATTGTTAATCCTTTAAAGGAAATTATTTGTAAGTTTCGACAAGCAGAACAATGAATGGTACAGGTAGACGGTTGAAATCTTTGTATATATTGCTTCTATATAATCTAAGAAACACATATGCAAAGCATCCAAACAGTACCATTCGCCACTTTTTTGTTCTTCAAGTTTAAGTGAACAACGAGCCCCATTGATAATCATGAAACGGAAATTATTTGTAACTTTCGACAAGTAGAACAATGAATGGAACAGGTAGACGGTTGAATTCTTTGTATATATTGCTTCTATATAGTCTAAGAAACTTATATGCAAAGCATCCAAACAGTACAATTCGCCAATTTATTGTTTTTCAAGTTTAAGTGAACAACGAGCCCCATTGTTAATCCTTTATCGGTAATTATTTGTAACTTTCGACAAGTAGAACAATGAATGGAACAGGTAGACGGTTGAATTCTTTGTATATATTGCTTCTATATAGTCTAAGAAACATATATGCAAAGCATCCAAACAGTACAATTCGCCAATTTATTGTTTTTCAAGTTTAAGTGAACAACGAGCCCCATTGTTAATCCTTTATCGGTAATTATTTGTAACTTTCGACAAGTAGAACAATGAATGGAACAGGTAGACGGTTGAATTCTTTGTATATATTGCTTCTATATAGTCTAAGAAACATATATGCAAAGCATCCAAACAGTACAATTCGCCAATTTATTGTTCTTCATGTTTAAGTGTACAACGAGCCCCATTGTTAATACTTTAACGGAAATTATTTGTAACTTTCGACAAGTAGAACAATGAATGGAACAGGTAGACGGTTGAAATCTTTGTATATATTGCTTCTATATAATCTAAGAAACATATATGCAAAGCATCCAAACAGTACAATTCTCCAATTATTTCATCTTCAAGTTTAACTGAACTACGAGCCCCATTGTTAATACTTTAACGGAAATTATTTGTAACTTGCGACAAGTAGAACAATGAGTGGATCAGGTAGACGGTTGAAAGCATTGTATATGTTGCTTCTATATAGTCTAAGAAACATATATGCAAAGCATCCAAACAGTACCATTCGCCAATTTTTTGTTCTTCAAGTTTAAGTGAACTACGAACCCCATTGTTAATCCTTTAAAGGTAATTATTTGTAAATTTCGACAAGTAGAACAATGAATGGAACAGGTAGACGGTTGAAATCTTTGTATATATTGCTACTATATAATCTAAGAAACATATATGCAAAGCATCCAAACAGTACCATTCGCTAATTTTTTGTTCTTCAAGTTTAAGTGAACAACGAGCCCCATTGTTAATCCTTTAAAGGAAATTTTTTGTAAATTTCGACAAGTAGAACAATGATTGGAACACGCAGACTGTTGAAATCTTTGTATATATTGCTTCCATATAGTCTAAGAAACATGTACGCAAAGCATCCAAACAATACCATTTGCCAATTTTTTGGTCTTCAAGCTTAAGTGAACAATGAGACCCAATGGTTAATCCTTTATCGGAAATTATTTGTAATTTTCTACAAGTAGAACAATGAATAGAACAGGTAGACGGTTGAAATCTTTGTATATGTTGCTTCTATATAGTCTACGAAACCTATATGCAAAGCATTTAAACAGTAACAATCGCCAATTTTTTGATCTTCAAGTTTAAGTGAACAGCGAGCCCCATTGATAATCATGAAATGGAAATTATTTGTAAATTTCTACAAGTAGAACAATGAATAGTACAGGTAGACGGGTGAAATCTTTCTATATATTGATCTAAATAGTCTAAGAAACATATATGCAAAGCATCCAAACAGTACACTTCGCCAATTTTTTGTTCTTCAAGTTTAAGTGAACTACGAGCCACATTGTTAATCCTTTAAAGGAAATTATTTGTAAATTTCGACAAGTAGAACAATGAATGGAATAGGTAGACGGTTGAAATCTTTGTATATGTTGCTTCTATAAAGTCTACGAAACCTATATCCAAAGCATCTAAACAGTAACAATCGCCAATTTTTTGATCTTCAAGTTTAAGTGAACAGCGAGCCCCATTGTTAATCCTTTATCGGAAATTATTTGTAACTTTCGACAAGTAGAACAATGATTGGAACACGTAGACTGTTGAAATCTTTGTATATATTGCTTCCATATAGTCTAAGAAACATGTACGCAAAGCATCCAAACAATACCATTTGCCAATTTTTTGGTCTTCAAGTTTAAGTGAACAATGAGACCCAATGTTTAATCCTTTATCGGAAATTATTTGTAATTTTCGGCAAGTAGAACAATGAATAGACAGGTAGACGGTTGAAATCTTTGTATATGTTGCTTCTATATAGTCTACGAAACCTATATGCAAAGCATCTAAACAGTAACAATCGCCAATTTTTTGATCTTCAAGTTTAAGTGAACAATGAGCCCCAATGGTTAATCCTTTATCGGTAATTATTTGTAACTTTCGACAAGTAGAACAATGAATGGAACAGGTAGACGGTTGAAATCTTTGTATATATTGCTTCTATATAATCTAAGAAACATATATGCAAAGCATCCAAACAGTACAATTCTCCAATTATTTCATCTTCAAGTTTAACTGAACTACGAGCCCCATTGTTAATACTTTAACGGAAATTATTTGTAACTTGCGACAAGTAGAACAATGAGTGGATCAGGTAGACGGTTGAAAGCATTGTATATGTTGCTTCTATATAGTCTAAGAAACATATATGCAAAGCATCCAAACAGTACCATTCGCCAATTTTTTGTTCTTCAAGTTTAAGTGAACAATGAGCCCTATTGTTAATCCATTGAAGGAAATTATTTGTAACTTTCGACAAGTAGAACAATGAATGGAACAGGTAGACGGTTGAAATCTTTGTATATATTGCTTCTATATAGTCTAAGAAACCTATATGCAAAGCATCTAAACAGTAACATTCGCCAATTTTTTGATCTTCAAGTTTAAGTGAACAGCGAGCCCCATTGATAATCATGAAATGGAAATTATTTGTAACTTTCTACAAGTAGAACAATGAATGGAACAGGTAGACGGTTGAATTCTTTGTATATATTGCTTCTATATAGTCTAAGAAACATATATGCAAAGTATCCAAACAGTACAATTCGCCAATTTATTGTTCTTCAAGTTTAAGTGAACAACGAGCACCATTGTTAATCCTTTAAAGGAAATTTTTTGTAAATTTCGACAAGTAGAACAATTATTGGAACACGTAGACTGTTGAAATCTTTGTATATATTGCTTCCATATAGTCTAAGAAACATGTACGCAAAGCATCCAAACAATACCATTTGCCAATTTTTTGGTCTTCAAGCTTAAGTGAACAATGAGACCCAATGGTTAATCCTTTATCGGAAATTATTTGTAATTTTCTACAAGTAGAACAATGAATAGAACAGGTAGACGGTTGAAATCTTTGTATATGTTGCTTCTATATAGTCTACGAAACCTATATGCAAAGCATCTAAACAGTAACAATCGCCAATTTTTTGATCTTCAAGTTTAAGTGAACAGCGAGCCCCATTGATAATCATGAAATGGAAATTATTTGTAACTTTCTACAAGTAGAACAATGAATGGTACAGGTAGACGGGTGAAATATTTGTATATATTGCTTCAATATAATCTAAGAAACATATGTGCAAAGCAACCAAACAGTACCATTCGCCAATTTTTTGTTCTTCAAGTTTAAGTGAACAACGAGCCCCATTGATAATCATGAAACGGAAATTATTTGTAACTTTTTACAAGTAGAACAATGAATGGAACAGGTAGACGGTTGAATTCTTTGTATTTATTGCTTCTATATAGTCTAAGAAACATATATGCAAAGCATCCAAACAGTACAATTCGCCAATTTATTGTTCTTCAAGTTTAAGTGAACAACGAGCCCCATTGTTAATCCTTTAAAGGAAATTATTTGTAAATTTCGACAAGTAGAACAATGATTGGAACACGTAGACGGTTGAAATCTTTGTATATATTGCTTCCATATAGTCTAAGAAACATGTAAGCAAAGCATCCAAACAGTACCAATTGCCAATTTTTTGGTCTTCAAGTTTAAGTGAACAATGAGCCCCAATGGTTAATCCTTTATCGGAAATTATTTGTAATTTTCGACAAGTAGAACAATGAATAGAACAGGTAGACGGTTGAAATCTTTGTATATGTTGCTTCTATAAAGTCTACGAGACCTATATGCAAAGCATCTAAACAGTAACAATCGCCAATTTTTTGATCTTCAAGTTTAAGTGAACAGCGAGCCCCATTGTTAATCCTTTAAAGGAAATTATTTGTAAGTTTCGACAAGCAGAACAATGAATGGTACAGGTAGACGGTTGAAATCTTTGTATATATTGCTTCTATATAATCTAAGAAACACATATGCAAAGCATCCAAACAGTACCATTCGCCACTTTTTTGTTCTTCAAGTTTAAGTGAACAACGAGCCCCATTGATAATCATGAAACGGAAATTATTTGTAACTTTCGACAAGTAGAACAATGAATGGAACAGGTAGACGGTTGAATTCTTTGTATATATTGCTTCTATATAGTCTAAGAAACATATATGCAAAGCATCCAAACAGTACAAATCGCCAATTTATTGTTCTTCATGTTTAAGTGTACAACGAGCCCCATTGTTAATCCTTTAAAGGAAATTATTTGTAAATTTCGACAAGTAGAACAATGAATGGAACAGGTAGACGGTTGAATTCTTTGTATATATTGCTTCTATATAGTCTAAGAAACATATATGCAAAGCATCCAAACAGTACAATTCGCCAATTTATTGTTTTTCAAGTTTAAGTGAACAACGAGCCCCATTGTTAATCCTTTATCGGTAATTATTTGTAACTTTCGACAAGTAGAACAATGAATGGAACAGGTAGACGGTTGAATTCTTTGTATATATTGCTTCTATATAGTCTAAGAAACATATATGCAAAGCATCCAAACAGTACAATTCGCCAATTTATTGTTCTTCATGTTTAAGTGTACAACGAGCCCCATTGTTAATACTTTAACGGAAATTATTTGTAACTTTCGACAAGTAGAACAATGAATGGAACAGGTAGACGGTTGAAATCTTTGTATATGTTGCTGCTATATAGTCTAAGAAACTTATATGCAAATCATCTAAACAGTAACAAACGCCAGTTTTTTGATCTTCAAGTTTAAGTGAACAGCGAGCCCCATTGATAATCATGAAATGGAAATTATTTGTAACTTTCTACAAGTAGAACAATGAATAGTACAGGTAGACGGGTGAAATCTTTCTATATATTGATCTAAATAGTCTAAGAAACATATATGCAAAGCATCCAAACAGTACACTTCGCCAATTTTTTGTTCTTCAAGTTTAAGTGAACTACGAGCCACATTGTTAATCCTTTAAAGGAAATTATTTGTAAATTTCGACAAGTAGAACAATGAATCGAATAGGTAGACGGTTGAAATCTTTGTATATGTTGCTTCTATAAAGTCTACGAAACCTATATGCAAAGCATCTAAACAGTAACAATCGCCAATTTTTTGATCTTCAAGTTTAAGTGAACAGCGAGCCCCATTGTTAATCCTTTATCGGAAATTATTTGTAACTTTCGACAAGTAGAACAATGATTGGAACACGTAGACTGTTGAAATCTTTGTATATATTGCTTCCATATAGTCTAAGAAACATGTACGCAAAGCATCCAAACAATACCATTTGCCAATTTCTTGGTCTTCAAGTTTAAGTGAACAATGAGACCCAATGTTTAATCCTTTATCGGAAATTATTTGTAATTTTCGGCAAGTAGAACAATGAATAGACAGGTAGACGGTTGAAATCTTTGTATATGTTGCTTCTATATAGTCTACGAAACGTATATGCAAAACATCTAAACAGTAACAATCGCCAATTTTTTGATCTTCAAGTTTAAGTGAACAATGAGCCCCAATGGTTAATCCTTTATCGGTAATTATTTGTAACTTTCGACAAGTAGAACAATGAATGGAACAGGTAGACGGTTGAATTCTTTGTATATATTGCTTCTATATAGTCTAAGAAACATATATGCAAAGCATCCAAACAGTACAAATCGCCAATTTATTGTTCTTCATGTTTAAGTGTACAACGAGCCCCATTGTTAATCCTTTAAAGGAAATTATTTGTAAATTTCGACAAGTAGAACAATGAATGGAACAGGTAGACGGTTGAATTCTTTGTATATATTGCTTCTATATAGTCTAAGAAACATATATGCAAAGCATCCAAACAGTACAATTCGCCAATTTATTGTTTTTCAAGTTTAAGTGAACAACGAGCCCCATTGTTAATCCTTTATCGGTAATTATTTGTAACTTTCGACAAGTAGAACAATGAATGGAACAGGTAGACGGTCGAATTCTTTGTATATATTGCTTCTATATAGTCTAAGAAACATATATGCAAAGCATCCAAACAGTACAATTCGCCAATTTATTGTTCTTCATGTTTAAGTGTACAACGAGCCCCATTGTTAATACTTTAACGGAAATTATTTGTAACTTTCGACAAGTAGAACAATGAATGGAACAGGTAGACGGTTGAAATCTTTGTATATATTGCTTCTATATAATCTAAGAAACATATATGCAAAGCATCCAAACAGTACAATTCTCCAATTATTTCATCTTCAAGTTTAACTGAACTACGAGCCCCATTGTTAATACTTTAACGGAAATTATTTGTAACTTCCGACAAGTAGAACAATGAGTGGATCAGGTAGACGGTTGAAAGCATTGTATATGTTGCTTCTATATAGTCTAAGAAACATATATGCAAAGCATCCAAACAGTACCATTCGCCAATTTTTTGTTCTTCAAGTTTAAGTGAACAATGAGCCCTATTGTTAATCCATTGAAGGAAATTATTTGTAACTTTCGACAAGTAGAACAATGAATGGAACAGGTAGACGGTTGAAATCTTTGTATATATTGCTTCTATATAGTCTAAGAAACCTATATGCAAAGCATCTAAACAGTAACATTCGCCAATTTTTTTATCTTCAAGTTTAAGTGAACAGCGAGCCCCATTGATAATCATGAAATGGAAATTATTTGTAACTTTCTACAAGTAGAACAATGAATGGAACAGGTAGACGGTTGAATTCTTTGTATATATTGCTTCTATATAGTCTAAGAAACATATATGCAAAGCATCCAAACAGTACAATTCGCCAATTTATTGTTCTTCAAGTTTAAGTGAACAACGAGCCCTATTGTTAATCCTTTAAAGGAAATTTTTTGTAAATTTCGACAAGTAGAACAATTATTGGAACACGTAGACTGTTGAAATCTTTGTATATATTGCTTCCATATAGTCTAAGAAACATGTACGCAAAGCATCCAAACAATACCATTTGCCAATTTTTTGGTCTTCAAGCTTAAGTGAACAATGAGACCCAATGGTTAATCCTTTATCGGAAATTATTTGTAATTTTCTACAAGTAGAACAATGAATAGAACAGGTAGACGGTTGAAATCTTTGTATATGTTGCTTCTATATAGTCTACGAAACCTATATGCAAAGCATCTAAACAGTAACAATCGCCAATTTTTTGATCTTCAAGATTAAGTGAACAGCGAGCCCCATTGATAATCATGAAATGGAAATTATTTGTAACTTTCTACAAGTAGAACAATGAATGGTACAGGTAGACGGGTGAAATATTTGTATATATTGCTTCTATATAATCTAAGAAACATATATGCAAAGCAACCAAACAGTACCATTCGCCAATTTTTTGTTCTTCAAGTTTAAGTGAACAACGAGCCCCATTGATAATCATGAAACGGAAATTATTTGTAACTTTTTACAAGTAGAACAATGAATGGAACAGGTAGACGGTTGAATTCTTTGTATTTATTGCTTCTATATAGTCTAAGAAACATATATGCAAAGCATCCAAACAGTACAATTCGCCAATTTATTGTTCTTCGAGTTTAAGTGAACAACGAGCCCCATTGTTAATCCTTTATCGGAAATTATTTGTAATTTTCGACAAGTAGAACAATGAATAGAACAGGTAGACGGTTGAAATCTTTGTATATGTTGCTTCTATATAGTCTAAGAAACATATATGCAAAGCATCCAAACAGTACAATTCGCCAATTTATTGTTTTTCAAGTTTAAGTGAACAACGAGCCCCATTGTTAATCCTTTATCGGTAATTATTTGTAACTTTCGACAAGTAGAACAATGAATGGAACAGGTAGACGGTTGAAATCTTTGTATATATTGCTTCTATATAATCTAAGAAACATATATGCAAAGCATCCAAACAGTACAATTCTCCAATTATTTCATCTTCAAGTTTAACTGAACTACGAGCCCCATTGTTAATACTTTAACGGAAATTATTTGTAACTTGCGACAAGTAGAACAATGAGTGGATCAGGTAGACGGTTGAAAGCATTGTATATGTTGCTTCTATATAGTCTAAGAAACATATATGCAAAGCATCCAAACAGTACCATTCGCCAATTTTTTGTTCTTCAAGTTTAAGTGAACAATGAGCCCTATTGTTAATCCATTGAAGGAAATTATTTGTAACTTTCGACAAGTAGAACAATGAATGGAACAGGTAGACGGTTGAAATCTTTGTATATATTGCTTCTATATAGTCTAAGAAACCTATATGCAAAGCATCTAAACAGTAACATTCGCCAATTTTTTTATCTTCAAGTTTAAGTGAACAGCGAGCCCCATTGATAATCATGAAATGGAAATTATTTGTAACTTTCTACAAGTAGAACAATGAATGGAACAGGTAGACGGTTGAATTCTTTGTATATATTGCTTCTATATAGTCTAAGAAACATATATGCAAAGCATCCAAACAGTACAATTCGCCAATTTATTGTTCTTCAAGTTTAAGTGAACAACGAGCCCCATTGTTAATCCTTTAAAGGAAATTTTTTGTAAATTTCGACAAGTAGAACAATTATTGGAACACGTAGACTGTTGAAATCTTTGTATATATTGCTTCCATATAGTCTAAGAAACATGTACGCAAAGCATCCAAACAATACCATTTGCCAATTTTTTGGTCTTCAAGCTTAAGTGAACAATGAGACCCAATGGTTAATCCTTTATCGGAAATTATTTGTAATTTTCTACAAGTAGAACAATGAATAGAACAGGTAGACGGTTGAAATCTTTGTATATGTTGCTTCTATATAGTCTACGAAACCTATATGCAAAGCATCTAAACAGTAACAATCGCCAATTTTTTGATCTTCAAGATTAAGTGAACAGCGAGCCCCATTGATAATCATGAAATGGAAATTATTTGTAACTTTCTACAAGTAGAACAATGAATGGTACAGGTAGACGGGTGAAATATTTGTATATATTGCTTCTATATAATCTAAGAAACATATATGCAAAGCAACCAAACAGTACCATTCGCCAATTTTTTGTTCTTCAAGTTTAAGTGAACAACGAGCCCCATTGATAATCATGAAACGGAAATTATTTGTAACTTTTTACAAGTAGAACAATGAATGGAACAGGTAGACGGTTGAATTCTTTGTATTTATTGCTTCTATATAGTCTAAGAAACATATATGCAAAGCATCCAAACAGTACAATTCGCCAATTTATTGATCTTCAAGTTTAAGTGAACAGCGAGCCCCATTGTTAATCCTTTATCGGAAATTATTTGTAACTTTCGACAAGTAGAACAATGATTGGAACAGTTAGACGGTTGAAATCTTTGTATATATTGCTACCATATAGTCTAAGAAACATGTACGCAAAGCATCCAAACAATACCATTTGCCAATTTTTTGGTCTTCAAGTTTAAGTGAACAATGAGACCCAATGTTTAATCCTTTATCGGAAATTATTTGTAATTTTCGGCAAGTAGAACAATGAATAGACAGGTAGACGGTTGAAATCTTTGTATATGTTGCTTCTATATAGTCTACGAAACCTATATGCAAAGCATCTAAACAGTAACAATCGCCAATTTTTTGATCTTCAAGTTTAAGTGAACAATGAGCCCCAATGGTTAATCCTTTATCGGTAATTATTTGTAACTTTCGACAAGTAGAACAATGAATGGAACAGGTAGAAGGTTGAAATCTTTGTATATATTGCTTCTATATAATCTAAGAAACATATATGCAAAGCATCCAAACAGTACAATTCTCCAATTATTTCATCTTCAAGTTTAAGTGAACTACGAGCCCCATTGTTAATACTTTAACGGAAATTATTTGTAACTTGCGACAAGTAGAACAATGAGTGGATCAGGTAGACGGTTGAAAGCATTGTATATGTTGCTTCTATATAGTCTAAGAAACATATATGCAAAGCATCCAAACAGTACCATTCGCCAATTTTTTGTTCTTCAAGTTTAAGTGAACAATGAGCCCTATTGTTAATCCATTGAAGGAAATTATTTGTAACTTTCGACAAGTAGAACAATGAATGGAACAGGTAGACGGTTGAAATCTTTGTATATATTGCTTCTATATAGTCTAAGAAACCTATATGCAAAGCATCTAAACAGTAACATTCGCCAATTTTTTGATCTTCAAGTTTAAGTGAACAGCGAGCCCCATTGATAATCATGAAATGGAAATTATTTGTAACTTTCTACAAGTAGAACAATGAATGGTACAGGTAGACGGGTGAAATATTTGTATATATTGCTTCAATATAATCTAAGAAACATATATGCAAAGCAACCAAACAGTACCATTCGCCAATTTTTTGTTCTTCAAGTTTAAGTGAACAACGAGCCCCATTGATAATCATGAAACGGAAATTATTTGTAACTTTTTACAAGTAGAACATTGAATGGAACAGGTAGACGGTTGAATTCTTTGTATTTATTGCTTCTATATAGTCTAAGAAACATATATGCAAAGCATCCAAACAGTACAATTCGCCAATTTATTGTTCTTCAAGTTTAAGTGAACAACGAGCCCCATTGTTAATCCTTTAAAGGAAATTATTTGTAAATTTCGACAAGTAGAACAATGATTGGAACACGTAGACGGTTGAAATCTTTGTATATATTGCTTCCATATAGTCTAAGAAACATGTACGCAAAGCATCCAAACAATACCATTTGCCAATTTTTTGGTCTTCAAGCTTAAGTGAACAATGAGACCCAACGGTTAATCCTTTATCGGAAATTATTTGTAATTTTCTACAAGTAGAACAATGAATAGAACAGGTAGACGGTTGAAATCTTTGTATATGTTGCTTCTATATAGTCTACGAAACCTATATGCAAAGCATCTAAACAGTAACAATCGCCAATTTTTTGATCTTCATGTTTAAGTGAACAGCGAGCCCCATTGATAATCATGAAATGGAAATTATTTGTAAATTTCTACAAGTAGAACAATGAATAGTACAGGTAGACGGGTGAAATCTTTCTATATATTGATCTAAATAGTCTAAGAAACATATATGCAAAGCATCCAAACAGTACACTTCGCCAATTTTTTGTTCTTCAAGTTTAAGTGAACTACGAGCCACATTGTTAATCCTTTAAAGGAAATTATTTGTAAATTTCGACAAGTAGAACAATGTGAATGGAATAGGTAGACGGTTGAAATCTTTGTATATGTTGCTTCTATAAAGTCTACGAAACCTATATGCAAAGCATCTAAACAGTAACAATCGCCAATTTTTTGATCTTCAAGTTTAAGTGAACAGCGAGCCCCATTGTTAATCCTTTATCGGAAATTATTTGTAACTTTCGACAAGTAGAACAATGATTGGAACACGTAGACTGTTGAAATCTTTGTATATATTGCTTCCATATAGTCTAAGAAACATGTACGCAAAGCATCCAAACAATACCATTTGCCAATTTTTTGGTCTTCAAGTTTAAGTGAACAATGAGACCCAATGTTTAATCCTTTATCGGAAATTATTTGTAATTTTCGGCAAGTAGAACAATGAATAGACAGGTAGACGGTTGAAATCTTTGTATATGTTGCTTCTATATAGTCTACGAAACCTATATGCAAAGCATCTAAACAGTAACAATCGCCAATTTTTTGATCTTCAAGTTTAAGTGAACAATGAGCCCCAATGGTTAATCCTTTATCGGTAATTATTTGTAACTTTCGACAAGTAGAACAATAAATGGAACAGGTAGACGGTTGAAATCTTTGTATATATTGCTTCTATATAATCTAAGAAACATATATGCAAAGCATCCAAACAGTACAATTCTCCAATTATTTCATCTTCAAGTTTAAGTGAACTACGAGCCCCATTGTTAATACCTTAACGGAAATTATTTGTAACTTGCGACAAGTAGAACAATGAGTGGATCAGGTAGACGGTTGAAAGCATTGTATATGTTGCTTCTATATAGTCTAAGAAACATATATGCAAAGCATCCAAACAGTACCATTCGCCAATTTTTTGTTCTTCAAGTTTAAGTGAACAATGAGCCCTATTGTTAATCCATTGAAGGAAATTATTTGTAACTTTCGACAAGTAGAACAATGAATGGAACAGGTAGACGGTTGAAATCTTTGTATATATTGCTTCTATATAGTCTAAGAAACCTATATGCAAAGCATCTAAACAGTAACATTCGCCAATTTTTTGATCTTCAAGTTTAAGTGAACAGCGAGCCCCATTGATAATCATGAAATGGAAATTATTTGTAACTTTCTACAAGTAGAACAATGAATGGAACAGGTAGACGGTTGAATTCTTTGTATATATTGCTTCTATATAGTCTAAGAAACATATATGCAAAGCATCCAAACAGTACAATTCGCCAATTTATTGTTCTTCAAGTTTAAGTGAACAACGAGCCCCATTGTTAATCCTTTAAAGGAAATTTTTTGTAAATTTCGACAAGTAGAACAATTATTGGAACACGTAGACTGTTGAAATCTTTGTATATATTGCTTCCATATAGTCTAAGAAACATGTACGCAAAGCATCCAAACAATACCATTTGCCAATTTTTTGGTCTTCAAGCTTAAGTGAACAATGAGACCCAATGGTTAATCCTTTATCGGAAATTATTTGTAATTTTCTACAAGTAGAACAATGAATAGAACAGGTAGACGGTTGAAATCTTTGTATATGTTGCTTCTATATAGTCTACGAAACCTATATGCAAAGCATCTAAACAGTAACAATCGCCAATTTTTTGATCTTCAAGTTTAAGTGAACAGCGAGCCCCATTGATAATCATGAAATGGAAATTATTTGTAACTTTCTACAAGTAGAACAATGAATGGTACAGGTAGACGGGTGAAATATTTGTATATATTGCTTCAATATAATCTAAGAAACATATATGCAAAGCAACCAAACAGTACCATTCGCCAATTTTTTGTTCTTCAAGTTTAAGTGAACAACGAGCCCCATTGATAATCATGAAACGGAAATTATTTGTAACTTTTTACAAGTAGAACAATGAATGGAACAGGTAGACGGTTGAATTCTTTGTATTTATTGCTTCTATATAGTCTAAGAAACATATATGCAAAGCATCCAAACAGTACAATTCGCCAATTTATTGTTCTTCAAGTTTAAGTGAACAACGAGCCCCATTGTTAATCCTTTAAAGGAAATTATTTGTAAATTTCGACAAGTAGAACAATGATTGGAACACGTAGACGGTTGAAATCTTTGTATATATTGCTTCCATATAGTCTAAGAAACATGTAAGCAAAGCATCCAAACAGTACCAATTGCCAATTTTTTGGTCTTCAAGTTTAAGTGAACAATGAGCCCCAATGGTTAATCCTTTATCGGAAATTATTTGTAATTTTCGACAAGTAGAACAATGAATAGAACAGGTAGACGGTTGAAATCTTTGTATATGTTGCTTCTATAAAGTCTACGAGACCTATATGCAAAGCATCTAAACAGTAACAATCGCCAATTTTTTGATCTTCAAGTTTAAGTGAACAGCGAGCCCCATTGTTAATCCTTTAAAGGAAATTATTTGTAAGTTTCGACAAGCAGAACAATGAATGGTACAGGTAGACGGTTGAAATCTTTGTATATATTGCTTCTATATAATCTAAGAAACACATATGCAAAGCATCCAAACAGTACCATTCGCCACTTTTTTGTTCTTCAAGTTTAAGTGAACAACGAGCCCCATTGATAATCATGAAACGGAAATTATTTGTAACTTTTTACAAGTAGAACAATGAATAGAACAGGTAGACGGTTGAAATCTTTGTATATGTTGCTGCTATATAGTCTAAGAAACTTATATGCAAATCATCTAAACAGTAACAAACGCCAATTTTTTGATCTTCAAGTTTAAGTGAACAGCGAGCCCCATTGATAATCATGAAATGGAAATTATTTGTAACTTTCTACAAGTAGAACAATGAATAGTACAGGTAGACGGGTGAAATCTTTCTATATATTGATCTAAATAGTCTAAGAAACATATATGCAAAGCATCCAAACAGTACACTTCGCCAATTTTTTGTTCTTCAAGTTTAAGTGAACTACGAGCCACATTGTTAATCCTTTAAAGGAAATTATTTGTAAATTTCGACAAGTAGAACAATGAATCGAATAGGTAGACGGTTGAAATCTTTGTATATGTTGCTTCTATAAAGTCTACGAAACCTATATGCAAAGCATCTAAACAGTAAAAATCGCCAATTTTTTGATCTTCAAGTTTAAGTGAACAGCGAGCCCCATTGTTAATCCTTTATCGGAAATTATTTGTAACTTTCGACAAGTAGAACAATGATTGGAACACGTAGACTGTTGAAATCTTTGTATATATTGCTTCCATATAGTCTAAGAAACATGTACGCAAAGCATCCAAACAATACCATTTGCCAATTTTTTGGTCTTCAAGTTTAAGTGAACAATGAGACCCAATGTTTAATCCTTTATCGGAAATTATTTGTAATTTTCGGCAAGTAGTACAATGAATAGACAGGTAGACGGTTGAAATCTTTGTATATGTTGCTTCTATATAGTCTACGAAACCTATATGCAAAGCATCTAAACAGTAACAATCGCCAATTTTTTGATCTTCAAGTTTAAGTGAACAATGAGCCCCAATGGTTAATCCTTTATCGGTAATTATTTGTAACTTTCGACAAGTAGAACAATGAATGGAACAGGTAGACGGTTGAATTCTTTGTATATATTGCTTCTATATAGTCTAAGAAACATATATGCAAAGCATCCAAACAGTACAAATCGCCAATTTATTGTTCTTCATGTTTAAGTGTACAACGAGCCCCATTGTTAATCCTTTAAAGGAAATTATTTGTAAATTTCGACAAGTAGAACAATGAATGGAACAGGTAGACGGTTGAATTCTTTGTATATATTGCTTCTATATAGTCTAAGAAACATATATGCAAAGCATCCAAACAGTACAATTCGCCAATTTATTGTTTTTCAAGTTTAAGTGAACAACGAGCCCCATTGTTAATCCTTTATCGGTAATTATTTGTAACTTTCGACAAGTAGAACAATGAATGGAACAGGTAGACGGTTGAATTCTTTGTATATATTGCTTCTATATAGTCTAAGAAACATATATGCAAAGCATCCAAACAGTACAATTCGCCAATTTATTGTTCTTCAAGTTTAAGTGAACAACGAGCCCCATTGTTAATCCTTTAAAGGAAATTTTTTGTAAATTTCGACAAGTAGAACAATTATTGGAACACGTAGACTGTTGAAATCTTTGTATATATTGCTTCCATATAGTCTAAGAAACATGTACGCAAAGCATCCAAACAATACCATTTGCCAATTTTTTGGTCTTCAAGCTTAAGTGAACAATGAGACCCAATGGTTAATCCTTTATCGGAAATTATTTGTAATTTTCTACAAGTAGAACAATGAATAGAACAGGTAGACGGTTGAAATCTTTGTATATGTTGCTTCTATATAGTCTACGAAACCTATATGCAAAGCATCTAAACAGTAACAATCGCCAATTTTTTGATCTTCAAGTTTAAGTGAACAGCGAGCCCCATTGATAATCATGAAATGGAAATTATTTGTAACTTTCTACAAGTAGAACAATGAATGGTACAGGTAGACGGGTGAAATATTTGTATATATTGCTTCTAAATAGTCTAAGAAACATATATGCAAAGCATCCAAACAGTACACTTCGCCAATTTTTTGTTCTTCAAGTTTAAGTGAACTACGAGCCACATTGTTAAATCTTTAAAGGAAATTACTTGTAAATTTCGAAAAGTAGAACAATAAATGGATCAGGTAGACGGTTGAAATAATTGTATATGTTGCTTCTATATAGTCTACGAAACCTATATGCAAAGCCTCTAAACATTAACAATCGCCAATTTTTTGATCTTCAAATTTAAGTGAACAGCGAGCCCCATTGATAATCATGAAATGGAAATTATTTGTAACTTTCTACAAGTAGAACAGTGAATAGTACAGGTAGACGGGTGAAATCTTTCTATATGTTGCTTCTAAATAGTCTAAGAAACATATATGCAAAGCATCCAAACAGTACAATTCGCCAATTTTTTGTTCTTCAAGTTTAAGTGAACTACGAGCCCCATTGTTAATCTTTTAAAGGAAATTATTTGTAAATTTCGACAAGTAGAACAATGAATGGAACAGGTAGACGGTTGAAATCTTTGTATATATTGCTTCTATATAGTCTAAGAAACATATATGCGAAGCATCCAAACAGTACAATTCGCCAATTTTTTGTTCTTCAAGTTTAAGTGAACTACGAGCCCCATTGTTAATCTTTTAAAGGAAATTATTTGTAATTTTCGACAAGTAGAACAATGAATGGAACAGGTAGACGGTTGAAATCATTGTATATGTTGCTTCTATATAGTCTAAGAAACATATATGCAAAGCATCCAAACAGTACAATTCGCGAATTTCTTGTTCTTCAAGTTTAAGTGAACGACGAGCCCCATTGTTAATCCTTTAAAGGAAATTATTTGTAAATTTCGGCAAGTAGAACAATGAATGGAATAGGTAGACGGTTGAAATCATTGTATGTATTGCTTCCATATAGTCTAAGAAACCTATATGCAAAGCATCCAAACAGTACCATTTGCCAATTTTTTGGTCTTCAAGTTTAAGTGAACAATGAGCCCCAATGGTTAATCCTTTATCGGAAATTATTTGTAATTTTCGACAAGTAGAACAATGAATGGAACATGTAGACGGTTGAAATATTTGTATATATTGCTTCTATATAATATAAGAAACATATATTCAAAGCATCCAAACAGTACGATTCGCCAATTTTTTTTTCTTCAAGTTTAAGTGAACTACGAGCCCCATTGTTAATCCTTTAAAGGAAATTATTTGTAAATTTCGGCAAGTAGAACAATGAATGGAATAGGTAGACGGTTGAAATCATTGTATGTATTGCTTCCATATAGTCTAAGAAACATGTACGCAAAGCATCCAAACAGTACCATTCGCCAATTTTTTGTTCTTCAAGTTTAAGTGAACAATGAGACCCATTGTTAATCCTTTATCGGAAATTATTTGTAACTTTCGACAATTAGAACATTGAATGGAACAGGTAGACGGTTGAAATCTTTGTATATATTGCTTCTATATAGTATAAGAAACATATATGCAAAGCATCCAAACAGTACCATTCGCCAATTTTTTGTTCTTAAAGTTTAAGTGAACAATGAGCCCCAATGTTAATCCTTTAACGGAAATTATTTGTAACTTTCGACAAGTAGAACAATGAATGGAACAGGTAGACGGTTGAAATCTTTGTATATATTGCTTCCATATAGTCCAAGAAACATATATGCAAAGCGTCCAACAGTACAATTCGCCAATTTTTTGTTCTTCAAGTTTAAGTGAACAATGAGCCCCATTCTAAATCCTTTATCAGAAATTATTTGTAACTTTCGACAAGTAGAACAATGAATAGAACAGGTAGACGGTTGAAATCTTTGTATATATTGCTTCTATATAGTCTAAGAAACATATATGCAAAGCATCCAAACAGTACCATTCGCCAATTTTTTGTTCTTCAAGTTTAGGTGAACAACGAGCCCCATTGTTAATCCTTTAAAGGAAATTATTTGTAACTTTCGACGAGGATAACAATGAATGGAACAGGTAGACGGTTGAAATCATTGTATATATTGCTTCTAAATAGTCTAAGAAACATATATGCAAAGCATCCAAACAGTACCATTTGCCAATTTTTTGTTCTTCAAGTTTAAGTGAACATGAGCCCCAATGGTTAATCCTTTATCGGAAATTATTTGTAATTTTCGACAAGTAGAACAATGAGTGGAACAAGTTGACGGTTGAAATCTTTGTATATATTGCTTCTATATAGTCTAAGAAACATATATGCAAAGCATCCAAACAGTACAAATCGCCAATTTATTGTTCTTCATGTTTAAGTGTACAACGAGCCCCATTGTTAATCCTTTAAAGGAAATTATTTGTAAATTTCGACAAGTAGAACAATGAATGGAACAGGTAGACGGTTGAATTCTTTGTATATATTGCTTCTATATAGTCTAAGAAACATATATGCAAAGCATCCAAACAGTACAATTCGCCAATTTATTGTTTTTCAAGTTTAAGTGAACAACGAGCCCCATTGTTAATCCTTTATCGGTAATTATTTGTAACTTTCGACAAGTAGAACAATGAATGGAACAGGTAGACGGTTGAATTCTTTGTATATATTGCTTCTATATAGTCTAAGAAACATATATGCAAAGCATCCAAACAGTACAATTCGCCAATTTATTGTTCTTCATGTTTAAGTGTACAACGAGCCCCATTGTTAATACTTTAACGGAAATTATTTGTAACTTTCGACAAGTAGAACAATGAATGGAACAGGTAGACGGTTGAAATCTTTGTATATATTGCTTCTATATAATCTAAGAAACATATATGCAAAGCATCCAAACAGTACAATTCTCCAATTATTTCATCTTCAAGTTTAACTGAACTACGAGCCCCATTGTTAATACTTTAACGGAAATTATTTGTAACTTGCGACAAGTAGAACAATGAGTGGATCAGGTAGACGGTTGAAAGCATTGTATATGTTGCTTCTATATAGTCTAAGAAACATATATGCAAAGCATCCAAACAGTACCATTCGCCAATTTTTTGTTCTTCAAGTTTAAGTGAACAATGAGCCCTATTGTTAATCCATTGAAGGAAATTATTTGTAACTTTCGACAAGTAGAACAATGAATGGAACAGGTAGACGGTTGAAATCTTTGTATATATTGCTTCTATATAGTCTAAGAAACCTATATGCAAAGCATCTAAACAGTAACATTCGCCAATTTTTTGATCTTCAAGTTTAAGTGAACAGCGAGCCCCATTGATAATCATGAAATGGAAATTATTTGTAACTTTCTACAAGTAGAACAATGAATGGAACAGGTAGACGGTTGAATTCTTTGTATATATTGCTTCTATATAGTCTAAGAAACATATATGCAAAGCATCCAAACAGTACAATTCGCCAATTTATTGTTCTTCAAGTTTAAGTGAACAACGAGCCCCATTGTTAATCCTTTAAAGGAAATTTTTTGTAAATTTCGACAAGTAGAACAATTATTGGAACACGTAGACTGTTGAAATCTTTGTATATATTGCTTCCATATAGTCTAAGAAACATGTACGCAAAGCATCCAAACAATACCATTTGCCAATTTTTTGGTCTTCAAGCTTAAGTGAACAATGAGACCCAATGGTTAATCCTTTATCGGAAATTATTTGTAATTTTCTACAAGTAGAACAATGAATAGAACAGGTAGACGGTTGAAATCTTTGTATATGTTGCTTCTATATAGTCTACGAAACCTATATGCAAAGCATCTAAACAGTAACAATCGCCAATTTTTTGATCTTCAAGTTTAAGTGAACAATGAGCCCCAATGGTTAATCCTTTATCGGTAATTATTTGTAACTTTCGACAAGTAGAACAATGAATGGAACAGGTAGACGGTTGAAATCTTTGTATATATTGCTTCTATATAATCTAAGAAAAATATATGCAAAGCATCCAAACAGTACAATTCTCCAATTATTTCATCTTCAAGTTTAACTGAACTACGAGCCCCATTGTTAATACTTTAACGGAAATTATTTGTAACTTGCGACAAGTAGAACAATGAGTGGATCAGGTAGACGGTTGAAAGCATTGTATATGTTGCTTCTATATAGTCTAAGAAACATATATGCAAAGCATCCAAACAGTACCATTCGCCAATTTTTTGTTCTTCAAGTTTAAGTGAACAATGAGCCCTATTGTTAATCCATTGAAGGAAATTATTTGTAACTTTCGACAAGTAGAACAATGAATGGAACAGGTAGACGGTTGAAATCTTTGTATATATTGCTTCTATATAGTCTAAGAAACCTATATGCAAAGCATCTAAACAGTAACATTCGCCAATTTTTTGATCTTCAAGTTTAAGTGAACAGCGAGCCCCATTGATAATCATGAAATGGAAATTATTTGTAACTTTCTACAAGTAGAACAATGAATGGAACAG
Source organism: Cerceris ruficornis (assembly GCA_963989415.1). Lineage (NCBI taxonomy): Eukaryota > Metazoa > Arthropoda > Insecta > Hymenoptera > Crabronidae > Cerceris > Cerceris ruficornis. The sequence continues at coordinate 61,760 of CAXDIW010000340.1, read as the reverse complement.
GTAGACGGTTGAATTCTTTGTATATATTGCTTCTATATAGTCTAAGAAACATATATGCAAAGCATCCAAACAGTACAATTCGCCAATTTATTGTTCTTCAAGTTTAAGTGAACAACGAGCCCCATTGTTAATCCTTTAAAGGAAATTTTTTGTAAATTTCGACAAGTAGAACAATTATTGGAACACGTAGACTGTTGAAATCTTTGTATAAATTGCTTCCATATAGTCTAAGAAACATGTACGCAAAGCATCCAAACAATACCATTTGCCAATTTTTTGGTCTTCAAGCTTAAGTGAACAATGAGACCCAATGGTTAATCCTTTATCGGAAATTATTTGTAATTTTCTACAAGTAGAACAATGAATAGAACAGGTAGACGGTTGAAATCTTTGTATATGTTGCTTCTATATAGTCTACGAAACCTATATGCAAAGCATCTAAACAGTAACAATCGCCAATTTTTTGATCTTCAAGTTTAAGTGAACAGCGAGCCCCATTGATAATCATGAAATGGAAATTATTTGTAACTTTCTACAAGTAGAACAATGAATGGTACAGGTAGACGGGTGAAATATTTGTATATATTGCTTCAATATAATCTAAGAAACATATATGCAAAGCAACCAAACAGTACCATTCGCCAATTTTTTGTTCTTCAAGTTTAAGTGAACAACGAGCCCCATTGATAATCATGAAACGGAAATTATTTGTAACTTTTTACAAGTAGAACAATGAATGGAACAGGTAGACGGTTGAATTCTTTGTATTTATTGCTTCTATATAGTCTAAGAAACATATATGCAAAGCATCCAAACAGTACAATTCGCCAATTTATTGTTCTTCAAGTTTAAGTGAACAACGAGCCCCATTGTTAATCCTTTAAAGGAAATTATTTGTAAATTTCGACAAGTAGAACAATGATTGGAACACGTAGACGGTTGAAATCTTTGTATATATTGCTTCCATATAGTCTAAGAAACATGTAAGCAAAGCATCCAAACAGTACCAATTGCCAATTTTTTGGTCTTCAAGTTTAAGTGAACAATGAGCCCCAATGGTTAATCCTTTATCGGAAATTATTTGTAATTTTCGACAAGTAGAACAATGAATAGAACAGGTAGACGGTTGAAATCTTTGTATATGTTGCTTCTATAAAGTCTACGAGACCTATATGCAAAGCATCTAAACAGTAACAATCGCCAATTTTTTGATCTTCAAGTTTAAGTGAACAGCGAGCCCCATTGTTAATCCTTTAAAGGAAATTATTTGTAAGTTTCGACAAGCAGAACAATGAATGGTACAGGTAGACGGTTGAAATCTTTGTATATATTGCTTCTATATAATCTAAGAAACACATATGCAAAGCATCCAAACAGTACCATTCGCCACTTTTTTGTTCTTCAAGTTTAAGTGAACAACGAGCCCCATTGATAATCATGAAACGGAAATTATTTGTAACTTTTTACAAGTAGAACAATGAATAGAACAGGTAGACGGTTGAAATCTTTGTATATGTTGCTGCTATATAGTCTAAGAAACTTATATGCAAATCATCTAAACAGTAACAAACGCCAATTTTTTGATCTTCAAGTTTAAGTGAACAGCGAGCCCCATTGATAATCATGAAATGGAAATTATTTGTAACTTTCTACAAGTAGAACAATGAATAGTACAGGTAGACGGGTGAAATCTTTCTATATATTGATCTAAATAGTCTAAGAAACATATATGCAAAGCATCCAAACAGTACACTTCGCCAATTTTTTGTTCTTCAAGTTTAAGTGAACTACGAGCCACATTGTTAATCCTTTAAAGGAAATTATTTGTAAATTTCGACAAGTAGAACAATGAATCGAATAGGTAGACGGTTGAAATCTTTGTATATGTTGCTTCTATAAAGTCTACGAAACCTATATGCAAAGCATCTAAACAGTAAAAATCGCCAATTTTTTGATCTTCAAGTTTAAGTGAACAGCGAGCCCCATTGTTAATCCTTTATCGGAAATTATTTGTAACTTTCGACAAGTAGAACAATGATTGAAACACGTAGACTGTTGAAATCTTTGTATATATTGCTTCCATATAGTCTAAGAAACATGTACGCAAAGCATCCAAACAATACCATTTGCCAATTTTTTGGTCTTCAAGTTTAAGTGAACAATGAGACCCAATGTTTAATCCTTTATCGGAAATTATTTGTAATTTTCGGCAAGTAGAACAATGAATAGACAGGTAGACGGTTGAAATCTTTGTATATGTTGCTTCTATATAGTCTACGAAACCTATATGCAAAGCATCTAAACAGTAACAATCGCCAATTTTTTGATCTTCAAGTTTAAGTGAACAATGAGCCCCAATGGTTAATCCTTTATCGGTAATTATTTGTAACTTTCGACAAGTAGAACAATAAATGGAACAGGTAGACGGTTGAAATCTTTGTATATATTGCTTCTATATAATCTAAGAAACATATATGCAAAGCATCCAAACAGTACAATTCTCCAATTATTTCATCTTCAAGTTTAAGTGAACTACGAGCCCCATTGTTAATACCTTAACGGAAATTATTTGTAACTTGCGACAAGTAGAACAATGAGTGGATCAGGTAGACGGTTGAAAGCATTGTATATGTTGCTTCTATATAGTCTAAGAAACATATATGCAAAGCATCCAAACAGTACCATTCGCCAATTTTTTGTTCTTCAAGTTTAAGTGAACAATGAGCCCTATTGTTAATCCATTGAAGGAAATTATTTGTAACTTTCGACAAGTAGAACAATGAATGGAACAGGTAGACGGTTGAAATCTTTGTATATATTGCTTCTATATAGTCTAAGAAACCTATATGCAAAGCATCTAAACAGTAACATTCGCCAATTTTTTGATCTTCAAGTTTAAGTGAACAGCGAGCCCCATTGATAATCATGAAATGGAAATTATTTGTAACTTTCTACAAGTAGAACAATGAATGGAACAGGTAGACGGTTGAATTCTTTGTATATATTGCTTCTATATAGTCTAAGAAACATATATGCAAAGCATCCAAACAGTACAATTCGCCAATTTATTGTTCTTCAAGTTTAAGTGAACAACGAGCCCCATTGTTAATCCTTTAAAGGAAATTTTTTGTAAATTTCGACAAGTAGAACAATTATTGGAACACGTAGACTGTTGAAATCTTTGTATATATTGCTTCCATATAGTCTAAGAAACATGTACGCAAAGCATCCAAACAATACCATTTGCCAATTTTTTGGTCTTCAAGCTTAAGTGAACAATGAGACCCAATGGTTAATCCTTTATCGGAAATTATTTGTAATTTTCTACAAGTAGAACAATGAATAGAACAGGTAGACGGTTGAAATCTTTGTATATGTTGCTTCTATATAGTCTACGAAACCTATATGCAAAGCATCTAAACAGTAACAATCGCCAATTTTTTGATCTTCAAGTTTAAGTGAACAGCGAGCCCCATTGATAATCATGAAATGGAAATTATTTGTAACTTTCTACAAGTAGAACAATGAATGGTACAGGTAGACGGGTGAAATATTTGTATATATTGCTTCAATATAATCTAAGAAACATATATGCAAAGCAACCAAACAGTACCATTCGCCAATTTTTTGTTCTTCAAGTTTAAGTGAACAACGAGCCCCATTGATAATCATGAAACGGAAATTATTTGTAACTTTTTACAAGTAGAACAATGAATGGAACAGGTAGACGGTTGAATTCTTTGTATTTATTGCTTCTATATAGTCTAAGAAACATATATGCAAAGCATCCAAACAGTACAATTCGCCAATTTATTGTTCTTCAAGTTTAAGTGAACAACGAGCCCCATTGTTAATCCTTTAAAGGAAATTATTTGTAAATTTCGACAAGTAGAACAATGATTGGAACACGTAGACGGTTGAAATCTTTGTATATATTGCTTCCATATAGTCTAAGAAACATGTAAGCAAAGCATCCAAACAGTACCAATTGCCAATTTTTTGGTCTTCAAGTTTAAGTGAACAATGAGCCCCAATGGTTAATCCTTTATCGGAAATTATTTGTAATTTTCGACAAGTAGAACAATGAATAGAACAGGTAGACGGTTGAAATCTTTGTATATGTTGCTTCTATAAAGTCTACGAGACCTATATGCAAAGCATCTAAACAGTAACAATCGCCAATTTTTTGATCTTCAAGTTTAAGTGAACAGCGAGCCCCATTGTTAATCCTTTAAAGGAAATTATTTGTAAGTTTCGACAAGCAGAACAATGAATGGTACAGGTAGACGGTTGAAATCTTTGTATATATTGCTTCTATATAATCTAAGAAACACATATGCAAAGCATCCAAACAGTACCATTCGCCACTTTTTTGTTCTTCAAGTTTAAGTGAACAACGAGCCCCATTGATAATCATGAAACGGAAATTATTTGTAACTTTTTACAAGTAGAACAATGAATAGAACAGGTAGACGGTTGAAATCTTTGTATATGTTGCTGCTATATAGTCTAAGAAACTTATATGCAAATCATCTAAACAGTAACAAACGCCAATTTTTTGATCTTCAAGTTTAAGTGAACAGCGAGCCCCATTGATAATCATGAAATGGAAATTATTTGTAACTTTCTACAAGTAGAACAATGAATAGTACAGGTAGACGGGTGAAATCTTTCTATATATTGATCTAAATAGTCTAAGAAACATATATGCAAAGCATCCAAACAGTACACTTCGCCAATTTTTTGTTCTTCAAGTTTAAGTGAACTACGAGCCACATTGTTAATCCTTTAAAGGAAATTATTTGTAAATTTCGACAAGTAGAACAATGAATCGAATAGGTAGACGGTTGAAATCTTTGTATATGTTGCTTCTATAAAGTCTACGAAACCTATATGCAAAGCATCTAAACAGTAAAAATCGCCAATTTTTTGATCTTCAAGTTTAAGTGAACAGCGAGCCCCATTGTTAATCCTTTATCGGAAATTATTTGTAACTTTCGACAAGTAGAACAATGATTGGAACACGTAGACTGTTGAAATCTTTGTATATATTGCTTCCATATAGTCTAAGAAACATGTACGCAAAGCATCCAAACAATACCATTTGCCAATTTTTTGGTCTTCAAGTTTAAGTGAACAATGAGACCCAATGTTTAATCCTTTATCGGAAATTATTTGTAATTTTCGGCAAGTAGTACAATGAATAGACAGGTAGACGGTTGAAATCTTTGTATATGTTGCTTCTATATAGTCTACGAAACCTATATGCAAAGCATCTAAACAGTAACAATCGCCAATTTTTTGATCTTCAAGTTTAAGTGAACAATGAGCCCCAATGGTTAATCCTTTATCGGTAATTATTTGTAACTTTCGACAAGTAGAACAATGAATGGAACAGGTAGACGGTTGAATTCTTTGTATATATTGCTTCTATATAGTCTAAGAAACATATATGCAAAGCATCCAAACAGTACAAATCGCCAATTTATTGTTCTTCATGTTTAAGTGTACAACGAGCCCCATTGTTAATCCTTTAAAGGAAATTATTTGTAAATTTCGACAAGTAGAACAATGAATGGAACAGGTAGACGGTTGAATTCTTTGTATATATTGCTTCTATATAGTCTAAGAAACATATATGCAAAGCATCCAAACAGTACAATTCGCCAATTTATTGTTTTTCAAGTTTAAGTGAACAACGAGCCCCATTGTTAATCCTTTATCGGTAATTATTTGTAACTTTCGACAAGTAGAACAATGAATGGAACAGGTAGACGGTTGAATTCTTTGTATATATTGCTTCTATATAGTCTAAGAAACATATATGCAAAGCATCCAAACAGTACAATTCGCCAATTTATTGTTCTTCATGTTTAAGTGTACAACGAGCCCCATTGTTAATACTTTAACGGAAATTATTTGTAACTTTCGACAAGTAGAACAATGAATGGAACAGGTAGACGGTTGAAATCTTTGTATATATTGCTTCTATATAATCTAAGAAACATATATGCAAAGCATCCAAACAGTACAATTCTCCAATTATTTCATCTTCAAGTTTAACTGAACTACGAGCCCCATTGTTAATACTTTAACGGAAATTATTTGTAACTTGCGACAAGTAGAACAATGAGTGGATCAGGTAGACGGTTGAAAGCATTGTATATGTTGCTTCTATATAGTCTAAGAAACATATATGCAAAGCATCCAAACAGTACCATTCGCCAATTTTTTGTTCTTCAAGTTTAAGTGAACAATGAGCCCTATTGTTAATCCATTGAAGGAAATTATTTGTAACTTTCGACAAGTAGAACAATGAATGGAACAGGTAGACGGTTGAAATCTTTGTATACATTGCTTCTATATAGTCTAAGAAACCTATATGCAAAGCATCTAAACAGTAACATTCGCCAATTTTTTGATCTTCAAGTTTAAGTGAACAGCGAGCCCCATTGATAATCATGAAATGGAAATTATTTGTAACTTTCTACAAGTAGAACAATGAATGGAACAGGTAGACGGTTGAATTCTTTGTATATATTGCTTCTATATAGTCTAAGAAACATATATGCAAAGCATCCAAACAGTACAATTCGCCAATTTATTGTTCTTCAAGTTTAAGTGAACAACGAGCCCCATTGTTAATCCTTTAAAGGAAATTTTTTGTAAATTTCGACAAGTAGAACAATTATTGGAACACGTAGACTGTTGAAATCTTTGTATATATTGCTTCCATATAGTCTAAGAAACATGTACGCAAAGCATCCAAACAATACCATTTGCCAATTTTTTGGTCTTCAAGCTTAAGTGAACAATGAGACCCAATGGTTAATCCTTTATCGGAAATTATTTGTAATTTTCTACAAGTAGAACAATGAATAGAACAGGTAGACGGTTGAAATCTTTGTATATGTTGCTTCTATATAGTCTACGAAACCTATATGCAAAGCATCTAAACAGTAACAATCGCCAATTTTTTGATCTTCAAGTTTAAGTGAACAGCGAGCCCCATTGATAATCATGAAATGGAAATTATTTGTAACTTTCTACAAGTAGAACAATGAATGGTACAGGTAGACGGGTGAAATATTTGTATATATTGCTTCTAAATAGTCTAAGAAACATATATGCAAAGCATCCAAACAGTACACTTCGCCAATTTTTTGTTCTTCAAGTTTAAGTGAACTACGAGCCACATTGTTAAATCTTTAAAGGAAATTACTTGTAAATTTCGAAAAGTAGAACAATAAATGGATCAGGTAGACGGTTGAAATAATTGTATATGTTGCTTCTATATAGTCTACGAAACCTATATGCAAAGCCTCTAAACATTAACAATCGCCAATTTTTTGATCTTCAAATTTAAGTGAACAGCGAGCCCCATTGATAATCATGAAATGGAAATTATTTGTAACTTTCTACAAGTAGAACAGTGAATAGTACAGGTAGACGGGTGAAATCTTTCTATATGTTGCTTCTAAATAGTCTAAGAAACATATATGCAAAGCATCCAAACAGTACAATTCGCCAATTTTTTGTTCTTCAAGTTTAAGTGAACTACGAGCCCCATTGTTAATCTTTTAAAGGAAATTATTTGTAAATTTCGACAAGTAGAACAATGAATGGAACAGGTAGACGGTTGAAATCTTTGTATATATTGCTTCTATATAGTCTAAGAAACATATATGCGAAGCATCCAAAAAGTACAATTCGCCAATTTTTTGTTCTTCAAGTTTAAGTGAACTACGAGCCCCATTGTTAATCTTTTAAAGGAAATTATTTGTAATTTTCGACAAGTAGAACAATGAATGGAACAGGTAGACGGTTGAAATCATTGTATATGTTGCTTCTATATAGTCTAAGAAACATATATGCAAAGCATCCAAACAGTACAATTCGCGAATTTCTTGTTCTTCAAGTTTAAGTGAACGACGAGCCCCATTGTTAATCCTTTAAAGGAAATTATTTGTAAATTTCGGCAAGTAGAACAATGAATGGAATAGGTAGACGGTTGAAATCATTGTATGTATTGCTTCCATATAGTCTAAGAAACCTATATGCAAAGCATCCAAACAGTACCATTTGCCAATTTTTTGGTCTTCAAGTTTAAGTGAACAATGAGCCCCAATGGTTAATCCTTTATCGGAAATTATTTGTAATTTTCGACAAGTAGAACAATGAATGGAACATGTAGACGGTTGAAATATTTGTATATATTGCTTCTATATAATATAAGAAACATATATTCAAAGCATCCAAACAGTACGATTCGCCAATTTTTTTTTCTTCAAGTTTAAGTGAACTACGAGCCCCATTGTTAATCCTTTAAAGGAAATTATTTGTAAATTTCGGCAAGTAGAACAATGAATGGAATAGGTAGACGGTTGAAATCATTGTATGTATTGCTTCCATATAGTCTAAGAAACATGTACGCAAAGCATCCAAACAGTACCATTCGCCAATTTTTTGTTCTTCAAGTTTAAGTGAACAATGAGACCCATTGTTAATCCTTTATCGGAAATTATTTGTAACTTTCGACAATTAGAACATTGAATGGAACAGGTAGACGGTTGAAATCTTTGTATATATTGCTTCTATATAGTCTAAGAAACATATATGCAAAGCATCCAAACAGTACCATTCGCCAATTTTTTGTTCTTAAAGTTTAAGTGAACAATGAGCCCCAATGTTAATCCTTTAACGGAAATTATTTGTAACTTTCGACAAGTAGAACAATGAATGGAACAGGTAGACGGTTGAAATCTTTGTATATATTGCTTCCATATAGTCCAAGAAACATATATGCAAAGCGTCCAACAGTACAATTCGCCAATTTTTTGTTCTTCAAGTTTAAGTGAACAATGAGCCCCATTCTAAATCCTTTATCAGAAATTATTTGTAACTTTCGACAAGTAGAACAATGAATAGAACAGGTAGACGGTTGAAATCTTTGTATATATTGCTTCTATATAGTCTAAGAAACATATATGCAAAGCATCCAAACAGTACCATTCGCCAATTTTTTGTTCTTCAAGTTTAGGTGAACAACGAGCCCCATTGTTAATCCTTTAAAGGAAATTATTTGTAACTTTCGACGAGGATAACAATGAATGGAACAGGTAGACGGTTGAAATCATTGTATATATTGCTTCTAAATAGTCTAAGAAACATATATGCAAAGCATCCAAACAGTACCATTTGCCAATTTTTTGTTCTTCAAGTTTAAGTGAACATGAGCCCCAATGGTTAATCCTTTATCGGAAATTATTTGTAATTTTCGACAAGTAGAACAATGAGTGGAACAAGTTGACGGTTGAAATCTTTGTATATATTGCTTCTATATAGTCTAAGAAACATATATGCAAAGCATCCAAACAGTACAAATCGCCAATTTATTGTTCTTCATGTTTAAGTGTACAACGAGCCCCATTGTTAATCCTTTAAAGGAAATTATTTGTAAATTTCGACAAGTAGAACAATGAATGGAACAGGTAGACGGTTGAATTCTTTGTATATATTGCTTCTATATAGTCTAAGAAACATATATGCAAAGCATCCAAACAGTACAATTCGCCAATTTATTGTTTTTCAAGTTTAAGTGAACAACGAGCCCCATTGTTAATCCTTTATCGGTAATTATTTGTAACTTTCGACAAGTAGAACAATGAATGGAACAGGTAGACGGTTGAATTCTTTGTATATATTGCTTCTATATAGTCTAAGAAACATATATGCAAAGCATCCAAACAGTACAATTCGCCAATTTATTGTTCTTCATGTTTAAGTGTACAACGAGCCCCATTGTTAATACTTTAACGGAAATTATTTGTAACTTTCGACAAGTAGAACAATGAATGGAACAGGTAGACGGTTGAAATCTTTGTATATATTGCTTCTATATAATCTAAGAAACATATATGCAAAGCATCCAAACAGTACAATTCTCCAATTATTTCATCTTCAAGTTTAACTGAACTACGAGCCCCATTGTTAATACTTTAACGGAAATTATTTGTAACTTGCGACAAGTAGAACAATGAGTGGATCAGGTAGACGGTTGAAAGCATTGTATATGTTGCTTCTATATAGTCTAAGAAACATATATGCAAAGCATCCAAACAGTACCATTCGCCAATTTTTTGTTCTTCAAGTTTAAGTGAACAATGAGCCCTATTGTTAATCCATTGAAGGAAATTATTTGTAACTTTCGACAAGTAGAACAATGAATGGAACAGGTAGACGGTTGAAATCTTTGTATATATTGCTTCTATATAGTCTAAGAAACCTATATGCAAAGCATCTAAACAGTAACATTCGCCAATTTTTTGATCTTCAAGTTTAAGTGAACAGCGAGCCCCATTGATAATCATGAAATGGAAATTATTTGTAACTTTCTACAAGTAGAACAATGAATGGAACAGGTAGACGGTTGAATTCTTTGTATATATTGCTTCTATATAGTCTAAGAAACATATATGCAAAGCATCCAAACAGTACAATTCGCCAATTTATTGTTCTTCAAGTTTAAGTGAACAACGAGCCCCATTGTTAATCCTTTAAAGGAAATTTTTTGTAAATTTCGACAAGTAGAACAATTATTGGAACACGTAGACTGTTGAAATCTTTGTATATATTGCTTCCATATAGTCTAAGAAACATGTACGCAAAGCATCCAAACAATACCATTTGCCAATTTTTTGGTCTTCAAGCTTAAGTGAACAATGAGACCCAATGGTTAATCCTTTATCGGAAATTATTTGTAATTTTCTACAAGTAGAACAATGAATAGAACAGGTAGACGGTTGAAATCTTTGTATATGTTGCTTCTATATAGTCTACGAAACCTATATGCAAAGCATCTAAACAGTAACAATCGCCAATTTTTTGATCTTCAAGTTTAAGTGAACAATGAGCCCCAATGGTTAATCCTTTATCGGTAATTATTTGTAACTTTCGACAAGTAGAACAATGAATGGAACAGGTAGACGGTTGAAATCTTTGTATATATTGCTTCTATATAATCTAAGAAAAATATATGCAAAGCATCCAAACAGTACAATTCTCCAATTATTTCATCTTCAAGTTTAACTGAACTACGAGCCCCATTGTTAATACTTTAACGGAAATTATTTGTAACTTGCGACAAGTAGAACAATGAGTGGATCAGGTAGACGGTTGAAAGCATTGTATATGTTGCTTCTATATAGTCTAAGAAACATATATGCAAAGCATCCAAACAGTACCATTCGCCAATTTTTTGTTCTTCAAGTTTAAGTGAACAATGAGCCCTATTGTTAATCCATTGAAGGAAATTATTTGTAACTTTCGACAAGTAGAACAATGAATGGAACAGGTAGACGGTTGAAATCTTTGTATATATTGCTTCTATATAGTCTAAGAAACCTATATGCAAAGCATCTAAACAGTAACATTCCCCAATTTTTTGATCTTCAAGTTTAAGTGAACAGCGAGCCCCATTGATAATCATGAAATGGAAATTATTTGTAACTTTCTACAAGTAGAACAATGAATGGAACAGGTAGACGGTTGAATTCTTTGTATATATTGCTTCTATATAGTCTAAGAAACATATATGCAAAGCATCCAAACAGTACAATTCGCCAATTTATTGTTCTTCAAGTTTAAGTGAACAACGAGCCCCATTGTTAATCCTTTAAAGGAAATTTTTTGTAAATTTCGACAAGTAGAACAATTATTGGAACACGTAGACTGTTGAAATCTTTGTATATATTGCTTCCATATAGTCTAAGAAACATGTACGCAAAGCATCCAAACAATACCATTTGCCAATTTTTTGGTCTTCAAGCTTAAGTGAACAATGAGACCCAATGGTTAATCCTTTATCGGAAATTATTTGTAATTTTCTACAAGTAGAACAATGAATAGAACAGGTAGACGGTTGAAATCTTTGTATATGTTGCTTCTATATAGTCTACGAAACCTATATGCAAAGCATCTAAACAGTAACAATCGCCAATTTTTTGATCTTCAAGTTTAAGTGAACAGCGAGCCCCATTGATAATCATGAAATGGAAATTATTTGTAACTTTCTACAAGTAGAACAATGAATGGTACAGGTAGACGGGTGAAATATTTGTATATATTGCTTCAATATAATCTAAGAAACATATATGCAAAGCAACCAAACAGTACCATTCGCCAATTTTTTGTTCTTCAAGTTTAAGTGAACAACGAGCCCCATTGATAATCATGAAACGGAAATTATTTGTAACTTTTTACAAGTAGAACAATGAATGGAACAGGTAGACGGTTGAATTCTTTGTATTTATTGCTTCTATATAGTCTAAGAAACATATATGCAAAGCATCCAAACAGTACAATTCGCCAATTTATTGTTCTTCAAGTTTAAGTGAACAACGAGCCCCATTGTTAATCCTTTAAAGGAAATTATTTGTAAATTTCGACAAGTAGAACAATGATTGGAACACGTAGACGGTTGAAATCTTTGTATATATTGCTTCCATATAGTCTAAGAAACATGTAAGCAAAGCATCCAAACAGTACCAATTGCCAATTTTTTGGTCTTCAAGTTTAAGTGAACAATGAGCCCCAATGGTTAATCCTTTATCGGAAATTATTTGTAATTTTCGACAAGTAGAACAATGAATAGAACAGGTAGACGGTTGAAATCTTTGTATATGTTGCTTCTATAAAGTCTACGAGACCTATATGCAAAGCATCTAAACAGTAACAATCGCCAATTTTTTGATCTTCAAGTTTAAGTGAACAGCGAGCCCCATTGTTAATCCTTTAAAGGAAATTATTTGTAAGTTTCGACAAGCAGAACAATGAATGGTACAGGTAGACGGTTGAAATCTTTGTATATATTGCTTCTATATAATCTAAGAAACACATATGCAAAGCATCCAAACAGTACCATTCGCCACTTTTTTGTTCTTCAAGTTTAAGTGAACAACGAGCCCCATTGATAATCATGAAACGGAAATTATTTGTAACTTTTTACAAGTAGAACAATGAATAGAACAGGTAGACGGTTGAAATCTTTGTATATGTTGCTGCTATATAGTCTAAGAAACTTATATGCAAATCATCTAAACAGTAACAAACGCCAATTTTTTGATCTTCAAGTTTAAGTGAACAGCGAGCCCCATTGATAATCATGAAATGGAAATTATTTGTAACTTTCTACAAGTAGAACAATGAATAGTACAGGTAGACGGGTGAAATCTTTCTATATATTGATCTAAATAGTCTAAGAAACATATATGCAAAGCATCCAAACAGTACACTTCGCCAATTTTTTGTTCTTCAAGTTTAAGTGAACTACGAGCCACATTGTTAATCCTTTAAAGGAAATTATTTGTAAATTTCGACAAGTAGAACAATGAATCGAATAGGTAGACGGTTGAAATCTTTGTATATGTTGCTTCTATAAAGTCTACGAAACCTATATGCAAAGCATCTAAACAGTAAAAATCGCCAATTTTTTGATCTTCAAGTTTAAGTGAACAGCGAGCCCCATTGTTAATCCTTTATCGGAAATTATTTGTAACTTTCGACAAGTAGAACAATGATTGAAACACGTAGACTGTTGAAATCTTTGTATATATTGCTTCCATATAGTCTAAGAAACATGTACGCAAAGCATCCAAACAATACCATTTGCCAATTTTTTGGTCTTCAAGTTTAAGTGAACAATGAGACCCAATGTTTAATCCTTTATCGGAAATTATTTGTAATTTTCGGCAAGTAGTACAATGAATAGACAGGTAGACGGTTGAAATCTTTGTATATGTTGCTTCTATATAGTCTACGAAACCTATATGCAAAGCATCTAAACAGTAACAATCGCCAATTTTTTGATCTTCAAGTTTAAGTGAACAATGAGCCCCAATGGTTAATCCTTTATCGGTAATTATTTGTAACTTTCGACAAGTAGAACAATGAATGGAACAGGTAGACGGTTGAATTCTTTGTATATATTGCTTCTATATAGTCTAAGAAACATATATGCAAAGCATCCAAACAGTACAAATCGCCAATTTATTGTTCTTCATGTTTAAGTGTACAACGAGCCCCATTGTTAATCCTTTAAAGGAAATTATTTGTAAATTTCGACAAGTAGAACAATGAATGGAACAGGTAGACGGTTGAATTCTTTGTATATATTGCTTCTATATAGTCTAAGAAACATATATGCAAAGCATCCAAACAGTACAATTCGCCAATTTATTGTTTTTCAAGTTTAAGTGAACAACGAGCCCCATTGTTAATCCTTTATCGGTAATTATTTGTAACTTTCGACAAGTAGAACAATGAATGGAACAGGTAGACGGTTGAATTCTTTGTATATATTGCTTCTATATAGTCTAAGAAACATATATGCAAAGCATCCAAACAGTACAATTCGCCAATTTATTGTTCTTCATGTTTAAGTGTACAACGAGCCCCATTGTTAATACTTTAACGGAAATTATTTGTAACTTTCGACAAGTAGAACAATGAATGGAACAGGTAGACGGTTGAAATCTTTGTATATATTGCTTCTATATAATCTAAGAAACATATATGCAAAGCATCCAAACAGTACAATTCTCCAATTATTTCATCTTCAAGTTTAACTGAACTACGAGCCCCATTGTTAATACTTTAACGGAAATTATTTGTAACTTGCGACAAGTAGAACAATGAGTGGATCAGGTAGACGGTTGAAAGCATTGTATATGTTGCTTCTATATAGTCTAAGAAACATATATGCAAAGCATCCAAACAGTACCATTCGCCAATTTTTTGTTCTTCAAGTTTAAGTGAACAATGAGCCCTATTGTTAATACATTGAAGGAAATTATTTGTAACTTTCGACAAGTAGAACAATGAATGGAACAGGTAGACGGTTGAAATCTTTGTATATATTGCTTCTATATAGTCTAAGAAACCTATATGCAAAGCATCTAAACAGTAACATTCGCCAATTTTTTGATCTTCAAGTTTAAGTGAACAGCGAGCCCCATTGATAATCATGAAATGGAAATTATTTGTAACTTTCTACAAGTAGAACAATGAATGGAACAGGTAGACGGTTGAATTCTTTGTATATATTGCTTCTATATAGTCTAAGAAACATATATGCAAAGCATCCAAACAGTACAATTCGCCAATTTATTGTTCTTCAAGTTTAAGTGAACAACGAGCCCCATTGTTAATCCTTTAAAGGAAATTTTTTGTAAATTTCGACAAGTAGAACAATTATTGGAACACGTAGACTGTTGAAATCTTTGTATATATTGCTTCCATATAGTCTAAGAAACATGTACGCAAAGCATCCAAACAATACCATTTGCCAATTTTTTGGTCTTCAAGCTTAAGTGAACAATGAGACCCAATGGTTAATCCTTTATCGGAAATTATTTGTAATTTTCTACAAGTAGAACAATGAATAGAACAGGTAGACGGTTGAAATCTTTGTATATGTTGCTTCTATATAGTCTACGAAACCTATATGCAAAGCATCTAAACAGTAACAATCGCCAATTTTTTGATCTTCAAGTTTAAGTGAACAGCGAGCCCCATTGATAATCATGAAATGGAAATTATTTGTAACTTTCTACAAGTAGAACAATGAATGGTACAGGTAGACGGGTGAAATATTTGTATATATTGCTTCTAAATAGTCTAAGAAACATATATGCAAAGCATCCAAACAGTACACTTCGCCAATTTTTTGTTCTTCAAGTTTAAGTGAACTACGAGCCACATTGTTAAATCTTTAAAGGAAATTACTTGTAAATTTCGAAAAGTAGAACAATAAATGGATCAGGTAGACGGTTGAAATAATTGTATATGTTGCTTCTATATAGTCTACGAAACCTATATGCAAAGCCTCTAAACATTAACAATCGCCAATTTTTTGATCTTCAAATTTAAGTGAACAGCGAGCCCCATTGATAATCATGAAATGGAAATTATTTGTAACTTTCTACAAGTAGAACAGTGAATAGTACAGGTAGACGGGTGAAATCTTTCTATATGTTGCTTCTAAATAGTCTAAGAAACATATATGCAAAGCATCCAAACAGTACAATTCGCCAATTTTTTGTTCTTCAAGTTTAAGTGAACTACGAGCCCCATTGTTAATCTTTTAAAGGAAATTATTTGTAAATTTCGACAAGTAGAACAATGAATGGAACAGGTAGACGGTTGAAATCTTTGTATATATTGCTTCTATATAGTCTAAGAAACATATATGCGAAGCATCCAAACAGTACAATTCGCCAATTTTTTGTTCTTCAAGTTTAAGTGAACTACGAGCCCCATTGTTAATCTTTTAAAGGAAATTATTTGTAATTTTCGACAAGTAGAACAATGAATGGAACAGGTAGACGGTTGAAATCATTGTATATGTTGCTTCTATATAGTCTAAGAAACATATATGCAAAGCATCCAAACAGTACAATTCGCGAATTTCTTGTTCTTCAAGTTTAAGTGAACGACGAGCCCCATTGTTAATCCTTTAAAGGAAATTATTTGTAAATTTCGGCAAGTAGAACAATGAATGGAATAGGTAGACGGTTGAAATCATTGTATGTATTGCTTCCATATAGTCTAAGAAACCTATATGCAAAGCATCCAAACAGTACCATTTGCCAATTTTTTGGTCTTCAAGTTTAAGTGAACAATGAGCCCCAATGGTTAATCCTTTATCGGAAATTATTTGTAATTTTCGACAAGTAGAACAATGAATGGAACATGTAGACGGTTGAAATATTTGTATATATTGCTTCTATATAATATAAGAAACATATATTCAAAGCATCCAAACAGTACGATTCGCCAATT
This sequence comes from Cerceris ruficornis, assembly GCA_963989415.1. Taxonomy (NCBI): domain Eukaryota; kingdom Metazoa; phylum Arthropoda; class Insecta; order Hymenoptera; family Crabronidae; genus Cerceris; species Cerceris ruficornis. Next base: position 44,921 of record CAXDIW010000340.1, on the reverse strand, counting down.
TTTTTTTCTTCAAGTTTAAGTGAACTACGAGCCCCATTGTTAATCCTTTAAAGGAAATTATTTGTAAATTTCGGCAAGTAGAACAATGAATGGAATAGGTAGACGGTTGAAATCATTGTATGTATTGCTTCCATATAGTCTAAGAAACATGTACGCAAAGCATCCAAACAGTACCATTCGCCAATTTTTTGTTCTTCAAGTTTAAGTGAACAATGAGACCCATTGTTAATCCTTTATCGGAAATTATTTGTAACTTTCGACAATTAGAACATTGAATGGAACAGGTAGACGGTTGAAATCTTTGTATATATTGCTTCTATATAGTATAAGAAACATATATGCAAAGCATCCAAACAGTACCATTCGCCAATTTTTTGTTCTTAAAGTTTAAGTGAACAATGAGCCCCAATGTTAATCCTTTAACGGAAATTATTTGTAACTTTCGACAAGTAGAACAATGAATGGAACAGGTAGACGGTTGAAATCTTTGTATATATTGCTTCCATATAGTCCAAGAAACATATATGCAAAGCGTCCAACAGTACAATTCGCCAATTTTTTGTTCTTCAAGTTTAAGTGAACAATGAGCCCCATTCTAAATCCTTTATCGGAAATTATTTGTAACTTTCGACAAGTAGAACAATGAATAGAACAGGTAGACGGTTGAAATCTTTGTATATATTGCTTCTATATAGTCTAAGAAACATATATGCAAAGCATCCAAACAGTACCATTCGCCAATTTTTTGTTCTTCAAGTTTAGGTGAACAACGAGCCCCATTGTTAATCCTTTAAAGGAAATTATTTGTAACTTTCGACGAGGATAACAATGAATGGAACAGGTAGACGGTTGAAATCATTGTATATATTGCTTCTAAATAGTCTAAGAAACATATATGCAAAGCATCCAAACAGTACCATTTGCCAATTTTTTGTTCTTCAAGTTTAAGTGAACATGAGCCCCAATGGTTAATCCTTTATCGGAAATTATTTGTAATTTTCGACAAGTAGAACAATGAGTGGAACAAGTTGACGGTTGAAATCTTTGTATATATTGCTTCTATATAGTCTAAGAAACATATATGCAAAGCATCCAAACAGTACAAATCGCCAATTTATTGTTCTTCATGTTTAAGTGTACAACGAGCCCCATTGTTAATCCTTTAAAGGAAATTATTTGTAAATTTCGACAAGTAGAACAATGAATGGAACAGGTAGACGGTTGAATTCTTTGTATATATTGCTTCTATATAGTCTAAGAAACATATATGCAAAGCATCCAAACAGTACAATTCGCCAATTTATTGTTTTTCAAGTTTAAGTGAACAACGAGCCCCATTGTTAATCCTTTATCGGTAATTATTTGTAACTTTCGACAAGTAGAACAATGAATGGAACAGGTAGACGGTTGAATTCTTTGTATATATTGCTTCTATATAGTCTAAGAAACATATATGCAAAGCATCCAAACAGTACAATTCGCCAATTTATTGTTCTTCATGTTTAAGTGTACAACGAGCCCCATTGTTAATACTTTAACGGAAATTATTTGTAACTTTCGACAAGTAGAACAATGAATGGAACAGGTAGACGGTTGAAATCTTTGTATATATTGCTTCTATATAATCTAAGAAACATATATGCAAAGCATCCAAACAGTACAATTCTCCAATTATTTCATCTTCAAGTTTAACTGAACTACGAGCCCCATTGTTAATACTTTAACGGAAATTATTTGTAACTTGCGACAAGTAGAACAATGAGTGGATCAGGTAGACGGTTGAAAGCATTGTATATGTTGCTTCTATATAGTCTAAGAAACATATATGCAAAGCATCCAAACAGTACCATTCGCCAATTTTTTGTTCTTCAAGTTTAAGTGAACAATGAGCCCTATTGTTAATCCATTGAAGGAAATTATTTGTAACTTTCGACAAGTAGAACAATGAATGGAACAGGTAGACGGTTGAAATCTTTGTATATATTGCTTCTATATAGTCTAAGAAACCTATATGCAAAGCATCTAAACAGTAACATTCGCCAATTTTTTGATCTTCAAGTTTAAGTGAACAGCGAGCCCCATTGATAATCATGAAATGGAAATTATTTGTAACTTTCTACAAGTAGAACAATGAATGGAACAGGTAGACGGTTGAATTCTTTGTATATATTGCTTCTATATAGTCTAAGAAACATATATGCAAAGCATCCAAACAGTACAATTCGCCAATTTATTGTTCTTCAAGTTTAAGTGAACAACGAGCCCCATTGTTAATCCTTTAAAGGAAATTTTTTGTAAATTTCGACAAGTAGAACAATTATTGGAACACGTAGACTGTTGAAATCTTTGTATATATTGCTTCCATATAGTCTAAGAAACATGTACGCAAAGCATCCAAACAATACCATTTGCCAATTTTTTGGTCTTCAAGCTTAAGTGAACAATGAGACCCAATGGTTAATCCTTTATCGGAAATTATTTGTAATTTTCTACAAGTAGAACAATGAATAGAACAGGTAGACGGTTGAAATCTTTGTATATGTTGCTTCTATATAGTCTACGAAACCTATATGCAAAGCATCTAAACAGTAACAATCGCCAATTTTTTGATCTTCAAGTTTAAGTGAACAATGAGCCCCAATGGTTAATCCTTTATCGGTAATTATTTGTAACTTTCGACAAGTAGAACAATGAATGGAACAGGTAGACGGTTGAAATCTTTGTATATATTGCTTCTATATAATCTAAGAAAAATATATGCAAAGCATCCAAACAGTACAATTCTCCAATTATTTCATCTTCAAGTTTAACTGAACTACGAGCCCCATTGTTAATACTTTAACGGAAATTATTTGTAACTTGCGACAAGTAGAACAATGAGTGGATCAGGTAGACGGTTGAAAGCATTGTATATGTTGCTTCTATATAGTCTAAGAAACATATATGCAAAGCATCCAAACAGTACCATTCGCCAATTTTTTGTTCTTCAAGTTTAAGTGAACAATGAGCCCTATTGTTAATCCATTGAAGGAAATTATTTGTAACTTTCGACAAGTAGAACAATGAATGGAACAGGTAGACGGTTGAAATCTTTGTATATAATGCTTCTATATAGTCTAAGAAACCTATATGCAAAGCATCTAAACAGTAACATTCGCCAATTTTTTGATCTTCAAGTTTAAGTGAACAGCGAGCCCCATTGATAATCATGAAATGGAAATTATTTGTAACTTTCTACAAGTAGAACAATGAATGGAACAGGTAGACGGTTGAATTCTTTGTATATATTGCTTCTATATAGTCTAAGAAACATATATGCAAAGCATCCAAACAGTACAATTCGCCAATTTATTGTTCTTCAAGTTTAAGTGAACAACGAGCCCCATTGTTAATCCTTTAAAGGAAATTTTTTGTAAATTTCGACAAGTAGAACAATTATTGGAACACGTAGACTGTTGAAATCTTTGTATATATTGCTTCCATATAGTCTAAGAAACATGTACGCAAAGCATCCAAACAATACCATTTGCCAATTTTTTGGTCTTCAAGCTTAAGTGAACAATGAGACCCAATGGTTAATCCTTTATCGGAAATTATTTGTAATTTTCTACAAGTAGAACAATGAATAGAACAGGTAGACGGTTGAAATCTTTGTATATGTTGCTTCTATATAGTCTACGAAACCTATATGCAAAGCATCTAAACAGTAACAATCGCCAATTTTTTGATCTTCAAGTTTAAGTGAACAGCGAGCCCCATTGATAATCATGAAATGGAAATTATTTGTAACTTTCTACAAGTAGAACAATGAATGGTACAGGTAGACGGGTGAAATATTTGTATATATTGCTTCAATATAATCTAAGAAACATATGTGCAAAGCAACCAAACAGTACCATTCGCCAATTTTTTGTTCTTCAAGTTTAAGTGAACAACGAGCCCCATTGATAATCATGAAACGGAAATTATTTGTAACTTTTTACAAGTAGAACAATGAATGGAACAGGTAGACGGTTGAATTCTTTGTATTTATTGCTTCTATATAGTCTAAGAAACATATATGCAAAGCATCCAAACAGTACAATTCGCCAATTTATTGTTCTTCAAGTTTAAGTGAACAACGAGCCCCATTGTTAATCCTTTAAAGGAAATTATTTGTAAATTTTGACAAGTAGAACAATGATTGGAACACGTAGACGGTTGAAATCTTTGTATATATTGCTTCCATATAGTCTAAGAAACATGTAAGCAAAGCATCCAAACAGTACCAATTGCCAATTTTTTGGTCTTCAAGTTTAAGTGAACAATGAGCCCCAATGGTTAATCCTTTATCGGAAATTATTTGTAATTTTCGACAAGTAGAACAATGAATAGAACAGGTAGACGGTTGAAATCTTTGTATATGTTGCTTCTATAAAGTCTACGAGACCTATATGCAAAGCATCTAAACAGTAACAATCGCCAATTTTTTGATCTTCAAGTTTAAGTGAACAGCGAGCCCCATTGTTAATCCTTTAAAGGAAATTATTTGTAAGTTTCGACAAGCAGAACAATGAATGGTACAGGTAGATGGTTGAAATCTTTGTATATATTGCTTCTATATAATCTAAGAAACACATATGCAAAGCATCCAAACAGTAACATTCGCCACTTTTTTGTTCTTCAAGTTTAAGTGAACAACGAGCCCCATTGATAATCATGAAACGGAAATTATTTGTAACTTTCGACAAGTAGAACAATGAATGGAACAGGTAGACGGTTGAATTCTTTGTATATATTGCTTCTATATAGTCTAAGAAACTTATATGCAAAGCATCCAAACAGTACAATTCGCCAATTTATTGTTTTTCAAGTTTAAGTGAACAACGAGCCCCATTGTTAATCCTTTATCGGTAATTATTTGTAACTTTCGACAAGTAGAACAATGAATGGAACAGGTAGACGGTTGAATTCTTTGTATATATTGCTTCTATATAGTCTAAGAAACATATATGCAAAGCATCCAAACAGTACAATTCGCCAATTTATTGTTTTTCAAGTTTAAGTGAACAACGAGCCCCATTGTTAATCCTTTATCGGTAATTATTTGTAACTTTCGACAAGTAGAACAATGAATGGAACAGGTAGACGGTTGAATTCTTTATATATATTGCTTCTATATAGTCTAAGAAACATATATGCAAAGCATCCAAACAGTACAATTCGCCAATTTATTGTTCTTCATGTTTAAGTGTACAACGAGCCCCATTGTTAATACTTTAACGGAAATTATTTGTAACTTTCGACAAGTAGAACAATGAATGGAACAGGTAGACGGTTGAAATCTTTGTATATATTGCTTCTATATAATCTAAGAAACATATATGCAAAGCATCCAAACAGTACAATTCTCCAATTATTTCATCTTCAAGTTTAACTGAACTACGAGCCCCATTGTTAATACTTTAACGGAAATTATTTGTAACTTGCGACAAGTAGAACAATGAGTGGATCAGGTAGACGGTTGAAAGCATTGTATATGTTGCTTCTATATAGTCTAAGAAACATATATGCAAAGCATCCAAACAGTACCATTCGCCAATTTTTTGTTCTTCAAGTTTAAGTGAACTACGAACCCCATTGTTAATCCTTTAAAGGTAATTATTTGTAAATTTCGACAAGTAGAACAATGAATGGAACAGGTAGACGGTTGAAATCTTTGTATATATTGCTACTATATAATCTAAGAAACATATATGCAAAGCATCCAAACAGTACCATTCGCTAATTTTTTGTTCTTCAAGTTTAAGTGAACAACGAGCCCCATTGTTAATCCTTTAAAGGAAATTTTTTGTAAATTTCGACAAGTAGAACAATGATTGGAACACGCAGACTGTTGAAATCTTTGTATATATTGCTTCCATATAGTCTAAGAAACATGTACGCAAAGCATCCAAACAATACCATTTGCCAATTTTTTGGTCTTCAAGCTTAAGTGAACAATGAGACCCAATGGTTAATCCTTTATCGGAAATTATTTGTAATTTTCTACAAGTAGAACAATGAATAGAACAGGTAGACGGTTGAAATCTTTGTATATGTTGCTTCTATATAGTCTACGAAACCTATATGCAAAGCATTTAAACAGTAACAATCGCCAATTTTTTGATCTTCAAGTTTAAGTGAACAGCGAGCCCCATTGATAATCATGAAATGGAAATTATTTGTAAATTTCTACAAGTAGAACAATGAATAGTACAGGTAGACGGGTGAAATCTTTCTATATATTGATCTAAATAGTCTAAGAAACATATATGCAAAGCATCCAAACAGTACACTTCGCCAATTTTTTGTTCTTCAAGTTTAAGTGAACTACGAGCCACATTGTTAATCCTTTAAAGGAAATTATTTGTAAATTTCGACAAGTAGAACAATGAATGGAATAGGTAGACGGTTGAAATCTTTGTATATGTTGCTTCTATAAAGTCTACGAAACCTATATCCAAAGCATCTAAACAGTAACAATCGCCAATTTTTTGATCTTCAAGTTTAAGTGAACAGCGAGCCCCATTGTTAATCCTTTATCGGAAATTATTTGTAACTTTCGACAAGTAGAACAATGATTGGAACACGTAGACTGTTGAAATCTTTGTATATATTGCTTCCATATAGTCTAAGAAACATGTACGCAAAGCATCCAAACAATACCATTTGCCAATTTTTTGGTCTTCAAGTTTAAGTGAACAATGAGACCCAATGTTTAATCCTTTATCGGAAATTATTTGTAATTTTCGGCAAGTAGAACAATGAATAGACAGGTAGACGGTTGAAATCTTTGTATATGTTGCTTCTATATAGTCTACGAAACCTATATGCAAAGCATCTAAACAGTAACAATCGCCAATTTTTTGATCTTCAAGTTTAAGTGAACAATGAGCCCCAATGGTTAATCCTTTATCGGTAATTATTTGTAACTTTCGACAAGTAGAACAATGAATGGAACAGGTAGACGGTTGAAATCTTTGTATATATTGCTTCTATATAATCTAAGAAACATATATGCAAAGCATCCAAACAGTACAATTCTCCAATTATTTCATCTTCAAGTTTAACTGAACTACGAGCCCCATTGTTAATACTTTAACGGAAATTATTTGTAACTTGCGACAAGTAGAACAATGAGTGGATCAGGTAGACGGTTGAAAGCATTGTATATGTTGCTTCTATATAGTCTAAGAAACATATATGCAAAGCATCCAAACAGTACCATTCGCCAATTTTTTGTTCTTCAAGTTTAAGTGAACAATGAGCCCTATTGTTAATCCATTGAAGGAAATTATTTGTAACTTTCGACAAGTAGAACAATGAATGGAACAGGTAGACGGTTGAAATCTTTGTATATATTGCTTCTATATAGTCTAAGAAACCTATATGCAAAGCATCTAAACAGTAACATTCGCCAATTTTTTGATCTTCAAGTTTAAGTGAACAGCGAGCCCCATTGATAATCATGAAATGGAAATTATTTGTAACTTTCTACAAGTAGAACAATGAATGGAACAGGTAGACGGTTGAATTCTTTGTATATATTGCTTCTATATAGTCTAAGAAACATATATGCAAAGCATCCAAACAGTACAATTCGCCAATTTATTGTTCTTCAAGTTTAAGTGAACAACGAGCCCCATTGTTAATCCTTTAAAGGAAATTTTTTGTAAATTTCGACAAGTAGAACAATTATTGGAACACGTAGACTGTTGAAATCTTTGTATATATTGCTTCCATATAGTCTAAGAAACATGTACGCAAAGCATCCAAACAATACCATTTGCCAATTTTTTGGTCTTCAAGCTTAAGTGAACAATGAGACCCAATGGTTAATCCTTTATCGGAAATTATTTGTAATTTTCTACAAGTAGAACAATGAATAGAACAGGTAGACGGTTGAAATCTTTGTATATGTTGCTTCTATATAGTCTACGAAACCTATATGCAAAGCATCTAAACAGTAACAATCGCCAATTTTTTGATCTTCAAGTTTAAGTGAACAGCGAGCCCCATTGATAATCATGAAATGGAAATTATTTGTAACTTTCTACAAGTAGAACAATGAATGGTACAGGTAGACGGGTGAAATATTTGTATATATTGCTTCAATATAATCTAAGAAACATATATGCAAAGCAACCAAACAGTACCATTCGCCAATTTTTTGTTCTTCAAGTTTAAGTGAACAACGAGCCCCATTGATAATCATGAAACGGAAATTATTTGTAACTTTTTACAAGTAGAACAATGAATGGAACAGGTAGACGGTTGAATTCTTTGTATTTATTGCTTCTATATAGTCTAAGAAACATATATGCAAAGCATCCAAACAGTACAATTCGCCAATTTATTGTTCTTCAAGTTTAAGTGAACAACGAGCCCCATTGTTAATCCTTTAAAGGAAATTATTTGTAAATTTCGACAAGTAGAACAATGATTGGAACACGTAGACGGTTGAAATCTTTGTATATATTGCTTCCATATAGTCTAAGAAACATGTAAGCAAAGCATCCAAACAGTACCAATTGCCAATTTTTTGGTCTTCAAGTTTAAGTGAACAATGAGCCCCAATGGTTAATCCTTTATCGGAAATTATTTGTAATTTTCGACAAGTAGAACAATGAATAGAACAGGTAGACGGTTGAAATCTTTGTATATGTTGCTTCTATAAAGTCTACGAGACCTATATGCAAAGCATCTAAACAGTAACAATCGCCAATTTTTTGATCTTCAAGTTTAAGTGAACAGCGAGCCCCATTGTTAATCCTTTAAAGGAAATTATTTGTAAGTTTCGACAAGCAGAACAATGAATGGTACAGGTAGACGGTTGAAATCTTTGTATATATTGCTTCTATATAATCTAAGAAACACATATGCAAAGCATCCAAACAGTACCATTCGCCACTTTTTTGTTCTTCAAGTTTAAGTGAACAACGAGCCCCATTGATAATCATGAAACGGAAATTATTTGTAACTTTTTACAAGTAGAACAATGAATAGAACAGGTAGACGGTTGAAATCTTTGTATATGTTGCTGCTATATAGTCTAAGAAACTTATATGCAAATCATCTAAACAGTAACAAACGCCAATTTTTTGATCTTCAAGTTTAAGTGAACAGCGAGCCCCATTGATAATCATGAAATGGAAATTATTTGTAACTTTCTACAAGTAGAACAATGAATAGTACAGGTAGACGGGTGAAATCTTTCTATATATTGATCTAAATAGTCTAAGAAACATATATGCAAAGCATCCAAACAGTACACTTCGCCAATTTTTTGTTCTTCAAGTTTAAGTGAACTACGAGCCACATTGTTAATCCTTTAAAGGAAATTATTTGTAAATTTCGACAAGTAGAACAATGAATCGAATAGGTAGACGGTTGAAATCTTTGTATATGTTGCTTCTATAAAGTCTACGAAACCTATATGCAAAGCATCTAAACAGTAAAAATCGCCAATTTTTTGATCTTCAAGTTTAAGTGAACAGCGAGCCCCATTGTTAATCCTTTATCGGAAATTATTTGTAACTTTCGACAAGTAGAACAATGATTGGAACACGTAGACTGTTGAAATCTTTGTATATATTGCTTCCATATAGTCTAAGAAACATGTACGCAAAGCATCCAAACAATACCATTTGCCAATTTTTTGGTCTTCAAGTTTAAGTGAACAATGAGACCCAATGTTTAATCCTTTATCGGAAATTATTTGTAATTTTCGGCAAGTAGTACAATGAATAGACAGGTAGACGGTTGAAATCTTTGTATATGTTGCTTCTATATAGTCTACGAAACCTATATGCAAAGCATCTAAACAGTAACAATCGCCAATTTTTTGATCTTCAAGTTTAAGTGAACAATGAGCCCCAATGGTTAATCCTTTATCGGTAATTATTTGTAACTTTCGACAAGTAGAACAATGAATGGAACAGGTAGACGGTTGAATTCTTTGTATATATTGCTTCTATATAGTCTAAGAAACATATATGCAAAGCATCCAAACAGTACAAATCGCCAATTTATTGTTCTTCATGTTTAAGTGTACAACGAGCCCCATTGTTAATCCTTTAAAGGAAATTATTTGTAAATTTCGACAAGTAGAACAATGAATGGAACAGGTAGACGGTTGAATTCTTTGTATATATTGCTTCTATATAGTCTAAGAAACATATATGCAAAGCATCCAAACAGTACAATTCGCCAATTTATTGTTTTTCAAGTTTAAGTGAACAACGAGCCCCATTGTTAATCCTTTATCGGTAATTATTTGTAACTTTCGACAAGTAGAACAATGAATGGAACAGGTAGACGGTTGAATTCTTTGTATATATTGCTTCTATATAGTCTAAGAAACATATATGCAAAGCATCCAAACAGTACAATTCGCCAATTTATTGTTCTTCATGTTTAAGTGTACAACGAGCCCCATTGTTAATACTTTAACGGAAATTATTTGTAACTTTCGACAAGTAGAACAATGAATGGAACAGGTAGACGGTTGAAATCTTTGTATATATTGCTTCTATATAATCTAAGAAACATATATGCAAAGCATCCAAACAGTACAATTCTCCAATTATTTCATCTTCAAGTTTAACTGAACTACGAGCCCCATTGTTAATACTTTAACGGAAATTATTTGTAACTTGCGACAAGTAGAACAATGAGTGGATCAGGTAGACGGTTGAAAGCATTGTATATGTTGCTTCTATATAGTCTAAGAAACATATATGCAAAGCATCCAAACAGTACCATTCGCCAATTTTTTGTTCTTCAAGTTTAAGTGAACAATGAGCCCTATTGTTAATCCATTGAAGGAAATTATTTGTAACTTTCGACAAGTAGAACAATGAATGGAACAGGTAGACGGTTGAAATCTTTGTATATATTGCTTCTATATAGTCTAAGAAACCTATATGCAAAGCATCTAAACAGTAACATTCGCCAATTTTTTGATCTTCAAGTTTAAGTGAACAGCGAGCCCCATTGATAATCATGAAATGGAAATTATTTGTAACTTTCTACAAGTAGAACAATGAATGGAACAGGTAGACGGTTGAATTCTTTGTATATATTGCTTCTATATAGTCTAAGAAACATATATGCAAAGCATCCAAACAGTACAATTCGCCAATTTATTGTTCTTCAAGTTTAAGTGAACAACGAGCCCCATTGTTAATCCTTTAAAGGAAATTTTTTGTAAATTTCGACAAGTAGAACAATTATTGGAACACGTAGACTGTTGAAATCTTTGTATATATTGCTTCCATATAGTCTAAGAAACATGTACGCAAAGCATCCAAACAATACCATTTGCCAATTTTTTGGTCTTCAAGCTTAAGTGAACAATGAGACCCAATGGTTAATCCTTTATCGGAAATTATTTGTAATTTTCTACAAGTAGAACAATGAATAGAACAGGTAGACGGTTGAAATCTTTGTATATGTTGCTTCTATATAGTCTACGAAACCTATATGCAAAGCATCTAAACAGTAACAATCGCCAATTTTGTGATCTTCAAGTTTAAGTGAACAGCGAGCCCCATTGATAATCATGAAATGGAAATTATTTGTAACTTTCTACAAGTAGAACAATGAATGGTACAGGTAGACGGGTGAAATATTTGTATATATTGCTTCTAAATAGTCTAAGAAACATATATGCAAAGCATCCAAACAGTACACTTCGCCAATTTTTTGTTCTTCAAGTTTAAGTGAACTACGAGCCACATTGTTAAATCTTTAAAGGAAATTACTTGTAAATTTCGAAAAGTAGAACAATAAATGGATCAGGTAGACGGTTGAAATAATTGTATATGTTGCTTCTATATAGTCTACGAAACCTATATGCAAAGCCTCTAAACATTAACAATCGCCAATTTTTTGATCTTCAAATTTAAGTGAACAGCGAGCCCCATTGATAATCATGAAATGGAAATTATTTGTAACTTTCTACAAGTAGAACAGTGAATAGTACAGGTAGACGGGTGAAATCTTTCTATATGTTGCTTCTAAATAGTCTAAGAAACATATATGCAAAGCATCCAAACAGTACAATTCGCCAATTTTTTGTTCTTCAAGTTTAAGTGAACTACGAGCCCCATTGTTAATCTTTTAAAGGAAATTATTTGTAAATTTCGACAAGTAGAACAATGAATGGAACAGGTAGACGGTTGAAATCTTTGTATATATTGCTTCTATATAGTCTAAGAAACATATATGCGAAGCATCCAAACAGTACAATTCGCCAATTTTTTGTTCTTCAAGTTTAAGTGAACTACGAGCCCCATTGTTAATCTTTTAAAGGAAATTATTTGTAATTTTCGACAAGTAGAACAATGAATGGAACAGGTAGACGGTTGAAATCATTGTATATGTTGCTTCTATATAGTCTAAGAAACATATATGCAAAGCATCCAAACAGTACAATTCGCGAATTTCTTGTTCTTCAAGTTTAAGTGAACGACGAGCCCCATTGTTAATCCTTTAAAGGAAATTATTTGTAAATTTCGGCAAGTAGAACAATGAATGGAATAGGTAGACGGTTGAAATCATTGTATGTATTGCTTCCATATAGTCTAAGAAACCTATATGCAAAGCATCCAAACAGTACCATTTGCCAATTTTTTGGTCTTCAAGTTTAAGTGAACAATGAGCCCCAATGGTTAATCCTTTATCGGAAATTATTTGTAATTTTCGACAAGTAGAACAATGAATGGAACATGTAGACGGTTGAAATATTTGTATATATTGCTTCTATATAATATAAGAAACATATATTCAAAGCATCCAAACAGTACGATTCGCCAATTTTTTTTTCTTCAAGTTTAAGTGAACTACGAGCCCCATTGTTAATCCTTTAAAGGAAATTATTTGTAAATTTCGGCAAGTAGAACAATGAATGGAATAGGTAGACGGTTGAAATCATTGTATGTATTGCTTCCATATAGTCTAAGAAACATGTACGCAAAGCATCCAAACAGTACCATTCGCCAATTTTTTGTTCTTCAAGTTTAAGTGAACTACGAGCCCCATTGTTAATACTTTAACGGAAATTATTTGTAACTTGCGACAAGTAGAACAATGAGTGGATCAGGTAGACGGTTGAAAGCATTGTATATGTTGCTTCTATATAGTCTAAGAAACATATATGCAAAGCATCCAAACAGTAACATTCGCCAATTTTTTGTTCTTCAAGTTTAAGTGAACAGCGAGCCCCATTGATAATCATGAAATGGAAATTATTTGTAACTTTCTACAAGTAGAACAATGAATGGAACAGGTAGACGGTTGAATTCTTTGTATATATTGCTTCTATATAGTCTAAGAAACATATATGCAAAGCATCCAAACAGTACAATTCGCCAATTTATTGTTCTTCAAGTTTAAGTGAACAACGAGCCCCATTGTTAATCCTTTAAAGGAAATTTTTTGTAAATTTCGACAAGTAGAACAATTATTGGAACACGTAGACTGTTGAAATCTTTGTATATATTGCTTCCATATAGTCTAAGAAACATGTACGCAAAGCATCCAAACAATACCATTTGCCAATTTTTTGGTCTTCAAGCTTAAGTGAACAATGAGACCCAATGGTTAATCCTTTATCGGAAATTATTTGTAATTTTCTACAAGTAGAACAATGAATAGAACAGGTAGACGGTTGAAATCTTTGTATATGTTGCTTCTATATAGTCTACGAAACCTATATGCAAAGCATCTAAACAGTAACAATCGCCAATTTTTTGATCTTCAAGTTTAAGTGAACAATGAGCCCCAATGGTTAATCCTTTATCGGTAATTATTTGTAACTTTCGACAAGTAGAACAATGAATGGAACAGGTAGACGGTTGAAATCTTTGTATATATTGCTTCTATATAATCTAAGAAAAATATATGCAAAGCATCCAAACAGTACAATTCTCCAATTATTTCATCTTCAAGTTTAACTGAACTACGAGCCCCATTGTTAATACTTTAACGGAAATTATTTGTAACTTGCGACAAGTAGAACAATGAGTGGATCAGGTAGACGGTTGAAAGCATTATATATGTTGCTTCTATATAGTCTAAGAAACATATATGCAAAGCATCCAAACAGTACCATTCGCCAATTTTTTGTTCTTCAAGTTTAAGTGAACAATGAGCCCTATTGTTAATCCATTGAAGGAAATTATTTGTAACTTTCGACAAGTAGAACAATGAATGGAACAGGTAGACGGTTGAAATCTTTGTATATATTGCTTCTATATAGTCTAAGAAACCTATATGCAAAGCATCTAAACAGTAACATTCGCCAATTTTTTGATCTTCAAGTTTAAGTGAACAGCGAGCCCCATTGATAATCATGAAATGGAAATTATTTGTAACTTTCTACAAGTAGAACAATGAATGGAACAGGTAGACGGTTGAATTCTTTGTATATATTGCTTCTATATAGTCTAAGAAACATATATGCAAAGCATCCAAACAGTACAATTCGCCAATTTATTGTTCTTCAAGTTTAAGTGAACAACGAGCCCCATTGTTAATCCTTTAAAGGAAATTTTTTGTAAATTTCGACAAGTAGAACAATTATTGGAACACGTAGACTGTTGAAATCTTTGTATATATTGCTTCCATATAGTCTAAGAAACATGTACGCAAAGCATCCAAACAATACCATTTGCCAATTTTTTGGTCTTCAAGCTTAAGTGAACAATGAGACCCAATGGTTAATCCTTTATCGGAAATTATTTGTAATTTTCTACAAGTAGAACAATGAATAGAACAGGTAGACGGTTGAAATCTTTGTATATGTTGCTTCTATATAGTCTACGAAACCTATATGCAAAGCATCTAAACAGTAACAATCGCCAATTTTTTGATCTTCAAGTTTAAGTGAACAGCGAGCCCCATTGATAATCATGAAATGGAAATTATTTGTAACTTTCTACAAGTAGAACAATGAATGGTACAGGTAGACGGGTGAAATATTTGTATATATTGCTTCAATATAATCTAAGAAACATATGTGCAAAGCAACCAAACAGTACCATTCGCCAATTTTTTGTTCTTCAAGTTTAAGTGAACAACGAGCCCCATTGATAATCATGAAACGGAAATTATTTGTAACTTTTTACAAGTAGAACAATGAATGGAACAGGTAGACGGTTGAATTCTTTGTATTTATTGCTTCTATATAGTCTAAGAAACATATATGCAAAGCATCCAAACAGTACAATTCGCCAATTTATTGTTCTTCAAGTTTAAGTGAACAACGAGCCCCATTGTTAATCCTTTAAAGGAAATTATTTGTAAATTTTGACAAGTAGAACAATGATTGGAACACGTAGACGGTTGAAATCTTTGTATATATTGCTTCCATATAGTCTAAGAAACATGTAAGCAAAGCATCCAAACAGTACCAATTGCCAATTTTTTGGTCTTCAAGTTTAAGTGAACAATGAGCCCCAATGGTTAATCCTTTATCGGAAATTATTTGTAATTTTCGACAAGTAGAACAATGAATAGAACAGGTAGACGGTTGAAATCTTTGTATATGTTGCTTCTATAAAGTCTACGAGACCTATATGCAAAGCATCTAAACAGTAACAATCGCCAATTTTTTGATCTTCAAGTTTAAGTGAACAGCGAGCCCCATTGTTAATCCTTTAAAGGAAATTATTTGTAAGTTTCGACAAGCAGAACAATGAATGGTACAGGTAGACGGTTGAAATCTTTGTATATATTGCTTCTATATAATCTAAGAAACACATATGCAAAGCATCCAAACAGTAACATTCGCCACTTTTTTGTTCTTCAAGTTTAAGTGAACAACGAGCCCCATTGATAATCATGAAACGGAAATTATTTGTAACTTTCGACAAGTAGAACAATGAATGGAACAGGTAGACGGTTGAATTCTTTGTATATATTGCTTCTATATAGTCTAAGAAACTTATATGCAAAGCATCCAAACAGTACAATTCGCCAATTTATTGTTTTTCAAGTTTAAGTGAACAACGAGCCCCATTGTTAATCCTTTGTCGGTAATTATTTGTAACTTTCGACAAGTAGAACAATGAATGGAACAGGTAGACGGTTGAATTCTTTGTATATATTGCTTCTATATAGTCTAAGAAACATATATGCAAAGCATCCAAACAGTACAATTCGCCAATTTATTGTTTTTCAAGTTTAAGTGAACAACGAGCCCCATTGTTAATCCTTTATCGGTAATTATTTGTAACTTTCGACAAGTAGAACAATGAATGGAACAGGTAGACGGTTGAATTCTTTATATATATTGCTTCTATATAGTCTAAGAAACATATATGCAAAGCATCCAAACAGTACAATTCGCCAATTTATTGTTCTTCATGTTTAAGTGTACAACGAGCCCCATTGTTAATACTTTAACGGAAATTATTTGTAACTTTCGACAAGTAGAACAATGAATGGAACAGGTAGACGGTTGAAATCTTTGTATATATTGCTTCTATATAATCTAAGAAACATATATGCAAAGCATCCAAACAGTACAATTCTCCAATTATTTCATCTTCAAGTTTAACTGAACTACGAGCCCCATTGTTAATACTTTAACGGAAATTATTTGTAACTTGCGACAAGTAGAACAATGAGTGGATCAGGTAGACGGTTGAAAGCATTGTATATGTTGCTTCTATATAGTCTAAGAAACATATATGCAAAGCATCCAAACAGTACCATTCGCCAATTTTTTGTTCTTCAAGTTTAAGTGAACTACGAACCCCATTGTTAATCCTTTAAAGGTAATTATTTGTAAATTTCGACAAGTAGAACAATGAATGGAACAGGTAGACGGTTGAAATCTTTGTATATATTGCTACTATATAATCTAAGAAACATATATGCAAAGCATCCAAACAGTACCATTCGCTAATTTTTTGTTCTTCAAGTTTAAGTGAACAACGAGCCCCATTGTTAATCCTTTAAAGGAAATTTTTTGTAAATTTCGACAAGTAGAACAATGATTGGAACACGCAGACTGTTGAAATCTTTGTATATATTGCTTCCATATAGTCTAAGAAACATGTACGCAAAGCATCCAAACAATACCATTTGCCAATTTTTTGGTCTTCAAGCTTAAGTGAACAATGAGACCCAATGGTTAATCCTTTATCGGAAATTATTTGTAATTTTCTACAAGTAGAACAATGAATAGAACAGGTAGACGGTTGAAATCTTTGTATATGTTGCTTCTATATAGTCTACGAAACCTATATGCAAAGCATTTAAACAGTAACAATCGCCAATTTTTTGATCTTCAAGTTTAAGTGAACAGCGAGCCCCATTGATAATCATGAAATGGAAATTATTTGTAAATTTCTACAAGTAGAACAATGAATAGTACAGGTAGACGGGTGAAATCTTTCTATATATTGATCTAAATAGTCTAAGAAACATATATGCAAAGCATCCAAACAGTACACTTCGCCAATTTTTTGTTCTTCAAGTTTAAGTGAACTACGAGCCACATTGTTAATCCTTTAAAGGAAATTATTTGTAAATTTCGACAAGTAGAACAATGAATGGAATAGGTAGACGGTTGAAATCTTTGTATATGTTGCTTCTATAAAGTCTACGAAACCTATATCCAAAGCATCTAAACAGTAACAATCGCCAATTTTTTGATCTTCAAGTTTAAGTGAACAGCGAGCCCCATTGTTAATCCTTTATCGGAAATTATTTGTAACTTTCGACAAGTAGAACAATGATTGGAACACGTAGACTGTTGAAATCTTTGTATATATTGCTTCCATATAGTCTAAGAAACATGTACGCAAAGCATCCAAACAATACCATTTGCCAATTTTTTGGTCTTCAAGTTTAAGTGAACAATGAGACCCAATGTTTAATCCTTTATCGGAAATTATTTGTAATTTTCGGCAAGTAGAACAATGAATAGACAGGTAGACGGTTGAAATCTTTGTATATGTTGCTTCTATATAGTCTACGAAACCTATATGCAAAGCATCTAAACAGTAACAATCGCCAATTTTTTGATCTTCAAGTTTAAGTGAACAATGAGCCCCAATGGTTAATCCTTTATCGGTAATTATTTGTAACTTTCGACAAGTAGAACAATGAATGGAACAGGTAGACGGTTGAAATCTTTGTATATATTGCTTCAATATAATCTAAGAAACATATGTGCAAAGCAACCAAACAGTACCATTCGCCAATTTTTTGTTCTTCAAGTTTAAGTGAACAACGAGCCCCATTGATAATCATGAAACGGAAATTATTTGTAACTTTTTACAAGTAGAACAATGAATGGAACAGGTAGACGGTTGAATTCTTTGTATTTATTGCTTCTATATAGTCTAAGAAACATATATGCAAAGCATCCAAACAGTACAATTCGCCAATTTATTGTTCTTCAAGTTTAAGTGAACAACGAGCCCCATTGTTAATCCTTTAAAGGAAATTATTTGTAAATTTTGACAAGTAGAACAATGATTGGAACACGTAGACGGTTGAAATCTTTGTATATATTGCTTCCATATAGTCTAAGAAACATGTAAGCAAAGCATCCAAACAGTACCAATTGCCAATTTTTTGGTCTTCAAGTTTAAGTGAACAATGAGCCCCAATGGTTAATCCTTTATCGGAAATTATTTGTAATTTTCGACAAGTAGAACAATGAATAGAACAGGTAGACGGTTGAAATCTTTGTATATGTTGCTTCTATAAAGTCTACGAGACCTATATGCAAAGCATCTAAACAGTAACAATCGCCAATTTTTTGATCTTCAAGTTTAAGTGAACAGCGAGCCCCATTGTTAATCCTTTAAAGGAAATTATTTGTAAGTTTCGACAAGCAGAACAATGAATGGTACAGGTAGACGGTTGAAATCTTTGTATATATTGCTTCTATATAATCTAAGAAACACATATGCAAAGCATCCAAACAGTAACATTCGCCACTTTTTTGTTCTTCAAGTTTAAGTGAACAACGAGCCCCATTGATAATCATGAAACGGAAATTATTTGTAACTTTCGACAAGTAGAACAATGAATGGAACAGGTAGACGGTTGAATTCTTTGTATATATTGCTTCTATATAGTCTAAGAAACTTATATGCAAAGCATCCAAACAGTACAATTCGCCAATTTATTGTTTTTCAAGTTTAAGTGAACAACGAGCCCCATTGTTAATCCTTTGTCGGTAATTATTTGTAACTTTCGACAAGTAGAACAATGAATGGAACAGGTAGACGGTTGAATTCTTTGTATATATTGCTTCTATATAGTCTAAGAAACATATATGCAAAGCATCCAAACAGTACAATTCGCCAATTTATTGTTTTTCAAGTTTAAGTGAACAACGAGCCCCATTGTTAATCCTTTATCGGTAATTATTTGTAACTTTCGACAAGTAGAACAATGAATGGAACAGGTAGACGGTTGAATTCTTTATATATATTGCTTCTATATAGTCTAAGAAACATATATGCAAAGCATCCAAACAGTACAATTCGCCAATTTATTGTTCTTCATGTTTAAGTGTACAACGAGCCCCATTGTTAATACTTTAACGGAAATTATTTGTAACTTTCGACAAGTAGAACAATGAATGGAACAGGTAGACGGTTGAAATCTTTGTATATATTGCTTCTATATAATCTAAGAAACATATATGCAAAGCATCCAAACAGTACAATTCTCCAATTATTTCATCTTCAAGTTTAACTGAACTACGAGCCCCATTGTTAATACTTTAACGGAAATTATTTGTAACTTGCGACAAGTAGAACAATGAGTGGATCAGGTAGACGGTTGAAAGCATTGTATATGTTGCTTCTATATAGTCTAAGAAACATATATGCAAAGCATCCAAACAGTACCATTCGCCAATTTTTTGTTCTTCAAGTTTAAGTGAACTACGAACCCCATTGTTAATCCTTTAAAGGTAATTATTTGTAAATTTCGACAAGTAGAACAATGAATGGAACAGGTAGACGGTTGAAATCTTTGTATATATTGCT
Organism: Cerceris ruficornis; assembly: GCA_963989415.1. Classification (NCBI taxonomy): domain Eukaryota; kingdom Metazoa; phylum Arthropoda; class Insecta; order Hymenoptera; family Crabronidae; genus Cerceris; species Cerceris ruficornis. Next base: position 24,876 of record CAXDIW010000340.1, on the reverse strand, counting down.
ACTATATAATCTAAGAAACATATATGCAAAGCATCCAAACAGTACCATTCGCTAATTTTTTGTTCTTCAAGTTTAAGTGAACAACGAGCCCCATTGTTAATCCTTTAAAGGAAATTTTTTGTAAATTTCGACAAGTAGAACAATGATTGGAACACGCAGACTGTTGAAATCTTTGTATATATTGCTTCCATATAGTCTAAGAAACATGTACGCAAAGCATCCAAACAATACCATTTGCCAATTTTTTGGTCTTCAAGCTTAAGTGAACAATGAGACCCAATGGTTAATCCTTTATCGGAAATTATTTGTAATTTTCTACAAGTAGAACAATGAATAGAACAGGTAGACGGTTGAAATCTTTGTATATGTTGCTTCTATATAGTCTACGAAACCTATATGCAAAGCATTTAAACAGTAACAATCGCCAATTTTTTGATCTTCAAGTTTAAGTGAACAGCGAGCCCCATTGATAATCATGAAATGGAAATTATTTGTAAATTTCTACAAGTAGAACAATGAATAGTACAGGTAGACGGGTGAAATCTTTCTATATATTGATCTAAATAGTCTAAGAAACATATATGCAAAGCATCCAAACAGTACACTTCGCCAATTTTTTGTTCTTCAAGTTTAAGTGAACTACGAGCCACATTGTTAATCCTTTAAAGGAAATTATTTGTAAATTTCGACAAGTAGAACAATGAATGGAATAGGTAGACGGTTGAAATCTTTGTATATGTTGCTTCTATAAAGTCTACGAAACCTATATCCAAAGCATCTAAACAGTAACAATCGCCAATTTTTTGATCTTCAAGTTTAAGTGAACAGCGAGCCCCATTGTTAATCCTTTATCGGAAATTATTTGTAACTTTCGACAAGTAGAACAATGATTGGAACACGTAGACTGTTGAAATCTTTGTATATATTGCTTCCATATAGTCTAAGAAACATGTACGCAAAGCATCCAAACAATACCATTTGCCAATTTTTTGGTCTTCAAGTTTAAGTGAACAATGAGACCCAATGTTTAATCCTTTATCGGAAATTATTTGTAATTTTCGGCAAGTAGAACAATGAATAGACAGGTAGACGGTTGAAATCTTTGTATATGTTGCTTCTATATAGTCTACGAAACCTATATGCAAAGCATCTAAACAGTAACAATCGCCAATTTTTTGATCTTCAAGTTTAAGTGAACAATGAGCCCCAATGGTTAATCCTTTATCGGTAATTATTTGTAACTTTCGACAAGTAGAACAATGAATGGAACAGGTAGACGGTTGAAATCTTTGTATATATTGCTTCTATATAATCTAAGAAACATATATGCAAAGCATCCAAACAGTACAATTCTCCAATTATTTCATCTTCAAGTTTAACTGAACTACGAGCCCCATTGTTAATACTTTAACGGAAATTATTTGTAACTTGCGACAAGTAGAACAATGAGTGGATCAGGTAGACGGTTGAAAGCATTGTATATGTTGCTTCTATATAGTCTAAGAAACATATATGCAAAGCATCCAAACAGTACCATTCGCCAATTTTTTGTTCTTCAAGTTTAAGTGAACAATGAGCCCTATTGTTAATCCATTGAAGGAAATTATTTGTAACTTTCGACAAGTAGAACAATGAATGGAACAGGTAGACGGTTGAAATCTTTGTATATATTGCTTCTATATAGTCTAAGAAACCTATATGCAAAGCATCTAAACAGTAACATTCGCCAATTTTTTGATCTTCAAGTTTAAGTGAACAGCGAGCCCCATTGATAATCATGAAATGGAAATTATTTGTAACTTTCTACAAGTAGAACAATGAATGGAACAGGTAGACGGTTGAATTCTTTGTATATATTGCTTCTATATAGTCTAAGAAACATATATGCAAAGCATCCAAACAGTACAATTCGCCAATTTATTGTTCTTCAAGTTTAAGTGAACAACGAGCCCCATTGTTAATCCTTTAAAGGAAATTTTTTGTAAATTTCGACAAGTAGAACAATTATTGGAACACGTAGACTGTTGAAATCTTTGTATATATTGCTTCCATATAGTCTAAGAAACATGTACGCAAAGCATCCAAACAATACCATTTGCCAATTTTTTGGTCTTCAAGCTTAAGTGAACAATGAGACCCAATGGTTAATCCTTTATCGGAAATTATTTGTAATTTTCTACAAGTAGAACAATGAATAGAACAGGTAGACGGTTGAAATCTTTGTATATGTTGCTTCTATATAGTCTACGAAACCTATATGCAAAGCATCTAAACAGTAACAATCGCCAATTTTTTGATCTTCAAGTTTAAGTGAACAGCGAGCCCCATTGATAATCATGAAATGGAAATTATTTGTAACTTTCTACAAGTAGAACAATGAATGGTACAGGTAGACGGGTGAAATATTTGTATATATTGCTTCAATATAATCTAAGAAACATATGTGCAAAGCAACCAAACAGTACCATTCGCCAATTTTTTGTTCTTCAAGTTTAAGTGAACAACGAGCCCCATTGATAATCATGAAACGGAAATTATTTGTAACTTTTTACAAGTAGAACAATGAATGGAACAGGTAGACGGTTGAATTCTTTGTATTTATTGCTTCTATATAGTCTAAGAAACATATATGCAAAGCATCCAAACAGTACAATTCGCCAATTTATTGTTCTTCAAGTTTAAGTGAACAACGAGCCCCATTGTTAATCCTTTAAAGGAAATTATTTGTAAATTTCGACAAGTAGAACAATGATTGGAACACGTAGACGGTTGAAATCTTTGTATATATTGCTTCCATATAGTCTAAGAAACATGTAAGCAAAGCATCCAAACAGTACCAATTGCCAATTTTTTGGTCTTCAAGTTTAAGTGAACAATGAGCCCCAATGGTTAATCCTTTATCGGAAATTATTTGTAATTTTCGACAAGTAGAACAATGAATAGAACAGGTAGACGGTTGAAATCTTTGTATATGTTGCTTCTATAAAGTCTACGAGACCTATATGCAAAGCATCTAAACAGTAACAATCGCCAATTTTTTGATCTTCAAGTTTAAGTGAACAGCGAGCCCCATTGTTAATCCTTTAAAGGAAATTATTTGTAAGTTTCGACAAGCAGAACAATGAATGGTACAGGTAGACGGTTGAAATCTTTGTATATATTGCTTCTATATAATCTAAGAAACACATATGCAAAGCATCCAAACAGTACCATTCGCCACTTTTTTGTTCTTCAAGTTTAAGTGAACAACGAGCCCCATTGATAATCATGAAACGGAAATTATTTGTAACTTTCGACAAGTAGAACAATGAATGGAACAGGTAGACGGTTGAATTCTTTGTATATATTGCTTCTATATAGTCTAAGAAACATATATGCAAAGCATCCAAACAGTACAAATCGCCAATTTATTGTTCTTCATGTTTAAGTGTACAACGAGCCCCATTGTTAATCCTTTAAAGGAAATTATTTGTAAATTTCGACAAGTAGAACAATGAATGGAACAGGTAGACGGTTGAATTCTTTGTATATATTGCTTCTATATAGTCTAAGAAACATATATGCAAAGCATCCAAACAGTACAATTCGCCAATTTATTGTTTTTCAAGTTTAAGTGAACAACGAGCCCCATTGTTAATCCTTTATCGGTAATTATTTGTAACTTTCGACAAGTAGAACAATGAATGGAACAGGTAGACGGTCGAATTCTTTGTATATATTGCTTCTATATAGTCTAAGAAACATATATGCAAAGCATCCAAACAGTACAATTCGCCAATTTATTGTTCTTCATGTTTAAGTGTACAACGAGCCCCATTGTTAATACTTTAACGGAAATTATTTGTAACTTTCGACAAGTAGAACAATGAATGGAACAGGTAGACGGTTGAAATCTTTGTATATATTGCTTCTATATAATCTAAGAAACATATATGCAAAGCATCCAAACAGTACAATTCTCCAATTATTTCATCTTCAAGTTTAACTGAACTACGAGCCCCATTGTTAATACTTTAACGGAAATTATTTGTAACTTGCGACAAGTAGAACAATGAGTGGATCAGGTAGACGGTTGAAAGCATTGTATATGTTGCTTCTATATAGTCTAAGAAACATATATGCAAAGCATCCAAACAGTACCATTCGCCAATTTTTTGTTCTTCAAGTTTAAGTGAACAATGAGCCCTATTGTTAATCCATTGAAGGAAATTATTTGTAACTTTCGACAAGTAGAACAATGAATGGAACAGGTAGACGGTTGAAATCTTTGTATATATTGCTTCTATATAGTCTAAGAAACCTATATGCAAAGCATCTAAACAGTAACATTCGCCAATTTTTTTATCTTCAAGTTTAAGTGAACAGCGAGCCCCATTGATAATCATGAAATGGAAATTATTTGTAACTTTCTACAAGTAGAACAATGAATGGAACAGGTAGACGGTTGAATTCTTTGTATATATTGCTTCTATATAGTCTAAGAAACATATATGCAAAGCATCCAAACAGTACAATTCGCCAATTTATTGTTCTTCAAGTTTAAGTGAACAACGAGCCCCATTGTTAATCCTTTAAAGGAAATTTTTTGTAAATTTCGACAAGTAGAACAATTATTGGAACACGTAGACTGTTGAAATCTTTGTATATATTGCTTCCATATAGTCTAAGAAACATGTACGCAAAGCATCCAAACAATACCATTTGCCAATTTTTTGGTCTTCAAGTTTAAGTGAACTACGAGCCACATTGTTAATCCTTTAAAGGAAATTATTTGTAAATTTCGACAAGTAGAACAATGAATCGAATAGGTAGACGGTTGAAATCTTTGTATATGTTGCTTCTATAAAGTCTACGAAACCTATATGCAAAGCATCTAAACAGTAACAATCGCCAATTTTTTGATCTTCAAGTTTAAGTGAACAGCGAGCCCCATTGTTAATCCTTTATCGGAAATTATTTGTAACTTTCGACAAGTAGAACAATGATTGGAACACGTAGACTGTTGAAATCTTTGTATATATTGCTTCCATATAGTCTAAGAAACATGTACGCAAAGCATCCAAACAATACCATTTGCCAATTTCTTGGTCTTCAAGTTTAAGTGAACAATGAGACCCAATGTTTAATACTTTATCGGAAATTATTTGTAATTTTCGGCAAGTAGAACAATGAATAGACAGGTAGACGGTTGAAATCTTTGTATATGTTGCTTCTATATAGTCTACGAAACGTATATGCAAAGCATCTAAACAGTAACAATCGCCAATTTTTTGATCTTCAAGTTTAAGTGAACAATGAGCCCCAATGGTTAATCCTTTATCGGTAATTATTTGTAACTTTCGACAAGTAGAACAATGAATGGAACAGGTAGACGGTTGAATTCTTTGTATATATTGCTTCTATATAGTCTAAGAAACATATATGCAAAGCATCCAAACAGTACAAATCGCCAATTTATTGTTCTTCATGTTTAAGTGTACAACGAGCCCCATTGTTAATCCTTTAAAGGAAATTATTTGTAAATTTCGACAAGTAGAACAATGAATGGAACAGGTAGACGGTTGAATTCTTTGTATATATTGCTTCTATATAGTCTAAGAAACATATATGCAAAGCATCCAAACAGTACAATTCGCCAATTTATTGTTTTTCAAGTTTAAGTGAACAACGAGCCCCATTGTTAATCCTTTATCGGTAATTATTTGTAACTTTCGACAAGTAGAACAATGAATGGAACAGGTAGACGGTCGAATTCTTTGTATATATTGCTTCTATATAGTCTAAGAAACATATATGCAAAGCATCCAAACAGTACAATTCGCCAATTTATTGTTCTTCATGTTTAAGTGTACAACGAGCCCCATTGTTAATACTTTAACGGAAATTATTTGTAACTTTCGACAAGTAGAACAATGAATGGAACAGGTAGACGGTTGAAATCTTTGTATATATTGCTTCTATATAATCTAAGAAACATATATGCAAAGCATCCAAACAGTACAATTCTCCAATTATTTCATCTTCAAGTTTAACTGAACTACGAGCCCCATTGTTAATACTTTAACGGAAATTATTTGTAACTTGCGACAAGTAGAACAATGAGTGGATCAGGTAGACGGTTGAAAGCATTGTATATGTTGCTTCTATATAGTCTAAGAAACATATATGCAAAGCATCCAAACAGTACCATTCGCCAATTTTTTGTTCTTCAAGTTTAAGTGAACAATGAGCCCTATTGTTAATCCATTGAAGGAAATTATTTGTAACTTTCGACAAGTAGAACAATGAATGGAACAGGTAGACGGTTGAAATCTTTGTATATATTGCTTCTATATAGTCTAAGAAACCTATATGCAAAGCATCTAAACAGTAACATTCGCCAATTTTTTTATCTTCAAGTTTAAGTGAACAGCGAGCCCCATTGATAATCATGAAATGGAAATTATTTGTAACTTTCTACAAGTAGAACAATGAATGGAACAGGTAGACGGTTGAATTCTTTGTATATATTGCTTCTATATAGTCTAAGAAACATATATGCAAAGCATCCAAACAGTACAATTCGCCAATTTATTGTTCTTCAAGTTTAAGTGAACAACGAGCCCCATTGTTAATCCTTTAAAGGAAATTTTTTGTAAATTTCGACAAGTAGAACAATTATTGGAACACGTAGACTGTTGAAATCTTTGTATATATTGCTTCCATATAGTCTAAGAAACATGTACGCAAAGCATCCAAACAATACCATTTGCCAATTTTTTGGTCTTCAAGCTTAAGTGAACAATGAGACCCAATGGTTAATCCTTTATCGGAAATTATTTGTAATTTTCTACAAGTAGAACAATGAATAGAACAGGTAGACGGTTGAAATCTTTGTATATGTTGCTTCTATATAGTCTACGAAACCTATATGCAAAGCATCTAAACAGTAACAATCGCCAATTTTTTGATCTTCAAGATTAAGTGAACAGCGAGCCCCATTGATAATCATGAAATGGAAATTATTTGTAACTTTCTACAAGTAGAACAATGAATGGTACAGGTAGACGGGTGAAATATTTGTATATATTGCTTCTATATAATCTAAGAAACATATATGCAAAGCAACCAAACAGTACCATTCGCCAATTTTTTGTTCTTCAAGTTTAAGTGAACAACGAGCCCCATTGATAATCATGAAACGGAAATTATTTGTAACTTTTTACAAGTAGAACAATGAATGGAACAGGTAGACGGTTGAATTCTTTGTATTTATTGCTTCTATATAGTCTAAGAAACATATATGCAAAGCATCCAAACAGTACAATTCGCCAATTTATTGTTCTTCAAGTTTAAGTGAACAACGAGCCCCATTGTTAATCCTTTATCGGAAATTATTTGTAATTTTCGACAAGTAGAACAATGAATAGAACAGGTAGACGGTTGAAATCTTTGTATATGTTGCTTCTATATAGTCTACGAAACCTATATGCAAAGCATCTAAACAGTAACAATCGCCAATTTTTTGATCTTCAAGTTTAAGTGAACAATGAGCCCCAATGGTTAATCCTTTATCGGTAATTATTTGTAACTTTCGACAAGTAGAACAATGAATGGAACAGGTAGACGGGTGAAATCTTTCATTATATTGCTTCTAAATAGTCTAAGAAACATATATGCAAAGCATCCAAACAGTACACTTCGCCAATTTTTTGTTCTTCAAGTTTAAGTGAACTACGAGCCACATTGTTAAATCTTTAAAGGAAATTACTTGTAAATTTCGAAAAGTAGAACAATAAATGGATCAGGTAGACGGTTGAAATAATTGTATATGTTGCTTCTATATAGTCTACGAAACCTATATGCAAAGCCTCTAAACATTAACAATCGCCAATTTTTTGATCTTCAAATTTAAGTGAACAGCGAGCCCAATTGATAATCATGAAATGGAAATTATTTGTAACTTTCTACAAGTAGAACAGTGAATAGTACAGGTAGACGGGTGAACTCTTTCTATATATTGCTTCTAAATAGTCTAAGAAACATATATGCAAAGCATCCAAACAGTACAATTCGCCAATTTTTTGTTCTTCAAGTTTAAGTGAACTACGAGCCCCATTGTTAATCTTTTAAAGGAAATTATTTGTAAATTTCGACAAGTAGAACAATGAATGGAACAGGTAGACGGTTGAAATCTTTGTATATATTGCTTCTATATAGTCTAAGAAACATATATGCGAAGCATCCAAACAGTACAATTCGCCAATTTTTTGTTCTTCAAGTTTAAGTGAACTACGAGCCCCATTGTTAATCTTTTAAAGGAAATTATTTGTAATTTTCGACAAGTAGAACAATGAATGGAACAGGTAGACGGTTGAAATCATTGTATATGTTGCTTCTATATAGTCTAAGAAACATATATGCAAAGCATCCAAACAGTACAATTCGCGAATTTCTTGTTCTTCAAGTTTAAGTGAACGACGAGCCCCATTGTTAATCCTTTAAAGGAAATTATTTGTAAATTTCGGCAAGTAGAACAATGAATGGAATAGGTAGACGGTTGAAATCATTGTATGTATTGCTTCCATATAGTCTAAGAAACCTATATGCAAAGCATCCAAACAGTACCATTTGCCAATTTTTTGGTCTTCAAGTTTAAGTGAACAATGAGCCCCAATGGTTAATCCTTTATCGGAAATTATTTGTAATTTTCGACAAGTAGAACAATGAATGGAACATGTAGACGGTTGAAATATTTGTATATATTGCTTCTATATAATATAAGAAACATATATTCAAAGCATCCAAACAGTACGATTCGCCAATTTTTTGTTCTTCAAGTTTAAGTGAACTACGAGCCCAATTGTTAATCCTTTAAAGGAAATTATTTGTAAATTTCGACAAGTAGAACAATGATTGGAACACGTAGACGGTTGAAATCTTTGTATATATTGCTTCCATATAGTCTAAGAAACATGTACGCAAAGCATCCAAACAGTACCAATTGCCAATTTTTTGGTCTTCAAGTTTAAGTTAACAATGAGCCCCAATGGTTAATCCTTTATCGGAAATTATTTGTAATTTTCGACAAGTAGAACAATGAATAGAACAGGTAGACGGTTGAAATCTTTGTATATGTTGCTTCTATAAAGTCTACGAGACCTATATGCAAAGCATCTAAACAGTAACAATCGCCAATTTTTTGATCTTCAAGTTTAAGTGAACAGCGAGCCCCATTCTTAATCCTTTAAAGGAAATTATTTGTAAGTTTCGACAAGTAGAACAATAAATGGTACAGGTAGACGGTTGAAATCTTTGTATATATTGCTTCTATATAATCTAAGAAACATATATGCAAAGCATCCAAACAGTACCATTCGCCACTTTTTTGTTCTTCAAGTTTAAGTGAACAACGAGCCCCATTGATAATCATGAAACGGAAATTATTTGTAACTTTTTACAAGTAGAACAATGAATAGAACAGGTAGACGGTTGAAATCTTTGTATATGTTGCTTCTATATAGTCTAAGAAACTTATATGCAAATCATCTAAACAGTAACAAACGCCAATTTTTTGATCTTCAAGTTTAAGTGAACAGCGAGCCCCATTGGTAATCATGAAATGGAAATTATTTGTTACTTTCTACAAGTAGAACAATGAATAGTACAGGTAGACGGGTGAAATCTTTCTATATATTGATCTAAATAATCTACGAAACATATATGCAAAGCATCCAAACAGTACAATTCGCCAATTTTTTGTTCTTCAAGTTTAAGTGAACTACGAGCCCCATTGTTAATCCTTTAACGGAAATTAATTGTAACTTTCTACAAGTAGAACAATGAATGGAACATGTAGACGGTTGAAATATTTGTATATATTGCTTCTATATAATATAAGAAACATATATTCAAAGCATCCAAACAGTACGATTCGCCAATTTTTTGTTCTTCAAGTTTAAGTGAACTACGAGCCCAATTGTTAATCCTTTAAAGGAAATTATTTGTAAATTTCGACAAGTAGAACAATGATTGGAACACGTAGACGGTTGAAATCTTTGTATATATTGCTTCCATATAGTCTAAGAAACATGTACGCAAAGCATCCAAACAGTACCAATTGCCAATTTTTTGGTCTTCAAGTTTAAGTTAACAATGAGCCCCAATGGTTAATCCTTTATCGGAAATTATTTGTAATTTTCGACAAGTAGAACAATGAATAGAACAGGTAGACGGTTGAAATCTTTGTATATGTTGCTTCTATAAAGTCTACGAGACCTATATGCAAAGCATCTAAACAGTAACAATCGCCAATTTTTTGATCTTCAAGTTTAAGTGAACAGCGAGCCCCATTCTTAATCCTTTAAAGGAAATTATTTGTAAGTTTCGACAAGTAGAACAATAAATGGTACAGGTAGACGGTTGAAATCTTTGTATATATTGCTTCTATATAATCTAAGAAACATATATGCAAAGCATCCAAACAGTACCATTCGCCACTTTTTTGTTCTTCAAGTTTAAGTGAACAACGAGCCCCATTGATAATCATGAAACGGAAATTATTTGTAACTTTTTACAAGTAGAACAATGAATAGAACAGGTAGACGGTTGAAATCTTTGTATATGTTGCTTCTATATAGTCTAAGAAACTTATATGCAAATCATCTAAACAGTAACAAACGCCAATTTTTTGATCTTCAAGTTTAAGTGAACAGCGAGCCCCATTGGTAATCATGAAATGGAAATTATTTGTTACTTTCTACAAGTAGAACAATGAATAGTACAGGTAGACGGGTGAAATCTTTCTATATATTGATCTAAATAATCTACGAAACATATATGCAAAGCATCCAAACAGTACAATTCGCCAATTTTTTGTTCTTCAAGTTTAAGTGAACTACGAGCCCCATTGTTAATCCTTTAACGGAAATTAATTGTAACTTTCTACAAGTAGAACAATGATTGGAACACGTAGACGGTTGAAATCTTTGTATATATTGCTTCCATATAATCTAAGAAACATATATGCAAAGCATCCAAACAGTACAATTCGCCAATTTATTGTTCTTCAAGTTTAAGTGTACAAAGAGCCCCATTGTTAATCCTTTAAAGGAAATTATTTGTAAATTTCGACAAGTAGAACAATGAATGGAATAGGTAGGCTGTTGAAATCTTTGTATATGTTGCTTCTATAAAGTCTACGAAACCTATATGCAAAGCATCTAAACAGTAACAATCGCCAATTTTTTGATCTTCAAGTTTAAGTGAACAGCGAGCCCCATTGTTAATCCTTTATCGGAAATTATTTGTAACTTTCGACAAGTAGAACAATGATTGGAACACGTAGACTGTTGAAATCTTTGTATATATTGCTTCCATATAGTCTAAGAAACATGTACGCAAAGCATCCAAACAATACCATTTGCCAATTTTTTGGTCTTCAAGTTTAAGTGAACAATGAGACCCAATGTTTAATCCTTTATCGGAAATTATTTGTAATTTTCGACAAGTAGAACAATGAATAGAACAGGTAGACGGTTGAAATCTTTGTATATGTTGCTTCTATATAGTCTACGAAACCTATATGCAAAGCATCTAAACAGTAACAATCGCCAATTTTTTGATCTTCAAGTTTAAGTGAACAATGAGCCCCAATGGTTAATCCTTTATCGGTAATTATTTGTAACTTTCGACAAGTAGAACAATGAATGGAACAGGTAGACGGTTGAATTCTTTGTATATATTGCTTCTATATAGTCTAAGAAACATATATGCAAAGCATCCAAACAGTACAATTCGCCAATTTATTGTTTTTCAAGTTTAAGTGTACAACGAGCCCCATTGTTAATACTTTAACGGAAATTATTTGTAACTTTCGACAAGTAGAACAATGAATGGAACAGGTAGACGGTTGAAATCTTTGTATATATTGCTTCTATATAATCTAAGAAACATATATGCAAAGCATCCAAACAGTACAATTCTCCAATTATTTCATCTTCAAGTTTAACTGAACTACGAGCCCCATTGTTAATACTTTAACGGAAATTATTTGTAACTTGCGACAAGTAGAACAATGAGTGGATCAGGTAGACGGTTGAAAGCATTGTATATGTTGCTTCTATATAGTCTAAGAAACATATATGCAAAGCATCCAAACAGTACCATTCGCCAATTTTTTGTTCTTCAAGTTTAAGTGAACAATGAGCCCTATTGTTAATCCATTGAAGGAAATTATTTGTAACTTTCGACAAGTAGAACAATGAATGGAACAGGTAGACGGTTGAAATCTTTGTATATATTGCTTCTATATAGTCTAAGAAACCTATATGCAAAGCATCTAAACAGTAACATTCGCCAATTTTTTTATCTTCAAGTTTAAGTGAACAGCGAGCCCCATTGATAATCATGAAATGGAAATTATTTGTAACTTTCTACAAGTAGAACAATGAATGGAACAGGTAGACGGTTGAATTCTTTGTATATATTGCTTCTATATAGTCTAAGAAACATATATGCAAAGCATCCAAACAGTACAATTCGCCAATTTATTGTTCTTCAAGTTTAAGTGAACAACGAGCCCCATTGTTAATCCTTTAAAGGAAATTTTTTGTAAATTTCGACAAGTAGAACAATTATTGGAACACGTAGACTGTTGAAATCTTTGTATATATTGCTTCCATATAGTCTAAGAAACATGTACGCAAAGCATCCAAACAATACCATTTGCCAATTTTTTGGTCTTCAAGTTTAAGTGAACTACGAGCCACATTGTTAATCCTTTAAAGGAAATTATTTGTAAATTTCGACAAGTAGAACAATGAATCGAATAGGTAGACGGTTGAAATCTTTGTATATGTTGCTTCTATAAAGTCTACGAAACCTATATGCAAAGCATCTAAACAGTAACAATCGCCAATTTTTTGATCTTCAAGATTAAGTGAACAGCGAGCCCCATTGATAATCATGAAATGGAAATTATTTGTAACTTTCTACAAGTAGAACAATGAATGGTACAGGTAGACGGGTGAAATATTTGTATATATTGCTTCTATATAATCTAAGAAACATATATGCAAAGCAACCAAACAGTACCATTCGCCAATTTTTTGTTCTTCAAGTTTAAGTGAACAACGAGCCCCATTGATAATCATGAAACGGAAATTATTTGTAACTTTTTACAAGTAGAACAATGAATGGAACAGGTAGACGGTTGAATTCTTTGTATTTATTGCTTCTATATAGTCTAAGAAACATATATGCAAAGCATCCAAACAGTACAATTCGCCAATTTATTGTTCTTCAAGTTTAAGTGAACAACGAGCCCCATTGTTAATCCTTTATCGGAAATTATTTGTAATTTTCGACAAGTAGAACAATGAATAGAACAGGTAGACGGTTGAAATCTTTGTATATGTTGCTTCTATATAGTCTAAGAAACATATATGCAAAGCATCCAAACAGTACAATTCGCCAATTTATTGTTTTTCAAGTTTAAGTGAACAACGAGCCCCATTGTTAATCCTTTATCGGTAATTATTTGTAACTTTCGACAAGTAGAACAATGAATGGAACAGGTAGACGGTTGAATTCTTTGTATATATTGCTTCTATATAGTCTAAGAAACATATATGCAAAGCATCCAAACAGTACAATTCGCCAATTTATTGTTCTTCATGTTTAAGTGTACAACGAGCCCCATTGTTAATACTTTAACGGAAATTATTTGTAACTTTCGACAAGTAGAACAATGAATGGAACAGGTAGACGGTTGAAATCTTTGTATATATTGCTTCTATATAATCTAAGAAACATATATGCAAAGCATCCAAACAGTACAATTCTCCAATTATTTCATCTTCAAGTTTAACTGAACTACGAGCCCCATTGTTAATACTTTAACGGAAATTATTTGTAACTTGCGACAAGTAGAACAATGAGTGGATCAGGTAGACGGTTGAAAGCATTGTATATGTTGCTTCTATATAGTCTAAGAAACATATATGCAAAGCATCCAAACAGTACCATTCGCCAATTTTTTGTTCTTCAAGTTTAAGTGAACAATGAGCCCTATTGTTAATCCATTGAAGGAAATTATTTGTAACTTTCGACAAGTAGAACAATGAATGGAACAGGTAGACGGTTGAAATCTTTGTATATATTGCTTCTATATAGTCTAAGAAACCTATATGCAAAGCATCTAAACAGTAACATTCGCCAATTTTTTTATCTTCAAGTTTAAGTGAACAGCGAGCCCCATTGATAATCATGAAATGGAAATTATTTGTAACTTTCTACAAGTAGAACAATGAATGGAACAGGTAGACGGTTGAATTCTTTGTATATATTGCTTCTATATAGTCTAAGAAACATATATGCAAAGCATCCAAACAGTACAATTCGCCAATTTATTGTTCTTCAAGTTTAAGTGAACAACGAGCCCCATTGTTAATCCTTTAAAGGAAATTTTTTGTAAATTTCGACAAGTAGAACAATTATTGGAACACGTAGACTGTTGAAATCTTTGTATATATTGCTTCCATATAGTCTAAGAAACATGTACGCAAAGCATCCAAACAATACCATTTGCCAATTTTTTGGTCTTCAAGCTTAAGTGAACAATGAGACCCAATGGTTAATCCTTTATCGGAAATTATTTGTAATTTTCTACAAGTAGAACAATGAATAGAACAGGTAGACGGTTGAAATCTTTGTATATGTTGCTTCTATATAGTCTACGAAACCTATATGCAAAGCATCTAAACAGTAACAATCGCCAATTTTTTGATCTTCAAGATTAAGTGAACAGCGAGCCCCATTGATAATCATGAAATGGAAATTATTTGTAACTTTCTACAAGTAGAACAATGAATGGTACAGGTAGACGGGTGAAATATTTGTATATATTGCTTCTATATAATCTAAGAAACATATATGCAAAGCAACCAAACAGTACCATTCGCCAATTTTTTGTTCTTCAAGTTTAAGTGAACAACGAGCCCCATTGATAATCATGAAACGGAAATTATTTGTAACTTTTTACAAGTAGAACAATGAATGGAACAGGTAGACGGTTGAATTCTTTGTATTTATTGCTTCTATATAGTCTAAGAAACATATATGCAAAGCATCCAAACAGTACAATTCGCCAATTTATTGTTCTTCAAGTTTAAGTGAACAACGAGCCCCATTGTTAATCCTTTATCGGAAATTATTTGTAATTTTCGACAAGTAGAACAATGAATAGAACAGGTAGACGGTTGAAATCTTTGTATATGTTGCTTCTATATAGTCTACGAAACCTATATGCAAAGCATCTAAACAGTAACAATCGCCAATTTTTTGATCTTCAAGTTTAAGTGAACAATGAGCCCCAATGGTTAATCCTTTATCGGTAATTATTTGTAACTTTCGACAAGTAGAACAATGAATGGAACAGGTAGACGGGTGAAATCTTTCATTATATTGCTTCTAAATAGTCTAAGAAACATATATGCAAAGCATCCAAACAGTACACTTCGCCAATTTTTTGTTCTTCAA
Organism: Cerceris ruficornis; assembly: GCA_963989415.1. Taxonomy (NCBI): domain Eukaryota; kingdom Metazoa; phylum Arthropoda; class Insecta; order Hymenoptera; family Crabronidae; genus Cerceris; species Cerceris ruficornis. The sequence continues at coordinate 9,357 of CAXDIW010000340.1, read as the reverse complement.
GTTTAAGTGAACTACGAGCCACATTGTTAAATCTTTAAAGGAAATTACTTGTAAATTTCGAAAAGTAGAACAATAAATGGATCAGGTAGACGGTTGAAATAATTGTATATGTTGCTTCTATATAGTCTACGAAACCTATATGCAAAGCCTCTAAACATTAACAATCGCCAATTTTTTGATCTTCAAATTTAAGTGAACAGCGAGCCCCATTGATAATCATGAAATGGAAATTATTTGTAACTTTCTACAAGTAGAACAGTGAATAGTACAGGTAGACGGGTGAACTCTTTCTATATATTGCTTCTAAATAGTCTAAGAAACATATATGCAAAGCATCCAAACAGTACAATTCGCCAATTTTTTGTTCTTCAAGTTTAAGTGAACTACGAGCCCCATTGTTAATCTTTTAAAGGAAATTATTTGTAAATTTCGACAAGTAGAACAATGAATGGAACAGGTAGACGGTTGAAATCTTTGTATATATTGCTTCTATATAGTCTAAGAAACATATATGCGAAGCATCCAAACAGTACAATTCGCCAATTTTTTGTTCTTCAAGTTTAAGTGAACTACGAGCCCCATTGTTAATCTTTTAAAGGAAATTATTTGTAATTTTCGACAAGTAGAACAATGAATGGAACAGGTAGACGGTTGAAATCATTGTATATGTTGCTTCTATATAGTCTAAGAAACATATATGCAAAGCATCCAAACAGTATAATTCGCGAATTTCTTGTTCTTCAAGTTTAAGTGAACGACGAGCCCCATTGTTAATCCTTTAAAGGAAATTATTTGTAAATTTCGGCAAGTAGAACAATGAATGGAATAGGTAGACGGTTGAAATCTTTGTATATATTGCTTCCATATAGTCTAAGAAACATGTACGCAAAGCATCCAAACAGTACCAATTGCCAATTTTTTGGTCTTCAAGTTTAAGTTAACAATGAGCCCCAATGGTTAATCCTTTATCGGAAATTATTTGTAATTTTCGACAAGTAGAACAATGAATAGAACAGGTAGACGGTTGAAATCTTTGTATATGTTGCTTCTATAAAGTCTACGAGACCTATATGCAAAGCATCTAAACAGTAACAATCGCCAATTTTTTGATCTTCAAGTTTAAGTGAACAGCGAGCCCCATTCTTAATCCTTTAAAGGAAATTATTTGTAAGTTTCGACAAGTAGAACAATAAATGGTACAGGTAGACGGTTGAAATCTTTGTATATATTGCTTCTATATAATCTAAGAAACATATATGCAAAGCATCCAAACAGTACCATTCGCCACTTTTTTGTTCTTCAAGTTTAAGTGAACAACGAGCCCCATTGATAATCATGAAACGGAAATTATTTGTAACTTTTTACAAGTAGAACAATGAATAGAACAGGTAGACGGTTGAAATCTTTGTATATGTTGCTTCTATATAGTCTAAGAAACTTATATGCAAATCATCTAAACAGTAACAAACGCCAATTTTTTGATCTTCAAGTTTAAGTGAACAGCGAGCCCCATTGGTAATCATGAAATGGAAATTATTTGTTACTTTCTACAAGTAGAACAATGAATAGTACAGGTAGACGGGTGAAATCTTTCTATATATTGATCTAAATAATCTACGAAACATATATGCAAAGCATCCAAACAGTACAATTCGCCAATTTTTTGTTCTTCAAGTTTAAGTGAACTACGAGCCCCATTGTTAATCCTTTAACGGAAATTAATTGTAACTTTCTACAAGTAGAACAATGATTGGAACACGTAGACGGTTGAAATCTTTGTATATATTGCTTCCATATAATCTAAGAAACATATATGCAAAGCATCCAAACAGTACAATTCGCCAATTTATTGTTCTTCAAGTTTAAGTGTACAAAGAGCCCCATTGTTAATCCTTTAAAGGAAATTATTTGTAAATTTCGACAAGTAGAACAATGAATGGAATAGGTAGGCTGTTGAAATCTTTGTATATGTTGCTTCTATAAAGTCTACGAAACCTATATGCAAAGCATCTAAACAGTAACAATCGCCAATTTTTTGATCTTCAAGTTTAAGTGAACAGCGAGCCCCATTGTTAATCCTTTATCGGAAATTATTTGTAACTTTCGACAAGTAGAACAATGATTGGAACACGTAGACTGTTGAAATCTTTGTATATATTGCTTCCATATAGTCTAAGAAACATGTACGCAAAGCATCCAAACAATACCATTTGCCAATTTTTTGGTCTTCAAGTTTAAGTGAACAATGAGACCCAATGTTTAATCCTTTATCGGAAATTATTTGTAATTTTCGACAAGTAGAACAATGAATAGAACAGGTAGACGGTTGAAATCTTTGTATATGTTGCTTCTATATAGTCTACGAAACCTATATGCAAAGCATCTAAACAGTAACAATCGCCAATTTTTTGATCTTCAAGTTTAAGTGAACAATGAGCCCCAATGGTTAATCCTTTATCGGTAATTATTTGTAACTTTCGACAAGTAGAACAATGAATGGAACAGGTAGACGGTTGAATTCTTTGTATATATTGCTTCTATATAGTCTAAGAAACATATATGCAAAGCATCCAAACAGTACAATTCGCCAATTTATTGTTTTTCAAGTTTAAGTGAACAACGAGCCCCATTGTTAATCCTTTATCGGTAATTATTTGTATCTTTCGACAAGTAGAACTATGAATGGAACAGGTAGACGGTTGAATTCTTTGTATATATTGCTTCTATATAGTCTAAGAAACATATATGCAAAGCATCCAAACAGTACAATTCGCCAATTTATTGTTCTTCATGTTTAAGTGTACAACGAGCCCCATTGTTAATACTTTAACGGAAATTATTTGTAACTTTCGACAAGTAGAACAATGAATGGAACAGGTAGACGGTTGAAATCTTTGTATATATTGCTTCTATATAATCTAAGAAACATATATGCAAAGCATCCAAACAGTACAATTCTCCAATTATTTCATCTTCAAGTTTAACTGAACTACGAGCCCCATTGTTAATACTTTAACGGAAATTATTTGTAACTTGCGACAAGTAGAACAATGAGTGGATCAGGTAGACGGTTGAAAGCATTGTATATGTTGCTTCTATATAGTCTAAGAAACATATATGCAAAGCATCCAAACAGTACCATTCGCCAATTTTTTGTTCTTCAAGTTTAAGTGAACAATGAGCCCTATTGTTAATCCATTGAAGGAAATTATTTGTAACTTTCGACAAGTAGAACAATGAGTGGAACAGGTAGACGGTTGAAATCTTTGTATATATTGCTTCTATATAGTCTAAGAAACCTATATGCAAAGCATCTAAACAGTAACATTCGCCAATTTTTTGATCTTCAAGTTTAAGTGAACAGCGAGCCCCATTGATAATCATGAAATGGAAATTATTTGTAACTTTCTACAAGTAGAACAATGAATGGAACAGGTAGACGGTTGAATTCTTTGTATATATTGCTTCTATATAGTCTAAGAAACATATATGCAAAGCATCCAAACAGTACAATTCGCCAATTTATTGTTCTTCAAGTTTAAGTGAACAACGAGCCCCATTGTTAATCCTTTAAAGGAAATTTTTTGTAAATTTCGACAAGTAGAACAATGATTGGAACACGCAGACTGTTGAAATCTTTGTATATATTGCTTCCATATAGTCTAAGAAACATGTACGCAAAGCATCCAAACAATACCATTTGCCAATTTTTTGGTCTTCAAGATTAAGTGAACAATGAGACCCAATGGTTAATCCTTTATCGGAAATTATTTGTAATTTTCTACAAGTAGAACAATGAATAGAACAGGTAGACGGTTGAAATCTTTGTAAATGTTGCTTCTATATAGTCTACGAAACCTATATGCAAAGCATCTAAACAGTAACAATCGCCAATTTTTTGATCTTCAAGTTTAAGTGAACAGCGAGCCCCATTGATAATCATGAAATGGAAATTATTTGTAAATTTCTACAAGTAGAACAATGAATAGTACAGGTAGACGGGTGAAATCTTTCTATATATTGATCTAAATAGTCTAAGAAACATATATGCAAAGCATCCAAACAGTACACTTCGCCAATTTTTTGTTCTTCAAGTTTAAGTGAACTACGAGCCACATTGTTAAACCTTTAAAGGAAATTATTTGTAAATTTCGACAAGTAGAACAATGAATGGAATAGGTAGACGGTTGAAATCTTTGTATATGTTGCTTCTATAAAGTCTACGAAACCTATATGCAAAGCATCTAAACAGTAACAATCGCCAATTTTTTGATCTTCAAGTTTAAGTGAACAGCGAGCCCCATTGTTAATCCTTTATCGGAAATTATTTGTAACTTTCGACAAGTAGAACAATGATTGGAACAGTTAGACGGTTGAAATCTTTGTATATATTGCTTCCATATAGTCTAAGAAACATGTACGCAAAGCATCCAAACAATACCATTTGCCAATTTTTTGGTCTTCAAGTTTAAGTGAACAATGAGACCCAATGTTTAATCCTTTATCGGAAATTATTTGTAATTTTCGGCAAGTAGAACAATGAATAGACAGGTAGACGGTTGAAATCTTTGTATATGTTGCTTCTATATAGTCTACGAAACCTATATGCAAAGCATCTAAACAGTAACAATCGCCAATTTTTTGATCTTCAAGTTTAAGTGAACAATGAGCCCCAATGGTTAATCCTTTATCGGTAATTATTTGTAACTTTCGACAAGTAGAACAATGAATGGAACAGGTAGACGGTTGAAATCTTTGTATATATTGCTTCTATATAATCTAAGAAACATATATGCAAAGCATCCAAACAGTACAATTCTCCAATTATTTCATCTTCAAGTTTAAGTGAACTACGAGCCCCATTGTTAATACTTTAACGGAAATTATTTGTAACTTGCGACAAGTAGAACAATGAGTGGATCAGGTAGACGGTTGAAAGCATTGTATATGTTGCTTCTATATAGTCTAAGAAACATATATGCAAAGCATCCAAACAGTACCATTCGCCAATTTTTTGTTCTTCAAGTTTAAGTGAACAATGAGCCCTATTGTTAATCCATTGAAGGAAATTATTTGTAACTTTCGACAAGTAGAACAATGAATGGAACAGGTAGACGGTTGAAATCTTTGTATATATTGCTTCTATATAGTCTAAGAAACCTATATGCAAAGCATCTAAACAGTAACATTCGCCAATTTTTTGATCTTCAAGTTTAAGTGAACAGCGAGCCCCATTGATAATCATGAAATGGAAATTATTTGTAACTTTCTACAAGTAGAACAATGAATGGTACAGGTAGACGGGTGAAATATTTGTATATATTGCTTCAATATAATCTAAGAAACATATATGCAAAGCAACCAAACAGTACCATTCGCCAATTTTTTGTTCTTCAAGTTTAAGTGAACAACGAGCCCCATTGATAATCATGAAACGGAAATTATTTGTAACTTTTTACAAGTAGAACAATGAATGGAACAGGTAGACGGTTGAATTCTTTGTATTTATTGCTTCTATATAGTCTAAGAAACATATATGCAAAGCATCCAAACAGTACAATTCGCCAATTTATTGTTCTTCAAGTTTAAGTGAACAACGAGCCCCATTGTTAATCCTTTAAAGGAAATTATTTGTAAATTTCGACAAGTAGAACAATGATTGGAACACGTAGACGGTTGAAATCTTTGTATATATTGCTTCCATATAGTCTAAGAAACATGTACGCAAAGCATCCAAACAATACCATTTGCCAATTTTTTGGTCTTCAAGCTTAAGTGAACAATGAGACCCAACGGTTAATCCTTTATCGGAAATTATTTGTAATTTTCTACAAGTAGAACAATGAATAGAACAGGTAGACGGTTGAAATCTTTGTATATGTTGCTTCTATATAGTCTACGAAACCTATATGCAAAGCATCTAAACAGTAACAATCGCCAATTTTTTGATCTTCATGTTTAAGTGAACAGCGAGCCCCATTGATAATCATGAAATGGAAATTATTTGTAAATTTCGACAAGTAGAACAATGAATGGAATAGGTAGACGGTTGAAATCTTTGTATATGTTGCTTCTATAAAGTCTACGAAACCTATATGCAAAGCATCTAAACAGTAACAATCGCCAATTTTTTGATCTTCAAGTTTAAGTGAACAGCGAGCCCCATTGTTAATCCTTTATCGGAAATTATTTGTAACTTTCGACAAGTAGAACAATGATTGGAACACGTAGACTGTTGAAATCTTTGTATATATTGCTTCCATATAGTCTAAGAAACATGTACGCAAAGCATCCAAACAATACCATTTGCCAATTTTTTGGTCTTCAAGTTTAAGTGAACAATGAGACCCAATGTTTAATCCTTTATCGGAAATTATTTGTAATTTTCGGCAAGTAGAACAATGAATAGACAGGTAGACGGTTGAAATCTTTGTATATGTTGCTTCTATATAGTCTACGAAACCTATATGCAAAGCATCTAAACAGTAACAATCGCCAATTTCTTGATCTTCAAGTTTAAGTGAACAATGAGCCCCAATGGTTAATCCTTTATCGGTAATTATTTGTAACTTTCGACAAGTAGAACAATAAATGGAACAGGTAGACGGTTGAAATCTTTGTATATATTGCTTCTATATAATCTAAGAAACATATATGCAAAGCATCCAAACAGTACAATTCTCCAATTATTTCATCTTCAAGTTTAAGTGAACTACGAGCCCCATTGTTAATACCTTAACGGAAATTATTTGTAACTTGCGACAAGTAGAACAATGAGTGGATCAGGTAGACGGTTGAAAGCATTGTATATGTTGCTTCTATATAGTCTAAGAAACATATATGCAAAGCATCCAAACAGTACCATTCGCCAATTTTTTGTTCTTCAAGTTTAAGTGAACAATGAGCCCTATTGTTAATCCATTGAAGGAAATTATTTGTAACTTTCGACAAGTAGAACAATGAATGGAACAGGTAGACGGTTGAAATCTTTGTATATATTGCTTCTATATAGTCTAAGAAACCTATATGCAAAGCATCTAAACAGTAACATTCGCCAATTTTTTGATCTTCAAGTTTAAGTGAACAGCGAGCCCCATTGATAATCATGAAATGGAAATTATTTGTAACTTTCTACAAGTAGAACAATGAATGGAACAGGTAGACGGTTGAATTCTTTGTATATATTGCTTCTATATAGTCTAAGAAACATATATGCAAAGCATCCAAACAGTACAATTCGCCAATTTATTGTTCTTCAAGTTTAAGTGAACAACGAGCCCCATTGTTAATCCTTTAAAGGAAATTTTTTGTAAATTTCGACAAGTAGAACAATTATTGGAACACGTAGACTGTTGAAATCTTTGTATATATTGCTTCTATATAATCTAAGAAACACATATGCAAAGCATCCAAACAGTACCATTCGCCACTTTTTTGTTCTTCAAGTTTAAGTGAACAACGAGCCCCATTGATAATCATGAAACGGAAATTATTTGTAACTTTTTACAAGTAGAACAATGAATAGAACAGGTAGACGGTTGAAATCTTTGTATATGTTGCTGCTATATAGTCTAAGAAACTTATATGCAAATCATCTAAACAGTAACAAACGCCAATTTTTTGATCTTCAAGTTTAAGTGAACAGCGAGCCCCATTGATAATCATGAAATGGAAATTATTTGTAACTTTCTACAAGTAGAACAATGAATAGTACAGGTAGACGGGTGAAATCTTTCTATATATTGATCTAAATAGTCTAAGAAACATATATGCAAAGCATCCAAACAGTACACTTCGCCAATTTTTTGTTCTTCAAGTTTAAGTGAACTACGAGCCACATTGTTAATCCTTTAAAGGAAATTATTTGTAAATTTCGACAAGTAGAACAATGAATCGAATAGGTAGACGGTTGAAATCTTTGTATATGTTGCTTCTATAAAGTCTACGAAACCTATATGCAAAGCATCTAAACAGTAAAAATCGCCAATTTTTTGATCTTCAAGTTTAAGTGAACAGCGAGCCCCATTGTTAATCCTTTATCGGAAATTATTTGTAACTTTCGACAAGTAGAACAATGATTGGAACACGTAGACTGTTGAAATCTTTGTATATATTGCTTCCATATAGTCTAAGAAACATGTACGCAAAGCATCCAAACAATACCATTTGCCAATTTTTTGGTCTTCAAGTTTAAGTGAACAATGAGACCCAATGTTTAATCCTTTATCGGAAATTATTTGTAATTTTCGGCAAGTAGTACAATGAATAGACAGGTAGACGGTTGAAATCTTTGTATATGTTGCTTCTATATAGTCTACGAAACCTATATGCAAAGCATCTAAACAGTAACAATCGCCAATTTTTTGATCTTCAAGTTTAAGTGAACAATGAGCCCCAATGGTTAATCCTTTATCGGTAATTATTTGTAACTTTCGACAAGTAGAACAATGAATGGAACAGGTAGACGGTTGAATTCTTTGTATATATTGCTTCTATATAGTCTAAGAAACATATATGCAAAGCATCCAAACAGTACAAATCGCCAATTTATTGTTCTTCATGTTTAAGTGTACAACGAGCCCCATTGTTAATCCTTTAAAGGAAATTATTTGTAAATTTCGACAAGTAGAACAATGAATGGAACAGGTAGACGGTTGAATTCTTTGTATATATTGCTTCTATATAGTCTAAGAAACATATATGCAAAGCATCCAAACAGTACAATTCGCCAATTTATTGTTTTTCAAGTTTAAGTGAACAACGAGCCCCATTGTTAATCCTTTATCGGTAATTATTTGTAACTTTCGACAAGTAGAACAATGAATGGAACAGGTAGACGGTTGAAATCTTTGTATATATTGCTTCCATATAGTCCAAGAAACATATATGCAAAGCGTCCAACAGTACAATTCGCCAATTTTTTGTTCTTCAAGTTTAAGTGAACAATGAGCCCCATTCTAAATCCTTTATCGGAAATTATTTGTAACTTTCGACAAGTAGAACAATGAATAGAACAGGTAGACGGTTGAAATCTTTGTATATATTGCTTCTATATAGTCTAAGAAACATATATGCAAAGCATCCAAACAGTACCATTCGCCAATTTTTTGTTCTTCAAGTTTAGGTGAACAACGAGCCCCATTGTTAATCCTTTAAAGGAAATTATTTGTAACTTTCGACGAGGATAACAATGAATGGAACAGGTAGACGGTTGAAATCATTGTATATATTGCTTCTAAATAGTCTAAGAAACATATATGCAAAGCATCCAAACAGTACCATTTGCCAATTTTTTGTTCTTCAAGTTTAAGTGAACAATGAGCCCCAATGGTTAATCCTTTATCGGAAATTATTTGT
>CAXDIW010000339.1:355000-391291 GCA_963989415.1 Cerceris ruficornis | reverse complement strand
ATACTTTACGATTTTTTCTCTCGATTTTATCGGTATAGGAAAGCGTTGTAGAGGAAAACGTTTGGGACGAAAGTTTCATGGCTTGCGATGCTCTACAAGAATACGACCCTTCGATCGCCCGCCGAAATTAGGAAATCGGTTAATTAACAATAAGTTGCAAAAATTTGTTTATTAACAAAAATTTTCGCCCCGGGCAATATTGTTTCTCTTTCGATTCCGCGCCAGAAAGTATTAAAACTTTTTCCACTAGGTCGCACCGCTGCCGCTCTACTGTCTTGGCGGAAACACCACTGCCGCCCGTCCTTACGAAATCGGTTAATCAACAATAAGTCGCAAAATTGGCCTATTAACGAAATTTTTCGCCCAGTGCAATGTTGTTTCTTTTTCGATTCTGCGTAAAAAAGAAAGATACACTTTTTCCTCTAAGTCGCACCGTTGAGGCTCCACACTCTTGTAAAGGTCTACGCCGCTAGGACTTAGAAAAATTTTCATACTTTACGATTTTTTCTCTCGATTTTATCGGTATAGGAAAGCGTTGTAGAGGAAAACGTTTGGGACGAAAGTTTCATGGCTTGCGATGCTCTACAAGAATACGACATTTCGATCGCCCGCCGAAATTAGGAAATCGGTTAATTAACAATAAGTTGCAAAAATTTGTTTATTAACAAAAATTTTCGCCCCGGACAATATTGTTTCTCTTTCGATTCCGCGCCAGAAAGTATTAAAACTTTTTCCTCTAGGTCGCACCGCTGCCGCTCTACTGTCTTGGCGGAAACACCACTGCCGCTCGTCCTTACGAAATCGGTTAATCAACAATAAGTCGCAAAATTGGCCTATTAACGAAATTTTTCGCCCAGTGCAATGTTGTTTCTTTTTCGATTCTGCGTAAAAAAGAAAGATACACTTTTTCCTCTAAGTCGCACCGTTGAGGCTCCACACTCTTGTAAAGGTCTAAGCCGCTAGGACTTAGAAAAATTTTCATACTTTACGATTTTTTCTCTCGATTTTATCGGTATAGGAAAGCGTTGCAGAGGAAAACGTGTGGGACGAAAGTTTCATGGCTTGCGATGCTCTACAAGAATACGACACTTCGATCGCCCGCCGAAATTAGGAAATCTGTTAATTAACAATAAGTTGCAAAAATTTGTTTATTAACAAAAATTTTCGCCCCGGGCAATATTGTTTCTCTTTCGATTCCGCGCCAGAAAGTATTAAAACTTTTTCCTCTAGGTCGCACCGCTGCCGCTCTACTGTCTTGGCGGAAACACCACTGCCGCCCGTCCTTACGAAATCGGTTAATCAACAATAAGTCGCAAAATTGGCCTATTAACGAATTTTTTCGCCCAGTGCAATGTTGTTTCTTTTTCGATTCTGCGTAAAAAAGAAAGATACACTTTTTCCTCTAAGTCGCACCGTTGAGGCTCCACACTCTTGTAAAGGTCTACGCCGCTAGGACTTAGAAAAATTTACATACTTTACGATTTTTTCTCTCGATTTTATCGGTATAGGAAAGCGTTGTAGAGGAAAACGTTTGGGACGAAAGTTTCATGGTTTGCGATGCTCTACAAGAATACGACATTTCGATCGCCCGCCGAAATTAGGAAATCGGTTAATTAACAATAAGTTGCAAAAATTTGTTTATTAACAAAAATTTTCGCCCCGGGCAATATTGTTTCTCTTTCGATTCCGCGCCAGAAAGTATTAAAACTTTTTCCTCTAGGTCGCACCGCTGCCGCTCTACTGTCTTGGCGGAAACACCACTGCCGCCCGTCCTTACGAAATCGGTTAATCAACAATAAGTCGCAAAATTGGCCTATTAACGAAATTTTTCGCCCAGTGCAATGTTGTTTCTTTTTCGATTCTGCGTAAAAAAGAAAGATACACTTTTTCCTCTAAGTCGCACCGTTGAGGCTCCACACTCTTGTAAAGGTCTACGCCGCTAGGACTTAGAAAAATTTTCATACTTTACGATTTTTTCTCTCGATTTTATCGGTATAGGAAAGCGTTGTAGAGGAAAACGTTTGGGACGAAAGTTTCATGGCTTGCGATGCTCTACAAGAATACGACATTTCGATCGCCCGCCGAAATTAGGAAATCGGTTAATTAACAATAAGTTGCAAAAATTTGTTTATTAACAAAAATTTTCGTCCCGGACAATATTGTTTCTCTTTCGATTCCGCGCCAGAAAGTATTAAAACTTTTTCCTCTAGGTCGCACCGCTGCCGCTCTACTGTCTTGGCGGAAACACCACTGCCGCTCGTCCTTACGAAATCGGTTAATCAACAATAAGTCGCAAAATTGGCCTATTAACGAAATTTTTCGCCCAGTGCAATGTTGTTTCTTTTTCGATTCTGCGTAAAAAAGAAAGATACACTTTTTCCTCTAAGTCGCACCGTTGAGGCTCCACACTCTTGTAAAGGTCTACGCCGCTAGGACTTAGAAAAATTTTCATACTTTACGATTTTTTCTCTCGATTTTATCGGTATAGGAAAGCGTTGTAGAGGAAAACGTTTGGGACGAAAGTTTCATGGCTTGCGATGCTCTACAAGAATACGACACTTCGATCGCCCGCCGAAATTAGGAAATCGGTTAATTAACAATAAGTTGCAAAAATTTGTTTATTAACAAAAATTTTCGCCCCGGGCAATACTGTTTCTCTTTCGATTCCGCGCCAGAAAGTATTAAAACTTTTTCCACTAGGTCGCACCGCTGCCGCTCTACTGTCTTGGCGGAAACACCACTGCCGCCCGTCCTTACGAAATCGGTTAATCAACAATAAGTCGCAAAATTGGCCTATTAACGAAATTTTTCGCCCAGTGCAATGTTGTTTCTTTTTCGATTCTGCGTAAAAAAGAAAGATACACTTTTTCCTCTAAGTCGCACCGTTGAGGCTCCACACTCTTGTAAAGGTCTACGCCGCTAGGACTTAGAAAAATTTTCATACTTTACGATTTTTTCTCTCGATTTTATCGGTATAGGAAAGCGTTGTAGAGGAAAACGTTTGGGACGAAAGTTTCATGGCTTGCGATGCTCTACAAGAATACGACATTTCGATCGCCCGCCGAAATTAGGAAATCGGTTAATTAACAATAAGTTGCAAAAATTTGTTTATTAACAAAAATTTTCGCCCCGGGCAATATTGTTTCTCTTTCCATTCTGCACCAGAAAGTATTAAAACATTTTCCTCTAGGTCGCACCGCTGCCGCTCTACTGTCTTGGCGGGAATACCACTGCCGCTCGTCCTTACGAAATCGGTTAATCAACAATAAGTCGCAAAATTGGCCTATTAACGAAATTTTTCGCCCAGTGCAATGTTGTTTCTTTTTCGATTCTGCGTAAAAAAGAAAGATACACTTTTTCCTCTAAGTCGCACCGTTGAGGCTCCACACTCTTGTAAAGGTCTACGCCGCTAGGACTTAGAAAAATTTTCATACTTTACGATTTTTTCTCTCGATTTTATCGGTATAGGAAAGCGTTGTAGAGGAAAACGTTTGGGACGAAAGTTTCATGGCTTGCGATGCTCTACAAGAATACGACCCTTCGATCGCCCGCCGAAATTAGGAAATCGGTTAATTAACAATAAGTTGCAAAAATTTGTTTATTAACAAAAATTTTCGCCCCGGGCAATATTGTTTCTCTTTCGATTCCGCGCCAGAAAGTATTAAAACTTTTTCCACTAGGTCGCACCGCTGCCGCTCTACTGTCTTGGCGGAAACACCACTGCCGCCCGTCCTTACGAAATCGGTTAATCAACAATAAGTCGCAAAATTGGCCTATTAACGAAATTTTTCGCCCAGTGCAATGTTGTTTCTTTTTCGATTCTGCGTAAAAAAGAAAGATACACTTTTTCCTCTAAGTCGCACCGTTGAGGCTCCACACTCTTGTAAAGGTCTACGCCGCTAGGACTTAGAAAAATTTTCATACTTTACGATTTTTTCTCTCGATTTTATCGGTATAGGAAAGCGTTGTAGAGGAAAACGTTTGGGACGAAAGTTTCATGGCTTGCGATGCTCTACAAGAATACGACATTTCGATCGCCCGCCGAAATTAGGAAATCGGTTAATTAACAATAAGTTGCAAAAATTTGTTTATTAACAAAAATTTTCGCCCCGGGCAATATTGTTTCTCTTTCCATTCTGCACCAGAAAGTATTAAAACATTTTCCTCTAGGTCGCACCGCTGCCGCTCTACTGTCTTGGCGGGAATACCACTGCCGCTCGTCCTTACGAAATCGGTTAATCAACAATAAGTCGCAAAATTGGCCTATTAACGAAATTTTTCGCCCAGTGCAATGTTGTTTCTTTTTCGATTCTGCGTAAAAAAGAAAGATACACTTTTTCCTCTAAGTCGCACCGTTGAGGCTCCACACTCTTGTAAAGGTCTACGCCGCTAGGACTTAGAAAAATTTTCATACTTTACGATTTTTTCTCTCGATTTTATCGGTATAGGAAAGCGTTGTAGAGGAAAACGTTTGGGACGAAAGTTTCATGGCTTGCGATGCTCTACAAGAATACGACATTTCGATCGCCCGCCGAAATTAGGAAATCGGTTAATTAACAATAAGTTGCAAAAATTTGTTTATTAACAAAAATTTTCGCCCCGGGCAATATTGTTTCTCTTTCCATTCTGCACCAGAAAGTATTAAAACATTTTCCTCTAGGTCGCACCGCTGCCGCTCTACTGTCTTGGCGGGAATACCACTGCCGCTCGTCCTTACGAAATCGGTTAATCAACAATAAGTCGCAAAATTGGCCTATTAACGAAATTTTTCGCCCAGTGCAATGTTGTTTCTTTTTCGATTCTGCGTAAAAAAGAAAGATACACTTTTTCCTCTAAGTCGCACCGTTGAGGCTCCACACTCTTGTAAAGGTCTACGCCGCTAGGACTTAGAAAAATTTTCATACTTTACGATTTTTTCTCTCGATTTTATCGGTATAGGAAAGCGTTGTAGAGGAAAACGTTTGGGACGAAAGTTTCATGGCTTGCGATGCTCTACAAGAATACGACCCTTCGATCGCCCGCCGAAATTAGGAAATCGGTTAATTAACAATAAGTTGCAAAAATTTGTTTATTAACAAAAATTTTCGCCCCGGGCAATATTGTTTCTCTTTCGATTCCGCGCCAGAAAGTATTAAAACTTTTTCCACTAGGTCGCACCGCTGCCGCTCTACTGTCTTGGCGGAAACACCACTGCCGCCCGTCCTTACGAAATCGGTTAATCAACAATAAGTCGCAAAATTGGCCTATTAACGAAATTTTTCGCCCAGTGCAATGTTGTTTCTTTTTCGATTCTGCGTAAAAAAGAAAGATACACTTTTTCCTCTAAGTCGCACCGTTGAGGCTCCACACTCTTGTAAAGGTCTACGCCGCTAGGACTTAGAAAAATTTTCATACTTTACGATTTTTTCTCTCGATTTTATCGGTATAGGAAAGCGTTGTAGAGGAAAACGTTTGGGACGAAAGTTTCATGGCTTGCGATTCTCTACAAGAATACGACATTTCGATCGCCCGCCGAAATTAGGAAATCGGTTAATTAACAATAAGTTGCAAAAATTTGTTTATTAACAAAAATTTTCGCCCCGGGCAATATTGTTTCTCTTTCGATTCCGCGCCAGAAAGTATTAAAACTTTTTCCTCTAGGTCGCACCGCTGCCGCTCTACTGTCTTGGCGGGAATACCACTGCCGCTCGTCCTTACGAAATCGGTTAATCAACAATAAGTCGCAAAATTGGCCTATTAACGAAATTTTTCGCCCAGTGCAATGTTGTTTCTTTTTCGATTCTGCGTAAAAAAGAAAGATACACTTTTTCCTCTAAGTCGCACCGTTGAGGCTCCACACTCTTGTAAAGGTCTACGCCGCTAGGACTTAGAAAAATTTTCATACTTTACGATTTTTTCTCTCGATTTTATCGGTATAGGAAAGCGTTGTAGAGGAAAACGTTTGGGACGAAAGTTTCATGGTTTGCGATGCTCTACAAGAATACGACATTTCGATCGCCCGCCGAAATTAGGAAATCGGTTAATTAACAATAAGTTGCAAAAATTTGTTTATTAACAAAAATTTTCGCCCCGGGCAATATTGTTTCTCTTTCGATTCCGCGCCAGAAAGTATTAAAACTTTTTCCTCTAGGTCGCACCGCTGCCGCTCTACTGTCTTGGCGGAAACACCACTGCCGCCCGTCCTTACGAAATCGGTTAATCAACAATAAGTCGCAAAATTGGCCTATTAACGAAATTTTTCGCCCAGTGCAATGTTGTTTCTTTTTCGATTCTGCGTAAAAAAGAAAGATACACTTTTTCCTCTAAGTCGCACCGTTGAGGCTCCACACTCTTGTAAAGGTCTACGCCGCTAGGACTTAGAAAAATTTTCATACTTTACGATTTTTTCTCTCGATTTTATCGGTATAGGAAAGCGTTGCAGAGGAAAACGTGTGGGACGAAAGTTTCATGGCTTGCGATGCTCTACAAGAATACGACATTTCGATCGCCCGCCGAAATTAGGAAATCGCTTAATTAACAATAAGTTGCAAAAATTTGTTTATTAACAAAAATTTTCGCCCCGGACAATATTGTTTCTCTTTCGATTCCGCGCCAGAAAGTATTAAAACTTTTTCCTCTAGGTCGCACCGCTGCCGCTCTACTGTCTTGGCGGAAACACCACTGCCGCCCGTCCTTACGAAATCGGTTAATCAACAATAAGTCGCAAAATTGGCCTATTAACGAAATTTTTCGCCCAGTGCAATGTTGTTTCTTTTTCGATTCTGCGTAAAAAAGAAAGATACACTTTTTCCTCTAAGTCGCACCGTTGAGGCTCCACACTCTTGTAAAGGTCTACGCCGCTAGGACTTAGAAAAATTTTCATACTTTACGATTTTTTCTCTCGATTTTATCGGTATAGGAAAGCGTTGTAGAGGAAAACGTTTGGGACGAAAGTTTCATGATTTGCGATGCTCTACAAGAATACGACATTTCGATCGCCCGCCGAAATTAGGAAATCGCTTAATTAACAATAAGTTGCAAAAATTTGTTTATTAACAAAAATTTTCGCCCCGGACAATATTGTTTCTCTTTCGATTCCGCGCCAGAAAGTATTAAAACTTTTTCCTCTAGGTCGCACCGCTGCCGCTCTACTGTCTTGGCGGAAACACCACTGCCGCTCGTCCTTACGAAATCGGTTAATCAACAATAAGTCGCAAAATTGGCCTATTAACGAAATTTTTCGCCCAGTGCAATGTTGTTTCTTTTTCGATTCTGCGTAAAAAAGAAAGATACACTTTTTCCTCTAAGTCGCACCGTTGAGGCTCCACACTCTTGTAAAGGTCTAAGCCGCTAGGACTTAGAAAAATTTTCATACTTTACGATTTTTTCTCTCGATTTTATCGGTATAGGAAAGCGTTGCAGAGGAAAACGTGTGGGACGAAAGTTTCATGGCTTGCGATGCTCTACAAGAATACGACACTTCGATCGCCCGCCGAAATTAGGAAATCTGTTAATTAACAATAAGTTGCAAAAATTTGTTTATTAACAAAAATTTTCGCCCCGGGCAATATTGTTTCTCTTTCGATTCCGCGCCAGAAAGTATTAAAACTTTTTCCTCTAGGTCGCACCGCTGCCGCTCTACTGTCTTGGCGGAAACACCACTGCCGCCCGTCCTTACGAAATCGGTTAATCAACAATAAGTCGCAAAATTGGCCTATTAACGAATTTTTTCGCCCAGTGCAATGTTGTTTCTTTTTCGATTCTGCGTAAAAAAGAAAGATACACTTTTTCCTCTAAGTCGCACCGTTGAGGCTCCACACTCTTGTAAAGGTCTACGCCGCTAGGACTTAGAAAAATTTACATACTTTACGATTTTTTCTCTCGATTTTATCGGTATAGGAAAGCGTTGTAGAGGAAAACGTTTGGGACGAAAGTTTCATGGTTTGCGATGCTCTACAAGAATACGACATTTCGATCGCCCGCCGAAATTAGGAAATCGGTTAATTAACAATAAGTTGCAAAAATTTGTTTATTAACAAAAATTTTCGCCCCGGGCAATATTGTTTCTCTTTCGATTCCGCGCCAGAAAGTATTAAAACTTTTTCCTCTAGGTCGCACCGCTGCCGCTCTACTGTCTTGGCGGAAACACCACTGCCGCCCGTCCTTACGAAATCGGTTAATCAACAATAAGTCGCAAAATTGGCCTATTAACGAAATTTTTCGCCCAGTGCAATGTTGTTTCTTTTTCGATTCTGCGTAAAAAAGAAAGATACACTTTTTCCTCTAAGTCGCACCGTTGAGGCTCCACACTCTTGTAAAGGTCTACGCCGCTAGGACTTAGAAAAATTTTCATACTTTACGATTTTTTCTCTCGATTTTATCGGTATAGGAAAGCGTTGTAGAGGAAAACGTTTGGGACGAAAGTTTCATGGCTTGCGATGCTCTACAAGAATACGACATTTCGATCGCCCGCCGAAATTAGGAAATCGGTTAATTAACAATAAGTTGCAAAAATTTGTTTATTAACAAAAATTTTCGTCCCGGACAATATTGTTTCTCTTTCGATTCCGCGCCAGAAAGTATTAAAACTTTTTCCTCTAGGTCGCACCGCTGCCGCTCTACTGTCTTGGCGGAAACACCACTGCCGCTCGTCCTTACGAAATCGGTTAATCAACAATAAGTCGCAAAATTGGCCTATTAACGAAATTTTTCGCCCAGTGCAATGTTGTTTCTTTTTCGATTCTGCGTAAAAAAGAAAGATACACTTTTTCCTCTAAGTCGCACCGTTGAGGCTCCACACTCTTGTAAAGGTCTACGCCGCTAGGACTTAGAAAAATTTTCATACTTTACGATTTTTTCTCTCGATTTTATCGGTATAGGAAAGCGTTGTAGAGGAAAACGTTTGGGACGAAAGTTTCATGGCTTGCGATGCTCTACAAGAATACGACATTTCGATCGCCCGCCGAAATTAGGAAATCGGTTAATTAACAATAAGTTGCAAAAATTTGTTTATTAACAAAAATTTTCGCCCCGGGCAATATTGTTTCTCTTTCGATTACGCGCCAGAAAGTATTAAAACTTTTTCCTCTAGGTCGCACCGCTGCCGCTCTACTGTCTTGGCGGAAACACCACTGCCGCTCGTCCTTACGAAATCGGTTAATCAACAATAAGTCGCAAAATTGGCCTATTAACGAAATTTTTCGCCCAGTGCAATGTTGTTTCTTTTTCGATTCTGCGTAAAAAAGAAAGATACACTTTTTCCTCTAAGTCGCACCGTTGAGGCTCCACACTCTTGTAAAGGTCTACGCCGCTAGGACTTAGAAAAATTTTCATACTTTACGATTTTTTCTCTCGATTTTATCGGTATAGGAAAGCGTTGCAGAGGAAAACGTGTGGGACGAAAGTTTCATGGCTTGCGATGCTCTACAAGAATACGACACTTCGATCGCCCGCCGAAATTAGGAAATCTGTTAATTAACAATAAGTTGCAAAAATTTGTTTATTAACAAAAATTTTCGCCCCGGGCAATATTGTTTCTCTTTCGATTCCGCGCCAGAAAGTATTAAAACTTTTTCCTCTAGGTCGCACCGCTGCCGCTCTACTGTCTTGGCGGAAACACCACTGCCGCCCGTCCTTACGAAATCGGTTAATCAACAATAAGTCGCAAAATTGGCCTATTAACGAAATTTTTCGCCCAGTGCAATGTTGTTTGTTTTTCGATTCTGCGTAAAAAAGAAAGATACACTTTTTCCTCTAAGTCGCACCGTTGAGGCTCCACACTCTTGTAAAGGTCTACGCCGCTAGGACTTAGAAAAATTTTCATACTTTACGATTTTTTCTCTCGATTTTATCGGTATAGGAAAGCGTTGTAGAGGAAAACGTTTGGGACGAAAGTTTCATGGCTTGCGATGCTCTACAAGAATACGACCCTTCGATCGCCCGCCGAAATTAGGAAATCGGTTAATTAACAATAAGTTGCAAAAATTTGTTTATTAACAAAAATTTTCGCCCCGGGCAATATTGTTTCTCTTTCGATTCCGCGCCAGAAAGTATTAAAACTTTTTCCACTAGGTCGCACCGCTGCCGCTCTACTGTCTTGGCGGAAACACCACTGCCGCCCGTCCTTACGAAATCGGTTAATCAACAATAAGTCGCAAAATTGGCCTATTAACGAAATTTTTCGCCCAGTGCAATGTTGTTTCTTTTTCGATTCTGCGTAAAAAAGAAAGATACACTTTTTCCTCTAAGTCGCACCGTTGAGGCTCCACACTCTTGTAAAGGTCTACGCCGCTAGGACTTAGAAAAATTTTCATACTTTACGATTTTTTCTCTCGATTTTATCGGTATAGGAAAGCGTTGTAGAGGAAAACGTTTGGGACGAAAGTTTCATGGCTTGCGATGCTCTACAAGAATACGACATTTCGATCGCCCGCCGAAATTAGGAAATCGGTTAATTAACAATAAGTTGCAAAAATTTGTTTATTAACAAAAATTTTCGCCCCGGGCAATATTGTTTCTCTTTCCATTCTGCACCAGAAAGTATTAAAACATTTTCCTCTAGGTCGCACCGCTGCCGCTCTACTGTCTTGGCGGGAATACCACTGCCGCTCGTCCTTACGAAATCGGTTAATCAACAATAAGTCGCAAAATTGGCCTATTAACGAAATTTTTCGCCCAGTGCAATGTTGTTTCTTTTTCGATTCTGCGTAAAAAAGAAAGATACACTTTTTCCTCTAAGTCGCACCGTTGAGGCTCCACACTCTTGTAAAGGTCTACGCCGCTAGGACTTAGAAAAATTTTCATACTTTACGATTTTTTCTCTCGATTTTATCGGTATAGGAAAGCGTTGTAGAGGAAAACGTTTGGGACGAAAGTTTCATGGCTTGCGATGCTCTACAAGAATACGACATTTCGATCGCCCGCCGAAATTAGGAAATCGGTTAATTAACAATAAGTTGCAAAAATTTGTTTATTAACAAAAATTTTCGCCCCGGGCAATATTGTTTCTCTTTCCATTCTGCACCAGAAAGTATTAAAACATTTTCCTCTAGGTCGCACCGCTGCCGCTCTACTGTCTTGGCGGGAATACCACTGCCGCTCGTCCTTACGAAATCGGTTAATCAACAATAAGTCGCAAAATTGGCCTATTAACGAAATTTTTCGCCCAGTGCAATGTTGTTTCTTTTTCGATTCTGCGTAAAAAAGAAAGATACACTTTTTCCTCTAAGTCGCACCGTTGAGGCTCCACACTCTTGTAAAGGTCTACGCCGCTAGGACTTAGAAAAATTTTCATACTTTACGATTTTTTCTCTCGATTTTATCGGTATAGGAAAGCGTTGTAGAGGAAAACGTTTGGGACGAAAGTTTCATGGCTTGCGATGCTCTACAAGAATACGACCCTTCGATCGCCCGCCGAAATTAGGAAATCGGTTAATTAACAATAAGTTGCAAAAATTTGTTTATTAACAAAAATTTTCGCCCCGGGCAATATTGTTTCTCTTTCGATTCCGCGCCAGAAAGTATTAAAACTTTTTCCACTAGGTCGCACCGCTGCCGCTCTACTGTCTTGGCGGAAACACCACTGCCGCCCGTCCTTACGAAATCGGTTAATCAACAATAAGTCGCAAAATTGGCCTATTAACGAAATTTTTCGCCCAGTGCAATGTTGTTTCTTTTTCGATTCTGCGTAAAAAAGAAAGATACACTTTTTCCTCTAAGTCGCACCGTTGAGGCTCCACACTCTTGTAAAGGTCTACGCCGCTAGGACTTAGAAAAATTTTCATACTTTACGATTTTTTCTCTCGATTTTATCGGTATAGGAAAGCGTTGTAGAGGAAAACGTTTGGGACGAAAGTTTCATGGCTTGCGATGCTCTACAAGAATACGACATTTCGATCGCCCGCCGAAATTAGGAAATCGGTTAATTAACAATAAGTTGCAAAAATTTGTTTATTAACAAAAATTTTCGCCCCGGGCAATATTGTTTCTCTTTCCATTCTGCACCAGAAAGTATTAAAACATTTTCCTCTAGGTCGCACCGCTGCCGCTCTACTGTCTTGGCGGGAATACCACTGCCGCTCGTCCTTACGAAATCGGTTAATCAACAATAAGTCGCAAAATTGGCCTATTAACGAAATTTTTCGCCCAGTGCAATGTTGTTTCTTTTTCGATTCTGCGTAAAAAAGAAAGATACACTTTTTCCTCTAAGTCGCACCGTTGAGGCTCCACACTCTTGTAAAGGTCTACGCCGCTAGGACTTAGAAAAATTTTCATACTTTACGATTTTTTCTCTCGATTTTATCGGTATAGGAAAGCGTTGTAGAGGAAAACGTTTGGGACGAAAGTTTCATGGCTTGCGATGCTCTACAAGAATACGACATTTCGATCGCCCGCCGAAATTAGGAAATCGGTTAATTAACAATAAGTTGCAAAAATTTGTTTATTAACAAAAATTTTCGCCCCGGGCAATATTGTTTCTCTTTCCATTCTGCACCAGAAAGTATTAAAACATTTTCCTCTAGGTCGCACCGCTGCCGCTCTACTGTCTTGGCGGGAATACCACTGCCGCTCGTCCTTACGAAATCGGTTAATCAACAATAAGTCGCAAAATTGGCCTATTAACGAAATTTTTCGCCCAGTGCAATGTTGTTTCTTTTTCGATTCTGCGTAAAAAAGAAAGATACACTTTTTCCTCTAAGTCGCACCGTTGAGGCTCCACACTCTTGTAAAGGTCTACGCCGCTAGGACTTAGAAAAATTTTCATACTTTACGATTTTTTCTCTCGATTTTATCGGTATAGGAAAGCGTTGTAGAGGAAAACGTTTGGGACGAAAGTTTCATGGCTTGCGATGCTCTACAAGAATACGACCCTTCGATCGCCCGCCGAAATTAGGAAATCGGTTAATTAACAATAAGTTGCAAAAATTTGTTTATTAACAAAAATTTTCGCCCCGGGCAATATTGTTTCTCTTTCGATTCCGCGCCAGAAAGTATTAAAACTTTTTCCACTAGGTCGCACCGCTGCCGCTCTACTGTCTTGGCGGAAACACCACTGCCGCCCGTCCTTACGAAATCGGTTAATCAACAATAAGTCGCAAAATTGGCCTATTAACGAAATTTTTCGCCCAGTGCAATGTTGTTTCTTTTTCGATTCTGCGTAAAAAAGAAAGATACACTTTTTCCTCTAAGTCGCACCGTTGAGGCTCCACACTCTTGTAAAGGTCTACGCCGCTAGGACTTAGAAAAATTTTCATACTTTACGATTTTTTCTCTCGATTTTATCGGTATAGGAAAGCGTTGTAGAGGAAAACGTTTGGGACGAAAGTTTCATGGCTTGCGATGCTCTACAAGAATACGACACTTCGATCGCCCGCCGAAATTAGGAAATCGGTTAATTAACAATAAGTTGCAAAAATTTGTTTATTAACAAAAATTTTCGCCCCGGGCAATATTGTTTCTCTTTCGATTCCGCGCCAGAAAGTATTAAAACTTTTTCCACTAGGTCGCACCGCTGCCGCTCTACTGTCTTGGCGGAAACACCACTGCCGCCCGTCCTTACGAAATCGGTTAATCAACAATAAGTCGCAAAATTGGCCTATTAACGAAATTTTTCGCCCAGTGCAATGTTGTTTCTTTTTCGATTCTGCGTAAAAAAGAAAGATACACTTTTTCCTCTAAGTCGCACCGTTGAGGCTCCACACTCTAGTAAAGGTCTACGCCGCTAGGACTTAGAAAAATTTTCATACTTTACGATTTTTTCTCTCGATTTTATCGGTATAGGAAAGCGTTGTAGAGGAAAACGTTTGGGACGAAAGTTTCATGGCTTGCGATGCTCTACAAGAATACGACATTTCGATCGCCCGCCGAAATTAGGAAATCGGTTAATTAACAATAAGTTGCAAAAATTTGTTTATTAACAAAAATTTTCGCCCCGGGCAATATTGTTTCTCTTTCCATTCTGCACCAGAAAGTATTAAAACATTTTCCTCTAGGTCGCACCGCTGCCGCTCTACTGTCTTGGCGGGAATACCACTGCCGCTCGTCCTTACGAAATCGGTTAATCAACAATAAGTCGCAAAATTGGCCTATTAACGAAATTTTTCGCCCAGTGCAATGTTGTTTCTTTTTCGATTCTGCGTAAAAAAGAAAGATACACTTTTTCCTCTAAGTCGCACCGTTGAGGCTCCACACTCTTGTAAAGGTCTACGCCGCTAGGACTTAGAAAAATTTTCATACTTTACGATTTTTTCTCTCGATTTTATCGGTATAGGAAAGCGTTGTAGAGGAAAACGTTTGGGACGAAAGTTTCATGGCTTGCGATGCTCTACAAGAATACGACATTTCGATCGCCCGCCGAAATTAGGAAATCGGTTAATTAACAATAAGTTGCAAAAATTTGTTTATTAACAAAAATTTTCGCCCCGGGCAATATTGTTTCTCTTTCCATTCTGCACCAGAAAGTATTAAAACATTTTCCTCTAGGTCGCACCGCTGCCGCTCTACTGTCTTGGCGGGAATACCACTGCCGCTCGTCCTTACGAAATCGGTTAATCAACAATAAGTCGCAAAATTGGCCTATTAACGAAATTTTTCGCCCAGTGCAATGTTGTTTCTTTTTCGATTCTGCGTAAAAAAGAAAGATACACTTTTTCCTCTAAGTCGCACCGTTGAGGCTCCACACTCTTGTAAAGGTCTACGCCGCTAGGACTTAGAAAAATTTTCATACTTTACGATTTTTTCTCTCGATTTTATCGGTATAGGAAAGCGTTGTAGAGGAAAACGTTTGGGACGAAAGTTTCATGGTTTGCGATGCTCTACAAGAATACGACATTTCGATCGCCCGCCGAAATTAGGAAATCGGTTAATTAACAATAAGTTGCAAAAATTTGTTTATTAACAAAAATTTTCGCCCCGGGCAATATTGTTTCTCTTTCGATTTCGCGCCAGAAAGTATTAAAACTTTTTCCTCTAGGTCGCACCGCTGCCGCTCTACTGTCTTGGCGGAAACACCACTGCCGCCCGTCCTTACGAAATCGGTTAATCAACAATAAGTCGCAAAATTGGCCTATTAACGAAATTTTTCGCCCAGTGCAATGTTGTTTCTTTTTCGATTCTGCGTAAAAAAGAAAGATACACTTTTTCCTCTAAGTCGCACCGTTGAGGCTCCACACTCTTGTAAAGGTCTAAGCCGCTAGGACTTAGAAAAATTTTCATACTTTACGATTTTTTCTCTCGATTTTATCGGTATAGGAAAGCGTTGCAGAGGAAAACGTGTGGGACGAAAGTTTCATGGCTTGCGATGCTCTACAAGAATACGACACTTCGATCGCCCGCCGAAATTAGGAAATCTGTTAATTAACAATAAGTTGCAAAAATTTGTTTATTAACAAAAATTTTCGCCCCGGGCAATATTGTTTCTCTTTCGATTCCGCGCCAGAAAGTATTAAAACTTTTTCCTCTAGGTCGCACCGCTGCCGCTCTACTGTCTTGGCGGAAACACCACTGCCGCCCGTCCTTACGAAATCGGTTAATCAACAATAAGTCGCAAAATTGGCCTATTAACGAATTTTTTCGCCCAGTGCAATGTTGTTTCTTTTTCGATTCTGCGTAAAAAAGAAAGATACACTTTTTCCTCTAAGTCGCACCGTTGAGGCTCCACACTCTTGTAAAGGTCTACGCCGCTAGGACTTAGAAAAATTTACATACTTTACGATTTTTTCTCTCGATTTTATCGGTATAGGAAAGCGTTGTAGAGGAAAACGTTTGGGACGAAAGTTTCATGGTTTGCGATGCTCTACAAGAATACGACATTTCGATCGCCCGCCGAAATTAGGAAATCGGTTAATTAACAATAAGTTGCAAAAATTTGTTTATTAACAAAAATTTTCGCCCCGGGCAATATTGTTTCTCTTTCGATTCCGCGCCAGAAAGTATTAAAACTTTTTCCTCTAGGTCGCACCGCTGCCGCTCTACTGTCTTGGCGGAAACACCACTGCCGCCCGTCCTTACGAAATCGGTTAATCAACAATAAGTCGCAAAATTGGCCTATTAACGAAATTTTTCGCCCAGTGCAATGTTGTTTCTTTTTCGATTCTGCGTAAAAAAGAAAGATACACTTTTTCCTCTAAGTCGCACCGTTGAGGCTCCACACTCTTGTAAAGGTCTACGCCGCTAGGACTTAGAAAAATTTTCATACTTTACGATTTTTTCTCTCGATTTTATCGGTATAGGAAAGCGTTGTAGAGGAAAACGTTTGGGACGAAAGTTTCATGGCTTGCGATGCTCTACAAGAATACGACATTTCGATCGCCCGCCGAAATTAGGAAATCGGTTAATTAACAATAAGTTGCAAAAATTTGTTTATTAACAAAAATTTTCGTCCCGGACAATATTGTTTCTCTTTCGATTCCGCGCCAGAAAGTATTAAAACTTTTTCCTCTAGGTCGCACCGCTGCCGCTCTACTGTCTTGGCGGAAACACCACTGCCGCTCGTCCTTACGAAATCGGTTAATCAACAATAAGTCGCAAAATTGGCCTATTAACGAAATTTTTCGCCCAGTGCAATGTTGTTTCTTTTTCGATTCTGCGTAAAAAAGAAAGATACACTTTTTCCTCTAAGTCGCACCGTTGAGGCTCCACACTCTTGTAAAGGTCTACGCCGCTAGGACTTAGAAAAATTTTCATACTTTACGATTTTTTCTCTCGATTTTATCGGTATAGGAAAGCGTTGTAGAGGAAAACGTTTGGGACGAAAGTTTCATGGCTTGCGATGCTCTACAAGAATACGACACTTCGATCGCCCGCCGAAATTAGGAAATCGGTTAATTAACAATAAGTTGCAAAAATTTGTTTATTAACAAAAATTTTCGCCCCGGGCAATATTGTTTCTCTTTCGATTCCGCGCCAGAAAGTATTAAAACTTTTTCCACTAGGTCGCACCGCTGCCGCTCTACTGTCTTGGCGGAAACACCACTGCCGCCCGTCCTTACGAAATCGGTTAATCAACAATAAGTCGCAAAATTGGCCTATTAACGAAATTTTTCGCCCAGTGCAATGTTGTTTCTTTTTCGATTCTGCGTAAAAAAGAAAGATACACTTTTTCCTCTAAGTCGCACCGTTGAGGCTCCACACTCTTGTAAAGGTCTACGCCGCTAGGACTTAGAAAAATTTTCATACTTTACGATTTTTTCTCTCGATTTTATCGGTATAGGAAAGCGTTGTAGAGGAAAACGTTTGGGACGAAAGTTTCATGGCTTGCGATGCTCTACAAGAATACGACATTTCGATCGCCCGCCGAAATTAGGAAATCGGTTAATTAACAATAAGTTGCAAAAATTTGTTTATTAACAAAAATTTTCGCCCCGGGCAATATTGTTTCTCTTTCCATTCTGCACCAGAAAGTATTAAAACATTTTCCTCTAGGTCGCACCGCTGCCGCTCTACTGTCTTGGCGGGAATACCACTGCCGCTCGTCCTTACGAAATCGGTTAATCAACAATAAGTCGCAAAATTGGCCTATTAACGAAATTTTTCGCCCAGTGCAATGTTGTTTCTTTTTCGATTCTGCGTAAAAAAGAAAGATACACTTTTTCCTCTAAGTCGCACCGTTGAGGCTCCACACTCTTGTAAAGGTCTACGCCGCTAGGACTTAGAAAAATTTTCATACTTTACGATTTTTTCTCTCGATTTTATCGGTATAGGAAAGCGTTGTAGAGGAAAACGTTTGGGACGAAAGTTTCATGGCTTGCGATGCTCTACAAGAATACGACCCTTCGATCGCCCGCCGAAATTAGGAAATCGGTTAATTAACAATAAGTTGCAAAAATTTGTTTATTAACAAAAATTTTCGCCCCGGGCAATATTGTTTCTCTTTCGATTCCGCGCCAGAAAGTATTAAAACTTTTTCCACTAGGTCGCACCGCTGCCGCTCTACTGTCTTGGCGGAAACACCACTGCCGCCCGTCCTTACGAAATCGGTTAATCAACAATAAGTCGCAAAATTGGCCTATTAACGAAATTTTTCGCCCAGTGCAATGTTGTTTCTTTTTCGATTCTGCGTAAAAAAGAAAGATACACTTTTTCCTCTAAGTCGCACCGTTGAGGCTCCACACTCTTGTAAAGGTCTACGCCGCTAGGACTTAGAAAAATTTTCATACTTTACGATTTTTTCTCTCGATTTTATCGGTATAGGAAAGCGTTGTAGAGGAAAACGTTTGGGACGAAAGTTTCATGGCTTGCGATGCTCTACAAGAATACGACATTTCGATCGCCCGCCGAAATTAGGAAATCGGTTAATTAACAATAAGTTGCAAAAATTTGTTTATTAACAAAAATTTTCGCCCCGGGCAATATTGTTTCTCTTTCCATTCTGCACCAGAAAGTATTAAAACATTTTCCTCTAGGTCGCACCGCTGCCGCTCTACTGTCTTGGCGGGAATACCACTGCCGCTCGTCCTTACGAAATCGGTTAATCAACAATAAGTCGCAAAATTGGCCTATTAACGAAATTTTTCGCCCAGTGCAATGTTGTTTCTTTTTCGATTCTGCGTAAAAAAGAAAGATACACTTTTTCCTCTAAGTCGCACCGTTGAGGCTCCACACTCTTGTAAAGGTCTACGCCGCTAGGACTTAGAAAAATTTTCATACTTTACGATTTTTTCTCTCGATTTTATCGGTATAGGAAAGCGTTGTAGAGGAAAACGTTTGGGACGAAAGTTTCATGGCTTGCGATGCTCTACAAGAATACGACATTTCGATCGCCCGCCGAAATTAGGAAATCGGTTAATTAACAATAAGTTGCAAAAATTTGTTTATTAACAAAAATTTTCGCCCCGGGCAATATTGTTTCTCTTTCCATTCTGCACCAGAAAGTATTAAAACATTTTCCTCTAGGTCGCACCGCTGCCGCTCTACTGTCTTGGCGGGAATACCACTGCCGCTCGTCCTTACGAAATCGGTTAATCAACAATAAGTCGCAAAATTGGCCTATTAACGAAATTTTTCGCCCAGTGCAATGTTGTTTCTTTTTCGATTCTGCGTAAAAAAGAAAGATACACTTTTTCCTCTAAGTCGCACCGTTGAGGCTCCACACTCTTGTAAAGGTCTACGCCGCTAGGACTTAGAAAAATTTTCATACTTTACGATTTTTTCTCTCGATTTTATCGGTATAGGAAAGCGTTGTAGAGGAAAACGTTTGGGACGAAAGTTTCATGGCTTGCGATGCTCTACAAGAATACGACCCTTCGATCGCCCGCCGAAATTAGGAAATCGGTTAATTAACAATAAGTTGCAAAAATTTGTTTATTAACAAAAATTTTCGCCCCGGGCAATATTGTTTCTCTTTCGATTCCGCGCCAGAAAGTATTAAAACTTTTTCCACTAGGTCGCACCGCTGCCGCTCTACTGTCTTGGCGGAAACACCACTGCCGCCCGTCCTTACGAAATCGGTTAATCAACAATAAGTCGCAAAATTGGCCTATTAACGAAATTTTTCGCCCAGTGCAATGTTGTTTCTTTTTCGATTCTGCGTAAAAAAGAAAGATACACTTTTTCCTCTAAGTCGCACCGTTGAGGCTCCACACTCTTGTAAAGGTCTACGCCGCTAGGACTTAGAAAAATTTTCATACTTTACGATTTTTTCTCTCGATTTTATCGGTATAGGAAAGCGTTGTAGAGGAAAACGTTTGGGACGAAAGTTTCATGGCTTGCGATTCTCTACAAGAATACGACATTTCGATCGCCCGCCGAAATTAGGAAATCGGTTAATTAACAATAAGTTGCAAAAATTTGTTTATTAACAAAAATTTTCGCCCCGGGCAATATTGTTTCTCTTTCGATTCCGCGCCAGAAAGTATTAAAACTTTTTCCTCTAGGTCGCACCGCTGCCGCTCTACTGTCTTGGCGGGAATACCACTGCCGCTCGTCCTTACGAAATCGGTTAATCAACAATAAGTCGCAAAATTGGCCTATTAACGAAATTTTTCGCCCAGTGCAATGTTGTTTCTTTTTCGATTCTGCGTAAAAAAGAAAGATACACTTTTTCCTCTAAGTCGCACCGTTGAGGCTCCACACTCTTGTAAAGGTCTACGCCGCTAGGACTTAGAAAAATTTTCATACTTTACGATTTTTTCTCTCGATTTTATCGGTATAGGAAAGCGTTGTAGAGGAAAACGTTTGGGACGAAAGTTTCATGGTTTGCGATGCTCTACAAGAATACGACATTTCGATCGCCCGCCGAAATTAGGAAATCGGTTAATTAACAATAAGTTGCAAAAATTTGTTTATTAACAAAAATTTTCGCCCCGGGCAATATTGTTTCTCTTTCGATTCCGCGCCAGAAAGTATTAAAACTTTTTCCTCTAGGTCGCACCGCTGCCGCTCTACTGTCTTGGCGGAAACACCACTGCCGCCCGTCCTTACGAAATCGGTTAATCAACAATAAGTCGCAAAATTGGCCTATTAACGAAATTTTTCGCCCAGTGCAATGTTGTTTCTTTTTCGATTCTGCGTAAAAAAGAAAGATACACTTTTTCCTCTAAGTCGCACCGTTGAGGCTCCACACTCTTGTAAAGGTCTACGCCGCTAGGACTTAGAAAAATTTTCATACTTTACGATTTTTTCTCTCGATTTTATCGGTATAGGAAAGCGTTGCAGAGGAAAACGTGTGGGACGAAAGTTTCATGGCTTGCGATGCTCTACAAGAATACGACATTTCGATCGCCCGCCGAAATTAGGAAATCGCTTAATTAACAATAAGTTGCAAAAATTTGTTTATTAACAAAAATTTTCGCCCCGGACAATATTGTTTCTCTTTCGATTCCGCGCCAGAAAGTATTAAAACTTTTTCCTCTAGGTCGCACCGCTGCCGCTCTACTGTCTTGGCGGAAACACCACTGCCGCCCGTCCTTACGAAATCGGTTAATCAACAATAAGTCGCAAAATTGGCCTATTAACGAAATTTTTCGCCCAGTGCAATGTTGTTTCTTTTTCGATTCTGCGTAAAAAAGAAAGATACACTTTTTCCTCTAAGTCGCACCGTTGAGGCTCAACACTCTTGTAAAGGTCTACGCCGCTAGGACTTAGAAAAATTTTCATACTTTACGATTTTTTCTCTCGATTTTATCGGTATAGGAAAGCGTTGTAGAGGAAAACGTTTGGGACGAAAGTTTCATGATTTGCGATGCTCTACAAGAATACGACATTTCGATCGCCCGCCGAAATTAGGAAATCGCTTAATTAACAATAAGTTGCAAAAATTTGTTTATTAACAAAAATTTTCGCCCCGGACAATATTGTTTCTCTTTCGATTCCGCGCCAGAAAGTATTAAAACTTTTTCCTCTAGGTCGCACCGCTGCCGCTCTACTGTCTTGGCGGAAACACCACTGCCGCTCGTCCTTACGAAATCGGTTAATCAACAATAAGTCGCAAAATTGGCCTATTAACGAAATTTTTCGCCCAGTGCAATGTTGTTTCTTTTTCGATTCTGCGTAAAAAAGAAAGATACACTTTTTCCTCTAAGTCGCACCGTTGAGGCTCCACACTCTTGTAAAGGTCTAAGCCGCTAGGACTTAGAAAAATTTTCATACTTTACGATTTTTTCTCTCGATTTTATCGGTATAGGAAAGCGTTGCAGAGGAAAACGTGTGGGACGAAAGTTTCATGGCTTGCGATGCTCTACAAGAATACGACACTTCGATCGCCCGCCGAAATTAGGAAATCTGTTAATTAACAATAAGTTGCAAAAATTTGTTTATTAACAAAAATTTTCGCCCCGGGCAATATTGTTTCTCTTTCGATTCCGCGCCAGAAAGTATTAAAACTTTTTCCTCTAGGTCGCACCGCTGCCGCTCTACTGTCTTGGCGGAAACACCACTGCCGCCCGTCCTTACGAAATCGGTTAATCAACAATAAGTCGCAAAATTGGCCTATTAACGAATTTTTTCGCCCAGTGCAATGTTGTTTCTTTTTCGATTCTGCGTAAAAAAGAAAGATACACTTTTTCCTCTAAGTCGCACCGTTGAGGCTCCACACTCTTGTAAAGGTCTACGCCGCTAGGACTTAGAAAAATTTACATACTTTACGATTTTTTCTCTCGATTTTATCGGTATAGGAAAGCGTTGTAGAGGAAAACGTTTGGGACGAAAGTTTCATGGTTTGCGATGCTCTACAAGAATACGACATTTCGATCGCCCGCCGAAATTAGGAAATCGGTTAATTAACAATAAGTTGCAAAAATTTGTTTATTAACAAAAATTTTCGCCCCGGGCAATATTGTTTCTCTTTCGATTCCGCGCCAGAAAGTATTAAAACTTTTTCCTCTAGGTCGCACCGCTGCCGCTCTACTGTCTTGGCGGAAAC
Source organism: Cerceris ruficornis (assembly GCA_963989415.1). Lineage (NCBI taxonomy): Eukaryota > Metazoa > Arthropoda > Insecta > Hymenoptera > Crabronidae > Cerceris > Cerceris ruficornis. The sequence goes on along the minus strand of CAXDIW010000339.1, from coordinate 368,955 downwards.
ACCACTGCCGCCCGTCCTTACGAAATCGGTTAATCAACAATAAGTCGCAAAATTGGCCTATTAACGAAATTTTTCGCCCAGTGCAATGTTGTTTCTTTTTCGATTCTGCGTAAAAAAGAAAGATACACTTTTTCCTCTAAGTCGCACCGTTGAGGCTCCACACTCTTGTAAAGGTCTACGCCGCTAGGACTTAGAAAAATTTTCATACTTTACGATTTTTTCTCTCGATTTTATCGGTATAGGAAAGCGTTGTAGAGGAAAACGTTTGGGACGAAAGTTTCATGGCTTGCGATGCTCTACAAGAATACGACATTTCGATCGCCCGCCGAAATTAGGAAATCGGTTAATTAACAATAAGTTGCAAAAATTTGTTTATTAACAAAAATTTTCGTCCCGGACAATATTGTTTCTCTTTCGATTCCGCGCCAGAAAGTATTAAAACTTTTTCCTCTAGGTCGCACCGCTGCCGCTCTACTGTCTTGGCGGAAACACCACTGCCGCTCGTCCTTACGAAATCGGTTAATCAACAATAAGTCGCAAAATTGGCCTATTAACGAAATTTTTCGCCCAGTGCAATGTTGTTTCTTTTTCGATTCTGCGTAAAAAAGAAAGATACACTTTTTCCTCTAAGTCGCACCGTTGAGGCTCCACACTCTTGTAAAGGTCTACGCCGCTAGGACTTAGAAAAATTTTCATACTTTACGATTTTTTCTCTCGATTTTATCGGTATAGGAAAGCGTTGTAGAGGAAAACGTTTGGGACGAAAGTTTCATGGCTTGCGATGCTCTACAAGAATACGACACTTCGATCGCCCGCCGAAATTAGGAAATCGGTTAATTAACAATAAGTTGCAAAAATTTGTTTATTAACAAAAATTTTCGCCCCGGGCAATATTGTTTCTCTTTCGATTCCGCGCCAGAAAGTATTAAAACTTTTTCCACTAGGTCGCACCGCTGCCGCTCTACTGTCTTGGCGGAAACACCACTGCCGCCCGTCCTTACGAAATCGGTTAATCAACAATAAGTCGCAAAATTGGCCTATTAACGAAATTTTTCGCCCAGTGCAATGTTGTTTCTTTTTCGATTCTGCGTAAAAAAGAAAGATACACTTTTTCCTCTAAGTCGCACCGTTGAGGCTCCACACTCTTGTAAAGGTCTACGCCGCTAGGACTTAGAAAAATTTTCATACTTTACGATTTTTTCTCTCGATTTTATCGGTATAGGAAAGCGTTGTAGAGGAAAACGTTTGGGACGAAAGTTTCATGGCTTGCGATGCTCTACAAGAATACGACATTTCGATCGCCCGCCGAAATTAGGAAATCGGTTAATTAACAATAAGTTGCAAAAATTTGTTTATTAACAAAAATTTTCGCCCCGGGCAATATTGTTTCTCTTTCGATTCCGCGCCAGAAAGTATTAAAACTTTTTCCACTAGGTCGCACCGCTGCCGCTCTACTGTCTTGGCGGAAACACCACTGCCGCCCGTCCTTACGAAATCGGTTAATCAACAATAAGTCGCAAAATTGGCCTATTAACGAAATTTTTCGCCCAGTGCAATGTTGTTTCTTTTTCGATTCTGCGTAAAAAAGAAAGATACACTTTTTCCTCTAAGTCGCACCGTTGAGGCTCCACACTCTTGTAAAGGTCTACGCCGCTAGGACTTAGAAAAATTTTCATACTTTACGATTTTTTCTCTCGATTTTATCGGTATAGGAAAGCGTTGTAGAGGAAAACGTTTGGGACGAAAGTTTCATGGCTTGCGATGCTCTACAAGAATACGACATTTCGATCGCCCGCCGAAATTAGGAAATCGGTTAATTAACAATAAGTTGCAAAAATTTGTTTATTAACAAAAATTTTCGCCCCGGGCAATATTGTTTCTCTTTCCATTCTGCACCAGAAAGTATTAAAACATTTTCCTCTAGGTCGCACCGCTGCCGCTCTACTGTCTTGGCGGGAATACCACTGCCGCTCGTCCTTACGAAATCGGTTAATCAACAATAAGTCGCAAAATTGGCCTATTAACGAAATTTTTCGCCCAGTGCAATGTTGTTTCTTTTTCGATTCTGCGTAAAAAAGAAAGATACACTTTTTCCTCTAAGTCGCACCGTTGAGGCTCCACACTCTTGTAAAGGTCTACGCCGCTAGGACTTAGAAAAATTTTCATACTTTACGATTTTTTCTCTCGATTTTATCGGTATAGGAAAGCGTTGTAGAGGAAAACGTTTGGGACGAAAGTTTCATGGCTTGCGATGCTCTACAAGAATACGACATTTCGATCGCCCGCCGAAATTAGGAAATCGGTTAATTAACAATAAGTTGCAAAAATTTGTTTATTAACAAAAATTTTCGCCCCGGGCAATATTGTTTCTCTTTCCATTCTGCACCAGAAAGTATTAAAACATTTTCCTCTAGGTCGCACCGCTGCCGCTCTACTGTCTTGGCGGGAATACCACTGCCGCTCGTCCTTACGAAATCGGTTAATCAACAATAAGTCGCAAAATTGGCCTATTAACGAAATTTTTCGCCCAGTGCAATGTTGTTTCTTTTTCGATTCTGCGTAAAAAAGAAAGATACACTTTTTCCTCTAAGTCGCACCGTTGAGGCTCCACACTCTTGTAAAGGTCTACGCCGCTAGGACTTAGAAAAATTTTCATACTTTACGATTTTTTCTCTCGATTTTATCGGTATAGGAAAGCGTTGTAGAGGAAAACGTTTGGGACGAAAGTTTCATGGCTTGCGATGCTCTACAAGAATACGACCCTTCGATCGCCCGCCGAAATTAGGAAATCGGTTAATTAACAATAAGTTGCAAAAATTTGTTTATTAACAAAAATTTTCGCCCCGGGCAATATTGTTTCTCTTTCGATTCCGCGCCAGAAAGTATTAAAACTTTTTCCACTAGGTCGCACCGCTGCCGCTCTACTGTCTTGGCGGAAACACCACTGCCGCCCGTCCTTACGAAATCGGTTAATCAACAATAAGTCGCAAAATTGGCCTATTAACGAAATTTTTCGCCCAGTGCAATGTTGTTTCTTTTTCGATTCTGCGTAAAAAAGAAAGATACACTTTTTCCTCTAAGTCGCACCGTTGAGGCTCCACACTCTTGTAAAGGTCTACGCCGCTAGGACTTAGAAAAATTTTCATACTTTACGATTTTTTCTCTCGATTTTATCGGTATAGGAAAGCGTTGTAGAGGAAAACGTTTGGGACGAAAGTTTCATGGCTTGCGATGCTCTACAAGAATACGACATTTCGATCGCCCGCCGAAATTAGGAAATCGGTTAATTAACAATAAGTTGCAAAAATTTGTTTATTAACAAAAATTTTCGCCCCGGACAATATTGTTTCTCTTTCGATTCCGCGCCAGAAAGTATTAAAACTTTTTCCTCTAGGTCGCACCGCTGCCGCTCTACTGTCTTGGCGGAAACACCACTGCCGCTCGTCCTTACGAAATCGGTTAATCAACAATAAGTCGCAAAATTGGCCTATTAACGAAATTTTTCGCCCAGTGCAATGTTGTTTCTTTTTCGATTCTGCGTAAAAAAGAAAGATACACTTTTTCCTCTAAGTCGCACCGTTGAGGCTCCACACTCTTGTAAAGGTCTAAGCCGCTAGGACTTAGAAAAATTTTCATACTTTACGATTTTTTCTCTCGATTTTATCGGTATAGGAAAGCGTTGTAGAGGAAAACGTTTGGGACGAAAGTTTCATGGTTTGCGATGCTCTACAAGAATACGACATTTCGATCGCCCGCCGAAATTAGGAAATCGGTTAATTAACAATAAGTTGCAAAAATTTGTTTATTAACAAAAATTTTCGCCCCGGGCAATATTGTTTCTCTTTCGATTCCGCGCCAGAAAGTATTAAAACTTTTTCCTCTAGGTCGCACCGCTGCCGCTCTACTGTCTTGGCGGAAACACCACTGCCGCCCGTCCTTACGAAATCGGTTAATCAACAATAAGTCGCAAAATTGGCCTATTAACGAAATTTTTCGCCCAGTGCAATGTTGTTTCTTTTTCGATTCTGCGTAAAAAAGAAAGATACACTTTTTCCTCTAAGTCGCACCGTTGAGGCTCCACACTCTTGTAAAGGTCTACGCCGCTAGGACTTAGAAAAATTTTCATACTTTACGATTTTTTCTCTCGATTTTATCGGTATAGGAAAGCGTTGTAGAGGAAAACGTTTGGGACGAAAGTTTCATGGCTTGCGATGCTCTACAAGAATACGACCCTTCGATCGCCCGCCGAAATTAGGAAATCGGTTAATTAACAATAAGTTGCAAAAATTTGTTTATTAACAAAAATTTTCGCCCCGGGCAATATTGTTTCTCTTTCGATTCCGCGCCAGAAAGTATTAAAACTTTTTCCACTAGGTCGCACCGCTGCCGCTCTACTGTCTTGGCGGAAACACCACTGCCGCCCGTCCTTACGAAATCGGTTAATCAACAATAAGTCGCAAAATTGGCCTATTAACGAAATTTTTCGCCCAGTGCAATGTTGTTTCTTTTTCGATTCTGCGTAAAAAAGAAAGATACACTTTTTCCTCTAAGTCGCACCGTTGAGGCTCCACACTCTTGTAAAGGTCTACGCCGCTAGGACTTAGAAAAATTTTCATACTTTACGATTTTTTCTCTCGATTTTATCGGTATAGGAAAGCGTTGTAGAGGAAAACGTTTGGGACGAAAGTTTCATGGCTTGCGATGCTCTACAAGAATACGACATTTCGATCGCCCGCCGAAATTAGGAAATCGGTTAATTAACAATAAGTTGCAAAAATTTGTTTATTAACAAAAATTTTCGCCCCGGACAATATTGTTTCTCTTTCGATTCCGCGCCAGAAAGTATTAAAACTTTTTCCTCTAGGTCGCACCGCTGCCGCTCTACTGTCTTGGCGGAAACACCACTGCCGCTCGTCCTTACGAAATCGGTTAATCAACAATAAGTCGCAAAATTGGCCTATTAACGAAATTTTTCGCCCAGTGCAATGTTGTTTCTTTTTCGATTCTGCGTAAAAAAGAAAGATACACTTTTTCCTCTAAGTCGCACCGTTGAGGCTCCACACTCTTGTAAAGGTCTAAGCCGCTAGGACTTAGAAAAATTTTCATACTTTACGATTTTTTCTCTCGATTTTATCGGTATAGGAAAGCGTTGTAGAGGAAAACGTTTGGGACGAAAGTTTCATGGTTTGCGATGCTCTACAAGAATACGACATTTCGATCGCCCGCCGAAATTAGGAAATCGGTTAATTAACAATAAGTTGCAAAAATTTGTTTATTAACAAAAATTTTCGCCCCGGGCAATATTGTTTCTCTTTCGATTCCGCGCCAGAAAGTATTAAAACTTTTTCCTCTAGGTCGCACCGCTGCCGCTCTACTGTCTTGGCGGAAACACCACTGCCGCCCGTCCTTACGAAATCGGTTAATCAACAATAAGTCGCAAAATTGGCCTATTAACGAAATTTTTCGCCCAGTGCAATGTTGTTTCTTTTTCGATTCTGCGTAAAAAAGAAAGATACACTTTTTCCTCTAAGTCGCACCGTTGAGGCTCCACACTCTTGTAAAGGTCTACGCCGCTAGGACTTAGAAAAATTTTCATACTTTACGATTTTTTCTCTCGATTTTATCGGTATAGGAAAGCGTTGTAGAGGAAAACGTTTGGGACGAAAGTTTCATGGCTTGCGATGCTCTACAAGAATACGACATTTCGATCGCCCGCCGAAATTAGGAAATCGGTTAATTAACAATAAGTTGCAAAAATTTGTTTATTAACAAAAATTTTCGCCCCGGGCAATATTGTTTCTCTTTCGATTACGCGCCAGAAAGTATTAAAACTTTTTCCTCTAGGTCGCACCGCTGCCGCTCTACTGTCTTGGCGGAAACACCACTGCCGCTCGTCCTTACGAAATCGGTTAATCAACAATAAGTCGCAAAATTGGCCTATTAACGAAATTTTTCGCCCAGTGCAATGTTGTTTCTTTTTCGATTCTGCGTAAAAAAGAAAGATACACTTTTTCCTCTAAGTCGCACCGTTGAGGCTCCACACTCTTGTAAAGGTCTACGCCGCTAGGACTTAGAAAAATTTTCATACTTTACGATTTTTTCTCTCGATTTTATCGGTATAGGAAAGCGTTGTAGAGGAAAACGTTTGGGACGAAAGTTTCATGGCTTGCGATGCTCTACAAGAATACGACATTTCGATCGCCCGCCGAAATTAGGAAATCGGTTAATTAACAATAAGTTGCAAAAATTTGTTTATTAACAAAAATTTTCGCCCCGGGCAATATTGTTTCTCTTTCCATTCTGCACCAGAAAGTATTAAAACATTTTCCTCTAGGTCGCACCGCTGCCGCTCTACTGTCTTGGCGGGAATACCACTGCCGCTCGTCCTTACGAAATCGGTTAATCAACAATAAGTCGCAAAATTGGCCTATTAACGAAATTTTTCGCCCAGTGCAATGTTGTTTCTTTTTCGATTCTGCGTAAAAAAGAAAGATACACTTTTTCCTCTAAGTCGCACCGTTGAGGCTCCACACTCTTGTAAAGGTCTACGCCGCTAGGACTTAGAAAAATTTTCATACTTTACGATTTTTTCTCTCGATTTTATCGGTATAGGAAAGCGTTGTAGAGGAAAACGTTTGGGACGAAAGTTTCATGGCTTGCGATGCTCTACAAGAATACGACATTTCGATCGCCCGCCGAAATTAGGAAATCGGTTAATTAACAATAAGTTGCAAAAATTTGTTTATTAACAAAAATTTTCGCCCCGGGCAATATTGTTTCTCTTTCCATTCTGCACCAGAAAGTATTAAAACATTTTCCTCTAGGTCGCACCGCTGCCGCTCTACTGTCTTGGCGGGAATACCACTGCCGCTCGTCCTTACGAAATCGGTTAATCAACAATAAGTCGCAAAATTGGCCTATTAACGAAATTTTTCGCCCAGTGCAATGTTGTTTCTTTTTCGATTCTGCGTAAAAAAGAAAGATACACTTTTTCCTCTAAGTCGCACCGTTGAGGCTCCACACTCTTGTAAAGGTCTACGCCGCTAGGACTTAGAAAAATTTTCATACTTTACGATTTTTTCTCTCGATTTTATCGGTATAGGAAAGCGTTGTAGAGGAAAACGTTTGGGACGAAAGTTTCATGGCTTGCGATGCTCTACAAGAATACGACCCTTCGATCGCCCGCCGAAATTAGGAAATCGGTTAATTAACAATAAGTTGCAAAAATTTGTTTATTAACAAAAATTTTCGCCCCGGGCAATATTGTTTCTCTTTCGATTCCGCGCCAGAAAGTATTAAAACTTTTTCCACTAGGTCGCACCGCTGCCGCTCTACTGTCTTGGCGGAAACACCACTGCCGCCCGTCCTTACGAAATCGGTTAATCAACAATAAGTCGCAAAATTGGCCTATTAACGAAATTTTTCGCCCAGTGCAATGTTGTTTCTTTTTCGATTCTGCGTAAAAAAGAAAGATACACTTTTTCCTCTAAGTCGCACCGTTGAGGCTCCACACTCTTGTAAAGGTCTACGCCGCTAGGACTTAGAAAAATTTTCATACTTTACGATTTTTTCTCTCGATTTTATCGGTATAGGAAAGCGTTGTAGAGGAAAACGTTTGGGACGAAAGTTTCATGGCTTGCGATGCTCTACAAGAATACGACACTTCGATCGCCCGCCGAAATTAGGAAATCGGTTAATTAACAATAAGTTGCAAAAATTTGTTTATTAACAAAAATTTTCGCCCCGGGCAATATTGTTTCTCTTTCGATTCCGCGCCAGAAAGTATTAAAACTTTTTCCACTAGGTCGCACCGCTGCCGCTCTACTGTCTTGGCGGAAACACCACTGCCGCCCGTCCTTACGAAATCGGTTAATCAACAATAAGTCGCAAAATTGGCCTATTAACGAAATTTTTCGCCCAGTGCAATGTTGTTTCTTTTTCGATTCTGCGTAAAAAAGAAAGATACACTTTTTCCTCTAAGTCGCACCGTTGAGGCTCCACACTCTTGTAAAGGTCTACGCCGCTAGGACTTAGAAAAATTTTCATACTTTACGATTTTTTCTCTCGATTTTATCGGTATAGGAAAGCGTTGTAGAGGAAAACGTTTGGGACGAAAGTTTCATGGCTTGCGATGCTCTACAAGAATACGACATTTCGATCGCCCGCCGAAATTAGGAAATCGGTTAATTAACAATAAGTTGCAAAAATTTGTTTATTAACAAAAATTTTCGCCCCGGGCAATATTGTTTCTCTTTCCATTCTGCACCAGAAAGTATTAAAACATTTTCCTCTAGGTCGCACCGCTGCCGCTCTACTGTCTTGGCGGGAATACCACTGCCGCTCGTCCTTACGAAATCGGTTAATCAACAATAAGTCGCAAAATTGGCCTATTAACGAAATTTTTCGCCCAGTGCAATGTTGTTTCTTTTTCGATTCTGCGTAAAAAAGAAAGATACACTTTTTCCTCTAAGTCGCACCGTTGAGGCTCCACACTCTTGTAAAGGTCTACGCCGCTAGGACTTAGAAAAATTTTCATACTTTACGATTTTTTCTCTCGATTTTATCGGTATAGGAAAGCGTTGTAGAGGAAAACGTTTGGGACGAAAGTTTCATGGCTTGCGATGCTCTACAAGAATACGACATTTCGATCGCCCGCCGAAATTAGGAAATCGGTTAATTAACAATAAGTTGCAAAAATTTGTTTATTAACAAAAATTTTCGCCCCGGGCAATATTGTTTCTCTTTCCATTCTGCACCAGAAAGTATTAAAACATTTTCCTCTAGGTCGCACCGCTGCCGCTCTACTGTCTTGGCGGGAATACCACTGCCGCTCGTCCTTACGAAATCGGTTAATCAACAATAAGTCGCAAAATTGGCCTATTAACGAAATTTTTCGCCCAGTGCAATGTTGTTTCTTTTTCGATTCTGCGTAAAAAAGAAAGATACACTTTTTCCTCTAAGTCGCACCGTTGAGGCTCCACACTCTTGTAAAGGTCTACGCCGCTAGGACTTAGAAAAATTTTCATACTTTACGATTTTTTCTCTCGATTTTATCGGTATAGGAAAGCGTTGTAGAGGAAAACGTTTGGGACGAAAGTTTCATGGCTTGCGATGCTCTACAAGAATACGACCCTTCGATCGCCCGCCGAAATTAGGAAATCGGTTAATTAACAATAAGTTGCAAAAATTTGTTTATTAACAAAAATTTTCGCCCCGGGCAATATTGTTTCTCTTTCGATTCCGCGCCAGAAAGTATTAAAACTTTTTCCACTAGGTCGCACCGCTGCCGCTCTACTGTCTTGGCGGAAACACCACTGCCGCCCGTCCTTACGAAATCGGTTAATCAACAATAAGTCGCAAAATTGGCCTATTAACGAAATTTTTCGCCCAGTGCAATGTTGTTTCTTTTTCGATTCTGCGTAAAAAAGAAAGATACACTTTTTCCTCTAAGTCGCACCGTTGAGGCTCCACACTCTTGTAAAGGTCTACGCCGCTAGGACTTAGAAAAATTTTCATACTTTACGATTTTTTCTCTCGATTTTATCGGTATAGGAAAGCGTTGTAGAGGAAAACGTTTGGGACGAAAGTTTCATGGCTTGCGATGCTCTACAAGAATACGACACTTCGATCGCCCGCCGAAATTAGGAAATCGGTTAATTAACAATAAGTTGCAAAAATTTGTTTATTAACAAAAATTTTCGCCCCGGGCAATATTGTTTCTCTTTCGATTCCGCGCCAGAAAGTATTAAAACTTTTTCCACTAGGTCGCACCGCTGCCGCTCTACTGTCTTGGCGGAAACACCACTGCCGCCCGTCCTTACGAAATCGGTTAATCAACAATAAGTCGCAAAATTGGCCTATTAACGAAATTTTTCGCCCAGTGCAATGTTGTTTCTTTTTCGATTCTGCGTAAAAAAGAAAGATACACTTTTTCCTCTAAGTCGCACCGTTGAGGCTCCACACTCTTGTAAAGGTCTACGCCGCTAGGACTTAGAAAAATTTTCATACTTTACGATTTTTTCTCTCGATTTTATCGGTATAGGAAAGCGTTGTAGAGGAAAACGTTTGGGACGAAAGTTTCATGGCTTGCGATGCTCTACAAGAATACGACATTTCGATCGCCCGCCGAAATTAGGAAATCGGTTAATTAACAATAAGTTGCAAAAATTTGTTTATTAACAAAAATTTTCGCCCCGGGCAATATTGTTTCTCTTTCCATTCTGCACCAGAAAGTATTAAAACATTTTCCTCTAGGTCGCACCGCTGCCGCTCTACTGTCTTGGCGGGAATACCACTGCCGCTCGTCCTTACGAAATCGGTTAATCAACAATAAGTCGCAAAATTGGCCTATTAACGAAATTTTTCGCCCAGTGCAATGTTGTTTCTTTTTCGATTCTGCGTAAAAAAGAAAGATACACTTTTTCCTCTAAGTCGCACCGTTGAGGCTCCACACTCTTGTAAAGGTCTACGCCGCTAGGACTTAGAAAAATTTTCATACTTTACGATTTTTTCTCTCGATTTTATCGGTATAGGAAAGCGTTGTAGAGGAAAACGTTTGGGACGAAAGTTTCATGGCTTGCGATGCTCTACAAGAATACGACCCTTCGATCGCCCGCCGAAATTAGGAAATCGGTTAATTAACAATAAGTTGCAAAAATTTGTTTATTAACAAAAATTTTCGCCCCGGGCAATATTGTTTCTCTTTCGATTCCGCGCCAGAAAGTATTAAAACTTTTTCCACTAGGTCGCACCGCTGCCGCTCTACTGTCTTGGCGGAAACACCACTGCCGCCCGTCCTTACGAAATCGGTTAATCAACAATAAGTCGCAAAATTGGCCTATTAACGAAATTTTTCGCCCAGTGCAATGTTGTTTCTTTTTCGATTCTGCGTAAAAAAGAAAGATACACTTTTTCCTCTAAGTCGCACCGTTGAGGCTCCACACTCTTGTAAAGGTCTACGCCGCTAGGACTTAGAAAAATTTTCATACTTTACGATTTTTTCTCTCGATTTTATCGGTATAGGAAAGCGTTGTAGAGGAAAACGTTTGGGACGAAAGTTTCATGGCTTGCGATGCTCTACAAGAATACGACCCTTCGATCGCCCGCCGAAATTAGGAAATCGGTTAATTAACAATAAGTTGCAAAAATTTGTTTATTAACAAAAATTTTCGCCCCGGGCAATATTGTTTCTCTTTCGATTCCGCGCCAGAAAGTATTAAAACTTTTTCCACTAGGTCGCACCGCTGCCGCTCTACTGTCTTGGCGGAAACACCACTGCCGCCCGTCCTTACGAAATCGGTTAATCAACAATAAGTCGCAAAATTGGCCTATTAACGAAATTTTTCGCCCAGTGCAATGTTGTTTCTTTTTCGATTCTGCGTAAAAAAGAAAGATACACTTTTTCCTCTAAGTCGCACCGTTGAGGCTCCACACTCTTGTAAAGGTCTACGCCGCTAGGACTTAGAAAAATTTTCATACTTTACGATTTTTTCTCTCGATTTTATCGGTATAGGAAAGCGTTGTAGAGGAAAACGTTTGGGACGAAAGTTTCATGGCTTGCGATGCTCTACAAGAATACGACATTTCGATCGCCCGCCGAAATTAGGAAATCGGTTAATTAACAATAAGTTGCAAAAATTTGTTTATTAACAAAAATTTTCGCCCCGGGCAATATTGTTTCTCTTTCCATTCTGCACCAGAAAGTATTAAAACATTTTCCTCTAGGTCGCACCGCTGCCGCTCTACTGTCTTGGCGGGAATACCACTGCCGCTCGTCCTTACGAAATCGGTTAATCAACAATAAGTCGCAAAATTGGCCTATTAACGAAATTTTTCGCCCAGTGCAATGTTGTTTGTTTTTCGATTCTGCGTAAAAAAGAAAGATACACTTTTTCCTCTAAGTCGCACCGTTGAGGCTCCACACTCTTGTAAAGGTCTACGCCGCTAGGACTTAGAAAAATTTTCATACTTTACGATTTTTTCTCTCGATTTTATCGGTATAGGAAAGCGTTGTAGAGGAAAACGTTTGGGACGAAAGTTTCATGGCTTGCGATGCTCTACAAGAATACGACACTTCGATCGCCCGCCGAAATTAGGAAATCGGTTAATTAACAATAAGTTGCAAAAATTTGTTTATTAACAAAAATTTTCGCCCCGGGCAATATTGTTTCTCTTTCGATTCCGCGCCAGAAAGTATTAAAACTTTTTCCACTAGGTCGCACCGCTGCCGCTCTACTGTCTTGGCGGAAACACCACTGCCGCCCGTCCTTACGAAATCGGTTAATCAACAATAAGTCGCAAAATTGGCCTATTAACGAAATTTTTCGCCCAGTGCAATGTTGTTTCTTTTTCGATTCTGCGTAAAAAAGAAAGATACACTTTTTCCTCTAAGTCGCACCGTTGAGGCTCCACACTCTTGTAAAGGTCTACGCCGCTAGGACTTAGAAAAATTTTCATACGCAACGGTTATTCTACAATAACTTTATAAATATTTTGTTTTGCTTGTATACGTGTATAACATTAATTGCTTCAAATACCCATCCCCGTCGATTGGTGGTTTTAGAAAATTTCTGCGATTAAAAAAAATTTTTATCGCTCTAATTATTGTTAAATATTTTCTAATCTACAATGTAAAATTAAAAACACCCTTATAAAAAGTTGTTGGTATTTTGATCTTATACGAGAATCTATATTTTGTTTTCCAAAAATAATTTTTTTGAGTTTTGAGCCTAACTTCAACTCGCCGTAAAATTTAAATTTTTAAAAAAAATTAAATTTTTTCCTGGCATTATTTATTAATTAGCCCTTCCGCGAGTATCTGTAAAAAAAAAATCTCGAATTTCGAATAATTAAGCATACTTTACTCTTGTGAACTAGCCTTCGCTCGAGCGTCAAAGTCCCAACAGTCCGAAAGTACCGGGGGACTTTACCTAGGCGGGCGGCCGGCGGTCGGCCGTGCCGGCGCCGACGCTCATGCTGGCGCCCTGGGTACTATAAGAGAGACCTTGGTGCGAACGATCCGGCCGGGGCAGCCGCTCGGTCGACTGCCATCGGTTGCGCTTCGTGCGTATCCATTCGAACGTACTTTATACATACTATTTAAATCTCTACACTACATTGCCACGGGTCGAAGTTCTGTACTGAATGACCCTTATGTGGCGACTATCCTCTTTCGGGGATTTTGGATGTAAGAGGCGTCGGTGTCTTTTTAGATTCGACGTTTCGAGCACCTACTGAGCGACCACTCTAGTCTCCGTGCGAGAATATCTGTTGACATAGACATATAAAGCAAAGTTGAAACGTACCGAAAAGTCGTGTACGAACTTTAATAGCAGAACTGGCGAAAGGAATAGTGAGTGCGCCATATACCGTTGAGCAATTTTGAGGTTATCTTTTTAGGCCGGGCTGAGAGGTTGGGCCTGGCCTACGAATGCGTTACATTCGTGCTCTTGTTAAGAACGGATGGCAAATAAAGGCACTCGGAAGGAGGAGGAGAAATTTTTTTAAAGGCATATTTGGTGGAAAATATGTCACTTTACTACTGTAAAGTACGATCTTTATTAATAGAAAACTATTTGGCTGGAGGAACGCATTTGTGGTTTGGTGGAACATATGCGAGAAGGAGTTGGAGGAAATTTGTCACTTTACTGCAAAAGTGTACGAAATTTATTAAAAGAGAGAAGGGAAAACGCATTATTTGGCCGAAAGAGAGAACGCATTTGTAGTTTTGTGGAACATATGCGAATATTTGAGTATAGGACGAAATGGAGAGACCTAGAGTTTCGTCGATCGGTCGAATTCGAACCGACGACGAGTCGAACGAACAGCTCGAAGACTCTCTTTTTCGAAGAACCGTGTCGAGGCGAGGTTCGAACGAAAAATTTGCGCTCCCTGGTTGATCCTGCCAGTAGTCATATGCTTGTCTCAAAGATTAAGCCATGCATGTCTCAGTACAT
>CAXDIW010000339.1:350000-352500 GCA_963989415.1 Cerceris ruficornis | reverse complement strand
GCGCATTGCAAACTCGTGCAGGGGTGTGAACTTTGAAATTGTTGCCGCATAAAATGTGTGTGATATTCCCCCAGTCTTCGAGGACAGACCGACCATATGAGAGTGTGTACAGTATCATCGGCGGCACACACCTCTTTATCTCACCCTCGCTTCGTCAGCTTCTCCATCGAACGAAACCGTCGCTCTTCGAGCACTTCTTACCGAATAAGCGGAGAAATTCCTTTCGAACGAGCACAATCTGCGAGATCTCGAACGAACGTGAGCTTAACGATAGCGTTGCACACGGTTCTCGTAGTTGTGCCATCGGAGTCAACTTGTCGATGTCTTCTACTCTGAAGCGAGAGCAGCAGCAGCACAAAGAGGAAAAGAAGAGTTGTCTTTCCTCTTTCGCCAAAGAGTTTGAAGATTCGGCATAATTCTGACAAGAAATTTTGAGCGAGCGTATAAACTACGCGCGTCGAGTGAACCCGTCCGTCCACAAGTGTGCTTCTTCTCAGTTCGAACGATCGGCGGAGAGTCCTCGTTTGACGAGGCTTTCTCCCCACACACTGAGAGGAAGGAGAATGCGTTGTTGTGCGTTCGGTCGGGCAATGTGTGCCGGCGTGTAGTTTTGCGCGACGAAGTATTATGAGAAGAGAGAGAGGAGGAAGAGATCTGTCTCATTCGAACGACAATATTTTAAGAGATAGATTTTGCGCCTCCGGAAATAAGTTCGCTTTCGAACGATGTTCCAGAACGACTGCTGTCTAATGTCGTCGTCGTTGTCGCTGAAAGGGGAAAGAAGAGTGGTCTTTCCTTTGCGGCGCGGCGGCGGCGACAAACAGCAAAGCCGCTCGTCACGGAACTACTTTTGCGACTTTACCGTTTGCGAAGAAGTGTTCTCTCGTGTACTTCGTGTGTGTGGACATTTGAACGAAAATAGCGTTGTTGAGAGTTCGAACGGAAGCGCTCTGATGAAGGAAGAGGGGTGTAGAACACTAGCGTGGAAAGAGTCTGCTGCGGGATACCCGAAGGCGCAATCCACGAAGACCCTTCTCTTCAGAGCTCCTCTCTCTACGTTATTATTGCTGTCCCCTTCGTGTCAGAATTTTTGATGGCACTCTCCGTGCTGACGGCCGATGAAGCACTGGTGTGCGTAGTCTCGTTACGACGAGGGTGCGGACGCTCGTTCTCACGGTCGGATCGACAAACTTAAACTCCGATTTTGCCGTTGTCGTCATCTGAACGACTAACGGTGCTCGGCCTCGTTCTAGCGCTCCGGAACGCGGTTAAACCGAGCCTCGGCTTGTCCGAGGGAGAACACCTGAACCATGTTTGCTTTCTATACGAAGCAAAAAGCATATAATGCAAATACAACCCTGAACGGTGGATCACTTGGCTCGTGGGTCGATGAAGAACGCAGCTAATTGCGCGTCAACGTGTGAACTGCAGGACACATGAACATCGACATTTCGAACGCACATTGCGGTCCTCGGATATAATTCCCGGACCACGCCTGGCTGAGGGTCGTTTATGTACCCAAAAACTGCTTGCGCGGCTCTTTGTGTCTTCCTTCATCATGAGGAGAAGACACTTGTAGAGTCTCGTACGAGCGAATTTGTTGGACGTTCGTCGGAATTTGCCGCAGACTGGAAGAGAATAATAACGTCTCTCCTCGACGCGGATCCGACGTCGTCTGAAATGATTATAAGAGAACGAGAAAAGTGCGGAGGATTGAAAGAACGAAAAGGACGTGTACGTCTTAGATTGCGCAGAGAACAACTCTTTTTAGTTTCGTACAGAAAGAGATCGAACGTAATACCGCGCGATGAAAATAATATCTCTCTTACCTTTCTTTCCCGCAGTTTCTGGCAAAGCATCCTCGAACGAGAGAGAATACATACACATATGATGCTATGCCTCGAACGAAGGAGAAACTGCTGTGGTATCCGAGAATGCCAAAAGGGAATTGCTTAGGGAAGGAGATTTTCATCGTAGCGTTTCGAACGAAATTGTTTTGTCAAAAGATATCTGCGCAATCGAACGAAATCGTCCGAGAGAGCTCCACGCCGCCAATTTCGTGTCTCCCACGATCGTCGCAGATTTTCGTGCCCGGTCGTCGAGTCCCCGACTCTTAAATTTGCGTTCCATTTCGAGGTGCTTTGTGCTCTGAAATTCTCCGACCTAACCCAGACTCTCACTGTCTCTCTCACAAGCTTCTTCGTTGCCGCATCTGCTCGAAAAGAACCCTCCTGGAGAAGAAATATATATTATATCTCTACCAGGAGAGCGTGTGCAGAGAGTGGCTGTAATAACTGACAAGTTCTCGAACGTGTAAAGAGAGAGAGAGGTGTGAGCGAGGGTGTGTGTGTAACAATTAAAGAGTGTGGTAGGTAGGAGAGTGGTTAAGCAGAGCGCATAGTTTACCGAGAAAAGAGAAACACAAATACTGGACCGACGTTAAATTGTCCGGGAAGAACAATTCACGAAACTCTGTCCTCGAACGAACCTTCTCTATGGT
>CAXDIW010000339.1:335000-347500 GCA_963989415.1 Cerceris ruficornis | reverse complement strand
GGGAGAGTCACACACCCGTCGGGCGAAAGGGAATCCGGTTCCTATTCCGGAACCCGGCAGCGGAACCGCTTACCAATCGGGCCCTCGTAAGAGTGTTCGTCGGGGTAACCCAAAATGACCTGGAGACGCCGTCGGGAGATCGGGGGAGAGTTTTCTTTTCTGTATAAGCGTTCGAGTTCCCTGGAAACCTCTAGCAGGGAGATAGGGTTTGGAACGCGAAGAGCACCGCAGTTGCGGCGGTGTCCCGATCTTCCCCTCGGACCTTGAAAATCCAGGAGAGGGCCACGTGGAGGCGTCGCGCCGGTTCGTACCCATATCCGCAGCAGGTCTCCAAGGTTAAGAGCCTCTAGTCGATAGATTAATGTAGGTAAGGGAAGTCGGCAAGTTGGATCCGTAACTTCGGGATAAGGATTGGCTCTGGGGAGCGGGGCGCGTCGGGCTTGGTAGGGAAGTGGGTCTGGCTGACGTGCCGGGCCTGGGCGAGTTGAACGCAGCGGACAAGGTTTGATGGTCGGAGAAATCCGATTCAGATATCCGCGTCCACCGCAGGATTCGAGCTCGGTCCCGTGCCTTGGCCTCCCGCGGATCTTCCTTGCTGCGAGGCTTCGGTGGCGTAACGTCGTTCGCGCGGCGTTGCGTTCGTCGTCGTCCTCTTCGGCCGCCATTCAACGCTCGGCTCAGAACTGGCACGGACAAGGGGAATCCGACTGTCTAATTAAAACAAAGCATTGCGATGGCCCACACGGGTGTTGACGCAATGTGATTTCTGCCCAGTGCTCTGAATGTCAACGTGAAGAAATTCAAGCAAGCGCGGGTAAACGGCGGGAGTAACTATGACTCTCTTAAGGTAGCCAAATGCCTCGTCATCTAATTAGTGACGCGCATGAATGGATTAACGAGATTCCCAACCTGTCCCTATCTAAGTCGAGGCCTGACAGTCGAAGCGAACGGACGTACCGAGCGGAGCGCTCCGAATACCTGCGACCTATACCTGCGGCTAACCCTTGCGCGAGAAGTGACAGTTTTGCTGATTTTAAGAGTGTCTTATTTAACGAATATTTTAACGTATTCAGTGAATATTTCATTTTAAATTCAGTTTGTTGAGAATTATCGTGTGATAGCTGAATTTTCTGCGTGTGTGTTAGTTACTGCAGCAGGTGAACTGCTCGCTGTTCTAACATTCGCGTAAAAGCGACTTTAGAGGCGGATCTGCGGAAATATTCGGCCTAGTCCGTTTATTTACGTAAATCTTAGCAACTACTGTTGCTGTGTGACTGAGAGTGTGAAAGAGCGAGCTTCCCTTTGAAAGGAAGCAGGAAATTGTATTTCAAAAGGCGGTTAACGCTTTCGTAGAGGAAAAATTTTCTTTGTTGAAATTTCTTGCCTCCGGGTGAGAATTTCGCAAAGAGATCGCGGCCCCTGCTTCCTCTCAACGAGAGGAACATTTTGAGTGTTCGATCGAGAAAATCGATCGAATACTTAAAAAGTTATTACAAGTTTCTTTGAGTTTTTAGATTCTTGGGTGTGGCCGGCGGCCATCTTGCACGCCTAGCGGCGGCCTGAGGGCCTACCGGCGCCGCCTTACCTGCGGCCTAGTCGAGCGGCCACGTGGAGCGGCCGAGCAGCGCGGCGACCGAGCGCCGGCGGAGGCAGCCGAGCGGAGCCGAGCAAAGCCGAGCGTCCAACCGACCTGACGGAGAGAAGGGGAGAGGCCGAGCGGAGCGGCTTGGCCATGGAGTCGGACGACTCCACCCGAACCGAGCCGAGGACGACCGAGCGGCAGAAGGATGGTGACGTGGCGGAGAATAGCGGCCGGATAAGCCCGACGCCGCTTGCGGAGAGAGCGGCCGAGGAAAAGCGACGGCGAAAGGAAGAGCGGAGAAAGAAGAAGGAGGAGGAGCGGGTGGCCAAACTCGGGCTTGAAACGACCGAGGAGTCGGCTATGGAGTCGACTCTGGACAGCGATGGCGAAGGATGGGAGGTCGCACACGGGCGACGCCGCAACAGCGCAAGGAGCGGAGCGGCAGCAGGAGCAGCGGAGGGAACGGCCGGGGCGGCAACGCGGAAGCGTTCCCGTCAATCGGCAACGTCGGCGAGTTCCCCGGCGGTCAGCGGAGAGAGTGCCGCGGAGACGGTGAGGCCATGCAGCAGAACTGCCGGCCAGCCTTCCGTGGTCCTCATCAAGCTGGAGGCCGAGGAAATGCCGCCACCGAAGCTGCCCCCTCGCACCAGCGTGGCGAAGAAGCTCCGCCGGGAGGCGGAAACCAGTAGCGGCACGGCAAGGGAGAGTGGCCCTGCCAACGCACCAACGGCGGAGACGGAACGCTCGCTGGAGGACTTCCGACGAGCGGCAGCGGCCATCCAGAAGGAGGTAACGTCGTTCTGTTTGAATGACTCGAACGCGGTTACGCGCTCCCAGGCGAGCTTCTTTATGTTTCAGGTGCAGCAACTCAGCGATGCGATAAACTGCCTCGCATTACGCTGCGGCCGTCTCGAGGGGAGGCTGGAGGAGCGGACGGAAATCCGCCGAGAAAACCCCCAAGCGGCCCCGAGGACCCGGACGACCACCGTACCGAAGGCACCGACAACGAGCTGGCCAGCCGTCGGCGCCGCTAATTCGAACGGCCCTGCTAGCGGCGCTCCCCGGTCCTTCGCTGCAGCCCTGAAGCAAGCGGCTTCCATGACGACGCAGCGGAGACCGACAAGGACGGCGATCACGACTGCCGCTGCCATCGAGGCATCATCGAAGGCCCCCGTCAGAGCCGAGGTCTTGATCCGACCCGTAACGGCGGCAGCCGCCGACAGCAGTGAGGCGACGAAAAAGGCCTTAATGGCCTTAATTAACCCCGCAGCTGAGAAAATCTCGGTGAAAGCGGTGAGGAAAGCCCGCGAAAGCGGCGTGATCGTGGAAACCGCGAGTGTGGAACATCTGAAGGTGTTTTATCAGAGTTCCAAGTTAAAAGACGCTGGTTTCACCGTCACGAAACCAGTGGCCGACCGACCGCGGGTTATTATTTTCGACGTGCCGCGAGAAATGCAACCGGCGGAAATTTCCGATGCGATCGTCGCGCAAAATTTCCTGGACCGTCCAGCGGGAAACATCGCGGACTTAATTACGCCGATCCACCGTTCCGGTAAACGCGATCGCGAAGTAGTGGACTGGGTGGTCGAAGTCGTCCCAGACTTGCGCAGGCGGATCGTCGCGAAAAACCGCCTGTGTCTGGGATGGAAAACGTGTCCAGTGCGTGACTACCTGCAGGCGACGAGGTGCTACAGGTGCCAGGCATACGGGCACATCGCGAAGAGCTGCAGCCAGAAGGAGGACACCTGCAAGCACTGCACGAGGACGGGACATCGTGCAGCCGACTGCCCCGCGAAGGAGAGGCCCGCCTGCTGCATAAACTGCAGAAAGGCAGGACGCCCATCCCAGCACAGCGCCAGCTACAGGGGATGCCCGTCGTACGCAGCAGCTTTGCAGTGGAAAGCTTCCCTGATCCATTATGGATAAAGGAGCCTCCGGAAGCCGAGCAGCGTCCACCCGAAGCAGCGCAGTATCTTCGAAAGGTAACGGCCCTCGAGCCGCTTTTGATACGCGCTGTTATTTAAATCGAGTCAGTAGGGCCCTCAGACCGAAGCCGGCTTCGCCTGAGGATGTTCAAATCACGTCCCCCTCCGCGGTCGAAACCGCGCCGACCGTGCCACGCGCCGCGAACCCCACCGCGAACCCCACCGCGTCAACCGCGCCGCGCTCTCTCGCGACATCTCCCGCCGCGCAGCCGCAGCCGCCGCCGCCGACCGAAACCGCGAACCCGACCACGGGAATTAGGATACTGCAGCTGAATATGCGGCGTTCAGCTGCAGTAAGCGGCGAGGTACGCCAACTCGTGGCCGAGAAGCGCCTCGACGTCCTGCTCCTGCAGGAACCATACGTCAGAGCGCTCGGCTCGAGATATAGTCTTTGCGGATTAGGTTCTGGAATAAGGGTCGCCGCCGTACGCTCACTGCGTCCGTGGGCTGCGGTAGCCGTAGCGAACCCCTCTGTCCAGATTCTTCTTGTCTCACAGCTGAGCACAAGCCACTGCGTCGTGGCGGAAGTGCAAGCGCCCAGCCTCTCTTTCTACGCCGTCTCGTGCTATTTTCAGTACAGCGACGAGATTGAGAAGCACCTCAGACACCTCGAGGCGGTGTTCCATTCTCTGAGGGGGAAGAGACTTTTAGTAGGAGCAGATGCAAACGCCCGATCGTCCCTCTGGGGTCCCCAGAGCACCGACGAAAGAGGTTCTCTCTTCGAGGATTTCATCCGGGCGTTTGATATGACGGTGGTCAACGTTCCCGGCCAAGGTCCCACCTACGAGGCGGTAACAGGTTCGTCTTTCATCGACGTTACCCTGGCATCGCCTCCGATCACCCAATTCATCGGGGAATGGAAGGTGAGGCGCGATTGGACCAATAGCGACCATCACTCCATCGATTTGAGGCTAAGGGTACCGAAAACCGCTCGAGATGGTCGGCGCCTCGCGTCCGGCCGGTTCGACACCCGTCGGGCCGACTGGGATCGATTCGCCGACGCCCTCGCGGAGCTCTCGCGGGAGAGATTGGATCCCTGCGCCTTGAACTCGGTGGAGGAAGTAGAGGCGATGGCGGAGACGCTTACCGAAGTCCTTACGGACGCAAGTACAGCGTCGATGCCGCGCAAACGACAATTTAGGAAGTCCAACCCGTGGTGGACAGCGAAATTGACGAACTTAAAGAAGGCCGTGTACCGTAAAAGACGCGCGCTGCAGAGGAGTAGAGACGAACCCTCCCACCTCGAAAACCTGCGTATTTACCGCTCTTCTTTGCGGGAATATAGCAGGGAGGTCAGAAGGGCGAAGCTCGAAAGCTGGCAGAACTTCGTCTCGTCGCACGGGAACTCGGAGCCGTGGGGCTTCGTTTATAAGCACCAGGCGGAGAAAGTCCGGCTTCAGACCGTGCTCAGCACGGTCCGGCGAGACGACGGTTCCAACACGAGGAGTATTAAGGAAACTGCCAGCTACCTCTTGGACGCCCACGTCCCAGACGATCGGGAAGACGACGACACGCCATCCCAGCGTGTAGTTAGGCTGTCTTCATCGGCACCGCCGAGCACGGCAGACGCGACTCCTTTCACGGAGGTCGAGGTCACCGCTGCCACGAAGACGTTTTATAAGGACAAGGCGCCCGGACCGGACGAGATCGAAGTCCGGGTCCTCAAAGCGGCGATTAGAGTAATTCCCGATCAGGTACTGCGGCTCTTCAACGCGTGCCTTCAGTGGGGCGTCTTTCCCTCCGCTTGGAAGGTAGGCTCTCTGAGAGCCCTCCTGAAAGGCAAGGACAAGGACGAGAAGGATCCGCGATCATATAGACCGATTTGCCTCCTCTCC
Source organism: Cerceris ruficornis (assembly GCA_963989415.1). Classification (NCBI taxonomy): domain Eukaryota; kingdom Metazoa; phylum Arthropoda; class Insecta; order Hymenoptera; family Crabronidae; genus Cerceris; species Cerceris ruficornis. Next base: position 342,098 of record CAXDIW010000339.1, on the reverse strand, counting down.
GTCATAGGAAAGCTCTTCGAAAAACTCTTAAAGAGTAGAATTACCAGCACGGCGTTGGCGCCGGGAAAAGTCTCCGATAGACAATTCGGTTTCACTCCCGGAAAATCTACGGAAGACGCGATCGTTGAGCTGCGCCGCATGGTATCCGCCGACGAGGCGAGATACTGCGTGGCGTTGCTCTTTGATATTACCGGTGCCTTCGACAATGTATGGTGGCCCCTTGTTTTAGCGTCCCTTAAGGAAAGAGACTGCCCCCGGAACGTTTTCGAGGTAATAAAGAATTACTTCGTCTTCCGGCGGGTAAAGATCTCAATAGGAAACGAAGCGGTTTCCAAGCAGGCCACGCGCGGTTGCCCGCAAGGTTCAGTTCTCGGACCGGCCTGCTGGAATCTCGTCTTCGACGGCCTTCTCAGGCTTCTCGAGGCGAAAATAGGACCCCAATTTATTGCTTACGCGGACGATCTCCTCGTCCTCGTAAGCGCAAACACGCGCCGTGAGCTAGAGCTCAAAGGTCAACGCGTCGCGGACCTTGTAGTAGGATGGTGTAAAGACGCCAAACTCCAGATCTCAGCCCATAAAACAGAAGCGATAGCGCTTAAATGCGGCTGGATCAGGAGAGCCGTGGTAGGAAGACGGGGAGGAGCTCGTCCGGACCGCAAACGGAAACAACTTCGCGCGAAGAAACCCGAAATACTATCGCGGCCACCGACCCTTAAGATAGGCGAAACGAGAATCGCGTTTAAGAAAACGGTTCGATATCTTGGCGTCCACTTCGACCAGGGAATGGGAGTTCACTCCCACTGTAGTTACCTCAGCGGCAAGGTCGGGCCGCTGTTCGGTAAACTTAGAAGACTCGCGGCGAGTCGATGGGGCCTTCGCTTCACAACGCTCGCGACATTGTACCGCGGAGTCTTCTGCCCGGTAGTCGGCTATGCGGCCGCCGGCTGGAGCGATCGATGTAACGCGGGCGATATTAAGACCCTTCAGGCAGCGCAGCGGCGAGCACTTATTTCAGTGTGCGCCGCCTATAGAAAGACGTCCTTCGAGGCGCTCTGCGTTGTCGCAGGCGAGGTCCCCATCGACCTGCACTTAGAAGTGCGTAGGGCCATATATGAAATCAGGAAAGGCAGGGACGCCAAGATCGGGGATATCCTGGTCCCCGCCGCGGCGGAAGACGCGACCGAGCGCGTCAAAACACAGGCGATATATATGTGGCAGGCCCGGTGGGAAGTCTCCACCAAAGGCCGCACCACACACGCGTTTTTCGAGACCGTGCAGCAGCGACTCGCTGCACGGTGGGTCACGCCTGATCACCATTGCACTCAGGTATTGACCGGCCACGGCAACTTCCGCGAGCGGCTCGCGATGTACGAAGTTGTCGATGATCCGCGATGTACCTGCGGTGAAGGCATCGATTCTGTCGCGCACCACTTGTTAGAGTGCACGGAATACGCTCCCCAGAGAGTAGCTCTGGAGGAGTACATAGGTAGCGCGGAATGGCCAACGGTAGCACGAAATCTCGTCGCTTCCCCGGAAGCCTTCCATATATTCGCGGATTTTTGTAGGGAAACTCTTCAGTTGAAGAGTTTCGACTGAGGACGCTCAATAGGGCCAAATGGGTGTCACGCGCGACACCGGGACGAGGCCGCCCCGTGGTTCCCCGTGGATGCGATCTCAGCGGGAAGTGGAAACACTTCGCGATGGGATCGTAACTAAACTCGTCCTCCTGTAACGGCGTACAGGCAGTTGGGATTTTTGCAGGCCCGAGCCCGTGGCAGCATAACTGCTGGAAGTAGATGGTTAGATTCTGTTGCGTATGCCTATCAAGGCGAGGTCGCATGATCTGAGTCGTCTCGCACGGCCAGGTCTTACAATAGCCTGTCCCTATCTGAGGTGTAAAGGTTTTAAAGCCAAGGTTTTAAGGCCAAAAGCCAACCGCACTTCCCAGTAGTGCACCTCGGGCAACGGGCGAAGCCCGGCAAACGCGGCTCTGGCTAGTGAGCTCCGCAGGAGCTAGTCGCTACGGCGGCTAGTATGGGTATGACGCACCCACGGTGTCCAAGTCGGTGGCGAAGTAAATGATGAGGCGCCTCAGGAGCTAACCGTTGAGCAAATCCAGTTAGTATGGGCGTAACGACCCCAAGGTATCCGAGTTAATTGTGGACTTTATATTGTGCGATCCTCAAGGATCAGTCCAGTTTACTGGCTGATACGGGCTCAGCAAACCCGAGGTACCTTAGCTAGTGTGTTCCGCAGGAGCTGGTAGAGGCCAGTATGGGTCTGACGCACCCACGGTGTCCAAGTAGAGGCGAGGCATTAAATTGATGAGGCCCCTCAGGAGCTAACTCGGTGAGGTATCCGGTTAGTATGGGCGTAACGAACCCAAGGTGTCCGAGTTGAATGTGGACTGTGTGATGAGGCCCCTCAGGAGCTAATCGTCGAGAAATCCGATTAGTATGGGCGTAACGAACCCAAGGTGTCCGAGTTGTTTGCGGATTATATTGTGCGATCCTCAAGGATCAGTCCAGTTTACTGGCTGATACGGGCTCAGCAAACCCGAGGTACCTTAGCTAGTGTGTTCCGCAGGAGCTGGTAGAGGCCAGTATGGGTCTGACGCACCCACGGTGTCCAAGTAGAGGCGAGGCATTAAATTGATGAGGCCCCTCAGGAGCTAACTCGGTGAGGTATCCGGTTAGTATGGGCGTAACGAACCCAAGGTGTCCGAGTTGAATGCGGACTGTGTGATGAGGCCCCTCAGGAGCTAATCGTCGAGAAATCCGATTAGTATGGGCGTAACGAACCCAAGGTGTCCGAGTTGTTTGCGGATTATATTGTGCGATCCTCAAGGATCAGTCCAGTTTACTGGCTGATACGGGCTCAGCAAACCCGAGGTACCTTAGCTAGTGTGTTCCGCAGGAGCTGGTAGAGGCCAGTATGGGTCTGACGCACCCACGGTGTCCAAGTAGAGGCGAGGCATTAAACAATGAGGCCCCTCAGGAGCTAACCGTCGAGAAATCCGGTTAGTATGGGCGTAACGAACCCAAGGTGTCCGAGTTAGTTGCGGAATTTATAATGTGTGATCCTCAAGGATCAGTCCAGTTTACTGGCTGATACGGGCTCAGCAAACCCGAGGTACCTTAGCTAGTGTGTTCCGCAGGAGCTGGTAGAGGCCAGTATGGGTCTGACGCACCCACGGTGTCCAAGTAGAGGCGAGGCATTAAATTAATGAGGCCCCTCAGGAGCTAACTTGGTGAGGTATCCAGTTAGTATGGGCGTAACGAACCCAAGGTGTCCGAGTTGAACGTGGACTGTGTGATGAGGCTCCTCAGGAGCTAACCGTTGAGAAATCCGGTTAGTATGGGCGTAACGAACCCAAGGTGTCCGAGTTTGTTGTGGACTTTATATCGTGCGATCCTCAAGGATCAGTCCAGTTTACTGGCTGATACGGGCTCAGCAAACCCGAGGTACCTTAGCTTGTGAGTTCCGCAGGAACTGGCCGCGGCCAGTATGGGTCTAACACACCCACGGTGTCCGAAGTTTCGAAGTCCTGCACAACATCTGCGGACAAGTTGGTTGAGGAGTTGTTCAATAGGGCCAATTGGGTGTCACGCGCGACACCAGGACGAGGCCGCCCCGAGGTTCCCCGTGGATGCGATCCCAGCGGGAAGTGGAAACACTTCGCGATGGGATCGTAACTAAACTCGTCCTCCTGTATCGGCGTACAGGCAGCTGGGATTTTTGCAGGCCCGGGACCCTGGCAGCGGTGGCTGCTGGCAGTGGATAGTAGATTCTGTTGCGTATGCCTATCAAGGCGAGGTCGCATGATCTGAGTCGTCTAGTACGGCCAGGTCTTACAATAGCCTGTCCCTATCTGAGGTGTAAAGGTTTTAAAGCCAAGGTTTTAAGGCCAAAAGCCAACCGCACTTCCCAGTAGTGCACCTCGGGCAACGGGCGAAGCCCGGCAAACGCGGCTCTGGCTAGTGAGCTCCGCAGGAGCTAGTCGCTACGGCGGCTAGTATGGGTATGACGCACCCACGGTGTCCAAGTCGGTGGCGAAGTAAATGTTGAGGCGCCTCAGGAGCTAACCGTTGAGCAAATCCAGTTAGTATGGGCGTAACGACCCCAAGGTATCCGAGTTAATTGTGGACTTTATATTGTGCGATCCTCAAGGATCAGTCCAGTTTACTGGCTGATACGGGCTCAGCAAACCCGAGGTACCTTAGCTAGTGTGTTCCGCAGGAGCTGGTAGAGGCCAGTATGGGTCTGACGCACCCACGGTGTCCAAGTAGAGGCGAGGCATTAAATTGATGAGGCCCCTCAGGAGCTAACTCGGTGAGGTATCCGGTTAGTATGGGCGTAACGAACCCAAGGTGTCCGAGTTGAATGTGGACTGTGTGATGAGGCCCCTCAGGAGCTAATCGTCGAGAAATCCGATTAGTATGGGCGTAACGAACCCAAGGTGTCCGAGTTGTTTGCGGATTATATTGTGTGATCCTCAAGGATCAGTCCAGTTTACTGGCTGATACGGGCTCAGCAAACCCGAGGTACCTTAGCTAGTGTGTTCCGCAGGAGCTGGTAGAGGCCAGTATGGGTCTGACGCACCCACGGTGTCCAAGTAGAGGCGAGGCATTAAATAATGAGGCCCCTCAGGAGCTAACCGTCGAGAAATCCGGTTAGTATGGGCGTAACGAACCCAAGGTGTCCGAGTTAGTTGCGGAATTTATAATGTGTGATCCTCAAGGATCAGTCCAGTTTACTGGCTGATACGGGCTCAGCAAACCCGAGGTACCTTAGCTAGTGTGTTCCGCAGGAGCTGGTAGAGGCCAGTATGGGTCTGACGCACCCACGGTGTCCAAGTAGAGGCGAGGCATTAAATTAATGAGGCCCCTCAGGAGCTAACTTGGTGAGGTATCCAGTTAGTATGGGCGTAACGAACCCAAGGTGTCCGAGTTGAACGTGGACTGTGTGATGAGGCTCCTCAGGAGCTAACCGTTGAGAAATCCGGTTAGTATGGGCGTAACGAACCCAAGGTGTCCGAGTTTGTTGTGGACTTTATATCGTGCGATCCTCAAGGATCAGTCCAGTTTACTGGCTGATACGGGCTCAGCAAACCCGAGGTACCTTAGCTTGTGAGTTCCGCAGGAACTGGCCGCGGCCAGTATGGGTCTAACACACCCACGGTGTCCGAAGTTTCGAAGTCCTGCACAACATCTGCGGACAAGTTGGTTGAGGAGTTGTTCAATAGGGCCAATTGGGTGTCACGCGCGACACCAGGACGAGGCCGCCCCGAGGTTCCCCGTGGATGCGATCCCAGCGGGAAGTGGAAACACTTCGCGATGGGATCGTAACTAAACTCGTCCTCCTGTATCGGCGTACAGGCAGCTGGGATTTTTGCAGGCCCGGGACCCTGGCAGCGGTGGCTGCTGGAAGTGGATAGTAGATTCTGTTGCGTATGCCTATCAAGGCGAGGTCGCATGATCTGAGTCGTCTAGTACGGCCAGGTCTTACAATAGCCCTGTCCCTATCTATAATCCCCGATCAGGTACTGCGGCTCTTCAACGCGTGCCTTCTGTGGGGCGTCTTTCCCTCCGCCTGGAAGGTGGGCTCGCTAAGAGCCCTCCTGAAAGGCAAGGGCAAGGACGAGAAGGACCCGCGATCGTATAGACCAATTTGCCTCCTCTCCGTCGTAGGGAAGTTGTTTGAGAAGCTCTTGAAGCGTAGAATCGCCAGCACGTCGTTGGCACCGGGAAAAGTCTCCGACAGACAATTCGGGTTCACACCCGGAAAATCTACGGAAGACGCGATCGTTGAGCTGCGCCGCATGGTATCCGCCGACGAGGCGAGATACTGCGTGGCGTTGCTCTTTGATATTACCGGTGCCTTCGACAATGTATGGTGGCCCCTTGTTTTAGCGTCCCTTAAGGAAAGAGACTGCCCCCGGAACGTTTTCGAGGTAATAAAGAATTACTTCGTCTTCCGGCGGGTAAAGATCTCAATAGGAAACGAAGCGGTTTCCAAGCAGGCCACGCGCGGTTGCCCGCAAGGTTCAGTTCTCGGACCGGCCTGCTGGAATCTCGTCTTCGACGGCCTTCTCAGGCTTCTCGAGGCGAAAATAGGACCCCAATTTATTGCTTACGCGGACGATCTCCTCGTCCTCGTAAGCGCAAACACGCGCCGTGAGCTAGAGCTCAAAGGTCAACGCGTCGCGGACCTTGTAGTAGGATGGTGTAAAGACGCCAAACTCCAGATCTCAGCCCATAAAACAGAAGCGATAGCGCTTAAATGCGGCTGGATCAGGAGAGCCGTGGTAGGAAGACGGGGAGGAGCTCGTCCGGACCGTAAACGGAAACAGCTTCGCGCGAAGAAACCCGAAATACTATCGCGGCCACCGACCCTTAAGATAGGCGAAACGAGAATCGCGTTTAAGAAAACGGTTCGATATCTTGGCGTCCACTTCGACCAGGGAATGGGAGTTCACTCCCACTGTAGTTACCTCAGCGGCAAGGTCGGGCCGCTGTTCGGTAAACTTAGAAGACTCGCGGCGAGTCGATGGGGCCTTCGCTTCACAACGCTCGCGACATTGTACCGCGGAGTCTTCTGCCCGGTAGTCGGCTATGCGGCCGCCGGCTGGAGCGATCGATGTAACGCGGGCGATATTAAGACCCTTCAGGCAGCGCAGCGGCGAGCACTTATTTCAGTGTGCGCCGCCTATAGAAAGACGTCCTTCGAGGCGCTCTGCGTTGTCGCAGGCGAGGTCCCCATCGACCTGCACTTAGAAGTGCGTAGGGCCATATATGAAATCAGGAAAGGCAGGGACGCCAAGATCGGGGATATCCTGGTCCCCGCCGCGGCGGAAGACGCGACCGAGCGCGTCAAAACACAGGCGATATATATGTGGCAGGCCCGGTGGGAAGTCTCCACCAAAGGCCGCACCACACACGCGTTTTTCGAGACCGTGCAGCAGCGACTCGCTGCACGGTGGGTCACGCCTGATCACCATTGCACCCAGGTACTGACCGGCCACGGCAACTTCCGCGAGCGGCTCGCGATGTACGAAGTTGTCGAGGACCCGCAATGTACATGTGGTGAAGGCATCGA
>CAXDIW010000339.1:315000-330000 GCA_963989415.1 Cerceris ruficornis | reverse complement strand
GCTCCCGGCGGCGAAAGGTCTACGCCGCTAGGACTTAGAAAAAATTTTACTCCCGGCGGCGAAAGGTCTACGCCGCTAGGACTTTGAAAAAATTTTACTCCCGGCGGCGAAAGGTCTACGCCGCTAGGACTTTGAAAAAATTTTACTCCCGGCGGCGAAAGGTCTACGCCGCTAGGACTTTGAAAAAATTTTGCTACCGAGTAAACGGCGGGAGTAAAAATGACTGACCTTCTTGGCGAGAAAATCTTTGCTCCCGGCGGCGAAAGGTCTACGCCGCTAGGACTTAGAAAAAATTTTACTCCCGGCGGCGAAAGGTCTACGCCGCTAGGACTTTGAAAAAATTTTGCTACCGAGTAAACGGCGGGAGTAAAAATGACTGACCTTCTTGGCGAGAAAATCTTTGCTCCCGGCGGCGAAAGGTCTACGCCGCTAGGACTTAGAAAAATTTTCATACTTTACGATTTTTTCTCTCGATTTTATCGGTATAGGAAAGCGTTGTAGAGGAAAACGTTTGGGACGAAAGTTTCATGGTTTGCGATGCTCTACAAGAATACGACATTTCGATCGCCCGCCGAAATTAGGAAATCGCTTAATTAACAATAAGTTGCAAAAATTTCTTTATTAACAAAAATTTTCGCCCCGGGCAATATTGTTTCTCTTTCGATTCCGCGCCAGAAAGTATTAAAACTTTTTCCACTAGGTCGCACCGCTGCCGCTCTACTGTCTTGGCGGAAACACCACTGCCGCCCGTCCTTACGAAATCGGTTAATCAACAATAAGTCGCAAAATTGGCCTATTAACGAAATTTTTCGCCCAGTGCAATGTTGTTTCTTTTTCGATTCTGCGTAAAAAAGAAAGATACACTTTTTCCTCTAAGTCGCACCGTTGAGGCTCCACACTCTAGTAAAGGTCTACGCCGCTAGGACTTAGAAAAATTTTCATACTTTACGATTTTTTCTCTCGATTTTATCGGTATAGGAAAGCGTTGTAGAGGAAAACGTTTGGGACGAAAGTTTCATGGCTTGCGATGCTCTACAAGAATACGACATTTCGATCGCCCGCCGAAATTAGGAAATCGGTTAATTAACAATAAGTTGCAAAAATTTGTTTATTAACAAAAATTTTCGCCCCGGGCAATATTGTTTCTCTTTCCATTCTGCACCAGAAAGTATTAAAACATTTTCCTCTAGGTCGCACCGCTGCCGCTCTACTGTCTTGGCGGGAATACCACTGCCGCTCGTCCTTACGAAATCGGTTAATCAACAATAAGTCGCAAAATTGGCCTATTAACGAAATTTTTCGCCCAGTGCAATGTTGTTTCTTTTTCGATTCTGCGTAAAAAAGAAAGATACACTTTTTCCTCTAAGTCGCACCGTTGAGGCTCCACACTCTTGTAAAGGTCTACGCCGCTAGGACTTAGAAAAATTTTCATACTTTACGATTTTTTCTCTCGATTTTATCGGTATAGGAAAGCGTTGTAGAGGAAAACGTTTGGGACGAAAGTTTCATGGCTTGCGATGCTCTACAAGAATACGACATTTCGATCGCCCGCCGAAATTAGGAAATCGGTTAATTAACAATAAGTTGCAAAAATTTGTTTATTAACAAAAATTTTCGCCCCGGGCAATATTGTTTCTCTTTCGATTCCGCGCCAGAAAGTATTAAAACTTTTTCCTCTAGGTCGCACCGCTGCCGCTCTACTGTCTTGGCGGGAATACCACTGCCGCTCGTCCTTACGAAATCGGTTAATCAACAATAAGTCGCAAAATTGGCCTATTAACGAAATTTTTCGCCCAGTGCAATGTTGTTTCTTTTTCGATTCTGCGTAAAAAAGAAAGATACACTTTTTCCTCTAAGTCGCACCGTTGAGGCTCCACACTCTTGTAAAGGTCTACGCCGCTAGGACTTAGAAAAATTTTCATACTTTACGATTTTTTCTCTCGATTTTATCGGTATAGGAAAGCGTTGTAGAGGAAAACGTTTGGGACGAAAGTTTCATGGCTTGCGATGCTCTACAAGAATACGACCCTTCGATCGCCCGCCGAAATTAGGAAATCGGTTAATTAACAATAAGTTGCAAAAATTTGTTTATTAACAAAAATTTTCGCCCCGGGCAATATTGTTTCTCTTTCGATTCCGCGCCAGAAAGTATTAAAACTTTTTCCACTAGGTCGCACCGCTGCCGCTCTACTGTCTTGGCGGAAACACCACTGCCGCCCGTCCTTACGAAATCGGTTAATCAACAATAAGTCGCAAAATTGGCCTATTAACGAAATTTTTCGCCCAGTGCAATGTTGTTTCTTTTTCGATTCTGCGTAAAAAAGAAAGATACACTTTTTCCTCTAAGTCGCACCGTTGAGGCTCCACACTCTTGTAAAGGTCTACGCCGCTAGGACTTAGAAAAATTTTCATACTTTACGATTTTTTCTCTCGATTTTATCGGTATAGGAAAGCGTTGTAGAGGAAAACGTTTGGGACGAAAGTTTCATGGCTTGCGATGCTCTACAAGAATACGACATTTCGATCGCCCGCCGAAATTAGGAAATCGGTTAATTAACAATAAGTTGCAAAAATTTGTTTATTAACAAAAATTTTCGCCCCGGGCAATATTGTTTCTCTTTCCATTCTGCACCAGAAAGTATTAAAACATTTTCCTCTAGGTCGCACCGCTGCCGCTCTACTGTCTTGGCGGGAATACCACTGCCGCTCGTCCTTACGAAATCGGTTAATCAACAATAAGTCGCAAAATTGGCCTATTAACGAAATTTTTCGCCCAGTGCAATGTTGTTTGTTTTTCGATTCTGCGTAAAAAAGAAAGATACACTTTTTCCTCTAAGTCGCACCGTTGAGGCTCCACACTCTTGTAAAGGTCTACGCCGCTAGGACTTAGAAAAATTTTCATACTTTACGATTTTTTCTCTCGATTTTATCGGTATAGGAAAGCGTTGTAGAGGAAAACGTTTGGGACGAAAGTTTCATGGCTTGCGATGCTCTACAAGAATACGACACTTCGATCGCCCGCCGAAATTAGGAAATCGGTTAATTAACAATAAGTTGCAAAAATTTGTTTATTAACAAAAATTTTCGCCCCGGGCAATATTGTTTCTCTTTCGATTCCGCGCCAGAAAGTATTAAAACTTTTTCCACTAGGTCGCACCGCTGCCGCTCTACTGTCTTGGCGGAAACACCACTGCCGCCCGTCCTTACGAAATCGGTTAATCAACAATAAGTCGCAAAATTGGCCTATTAACGAAATTTTTCGCCCAGTGCAATGTTGTTTCTTTTTCGATTCTGCGTAAAAAAGAAAGATACACTTTTTCCTCTAAGTCGCACCGTTGAGGCTCCACACTCTTGTAAAGGTCTACGCCGCTAGGACTTAGAAAAATTTTCATACTTTACGATTTTTTCTCTCGATTTTATCGGTATAGGAAAGCGTTGTAGAGGAAAACGTTTGGGACGAAAGTTTCATGGCTTGCGATGCTCTACAAGAATACGACACTTCGATCGCCCGCCGAAATTAGGAAATCGGTTAATTAACAATAAGTTGCAAAAATTTGTTTATTAACAAAAATTTTCGCCCCGGGCAATATTGTTTCTCTTTCGATTCCGCGCCAGAAAGTATTAAAACTTTTTCCACTAGGTCGCACCGCTGCCGCTCTACTGTCTTGGCGGAAACACCACTGCCGCCCGTCCTTACGAAATCGGTTAATCAACAATAAGTCGCAAAATTGGCCTATTAACGAAATTTTTCGCCCAGTGCAATGTTGTTTCTTTTTCGATTCTGCGTAAAAAAGAAAGATACACTTTTTCCTCTAAGTCGCACCGTTGAGGCTCCACACTCTTGTAAAGGTCTACGCCGCTAGGACTTAGAAAAAATTTTACTCCCGGCGGCGAAAGGTCTACGCCGCTAGGACTTTGAAAAAATTTTACTCCCGGCGGCGAAAGGTCTACGCCGCTAGGACTTAGAAAAAATTTTACTCCCGGCGGCGAAAGGTCTACGCCGCTAGGACTTTGAAAAAATTTTGCTACCGAGTAAACGGCGGGAGTAAAAATGACTGACCTTCTTGGCGAGAAAATCTTTGCTCCCGGCGGCGAAAGGTCTACGCCGCTAGGACTTAGAAAAAATTTTACTCCCGGCGGCGAAAGGTCTACGCCGCTAGGACTTTGAAAAAATTTTGCTACCGAGTAAACGGCGGGAGTAAAAATGACTGACCTTCTTGGCGAGAAAATCTTTGCTCCCGGCGGCGAAAGGTCTACGCCGCTAGGACTTAGAAAAAATTTTGCTACCGAGTAAACGGCGGGAGTAAAAATGACTGACCTTCTTGGCGAGAAAATCTTTGCTCCCGGCGGCGAAAGGTCTACGCCGCTAGGACTTAGAAAAATTTTCATACTTTACGATTTTTTCTCTCGATTTTATCGGTATAGGAAAGCGTTGTAGAGGAAAACGTTTGGGACGAAAGTTTCATGGTTTGCGATGCTCTACAAGAATACGACATTTCGATCGCCCGCCGAAATTAGGAAATCGCTTAATTAACAATAAGTTGCAAAAATTTCTTTATTAACAAAAATTTTCGCCCCGGGCAATATTGTTTCTCTTTCGATTCCGCGCCAGAAAGTATTAAAACTTTTTCCACTAGGTCGCACCGCTGCCGCTCTACTGTCTTGGCGGAAACACCACTGCCGCCCGTCCTTACGAAATCGGTTAATCAACAATAAGTCGCAAAATTGGCCTATTAACGAAATTTTTCGCCCAGTGCAATGTTGTTTCTTTTTCGATTCTGCGTAAAAAAGAAAGATACACTTTTTCCTCTAAGTCGCACCGTTGAGGCTCCACACTCTTGTAAAGGTCTACGCCGCTAGGACTTAGAAAAATTTTCATACTTTACGATTTTTTCTCTCGATTTTATCGGTATAGGAAAGCGTTGTAGAGGAAAACGTTTGGGACGAAAGTTTCATGGCTTGCGATGCTCTACAAGAATACGACATTTCGATCGCCCGCCGAAATTAGGAAATCGGTTAATTAACAATAAGTTGCAAAAATTTGTTTATTAACAAAAATTTTCGCCCCGGGCAATATTGTTTCTCTTTCCATTCTGCACCAGAAAGTATTAAAACATTTTCCTCTAGGTCGCACCGCTGCCGCTCTACTGTCTTGGCGGGAATACCACTGCCGCTCGTCCTTACGAAATCGGTTAATCAACAATAAGTCGCAAAATTGGCCTATTAACGAAATTTTTCGCCCAGTGCAATGTTGTTTCTTTTTCGATTCTGCGTAAAAAAGAAAGATACACTTTTTCCTCTAAGTCGCACCGTTGAGGCTCCACACTCTTGTAAAGGTCTACGCCGCTAGGACTTAGAAAAATTTTCATACTTTACGATTTTTTCTCTCGATTTTATCGGTATAGGAAAGCGTTGTAGAGGAAAACGTTTGGGACGAAAGTTTCATGGCTTGCGATGCTCTACAAGAATACGACATTTCGATCGCCCGCCGAAATTAGGAAATCGGTTAATTAACAATAAGTTGCAAAAATTTGTTTATTAACAAAAATTTTCGCCCCGGGCAATATTGTTTCTCTTTCGATTCCGCGCCAGAAAGTATTAAAACTTTTTCCTCTAGGTCGCACCGCTGCCGCTCTACTGTCTTGGCGGGAATACCACTGCCGCTCGTCCTTACGAAATCGGTTAATCAACAATAAGTCGCAAAATTGGCCTATTAACGAAATTTTTCGCCCAGTGCAATGTTGTTTGTTTTTCGATTCTGCGTAAAAAAGAAAGATACACTTTTTCCTCTAAGTCGCACCGTTGAGGCTCCACACTCTTGTAAAGGTCTACGCCGCTAGGACTTAGAAAAATTTTCATACTTTACGATTTTTTCTCTCGATTTTATCGGTATAGGAAAGCGTTGTAGAGGAAAACGTTTGGGACGAAAGTTTCATGGCTTGCGATGCTCTACAAGAATACGACACTTCGATCGCCCGCCGAAATTAGGAAATCGGTTAATTAACAATAAGTTGCAAAAATTTGTTTATTAACAAAAATTTTCGCCCCGGGCAATATTGTTTCTCTTTCGATTCCGCGCCAGAAAGTATTAAAACTTTTTCCACTAGGTCGCACCGCTGCCGCTCTACTGTCTTGGCGGAAACACCACTGCCGCCCGTCCTTACGAAATCGGTTAATCAACAATAAGTCGCAAAATTGGCCTATTAACGAAATTTTTCGCCCAGTGCAATGTTGTTTCTTTTTCGATTCTGCGTAAAAAAGAAAGATACACTTTTTCCTCTAAGTCGCACCGTTGAGGCTCCACACTCTTGTAAAGGTCTACGCCGCTAGGACTTAGAAAAATTTTCATACTTTACGATTTTTTCTCTCGATTTTATCGGTATAGGAAAGCGTTGTAGAGGAAAACGTTTGGGACGAAAGTTTCATGGCTTGCGATGCTCTACAAGAATACGACATTTCGATCGCCCGCCGAAATTAGGAAATCGGTTAATTAACAATAAGTTGCAAAAATTTGTTTATTAACAAAAATTTTCGCCCCGGGCAATATTGTTTCTCTTTCCATTCTGCACCAGAAAGTATTAAAACATTTTCCTCTAGGTCGCACCGCTGCCGCTCTACTGTCTTGGCGGGAATACCACTGCCGCTCGTCCTTACGAAATCGGTTAATCAACAATAAGTCGCAAAATTGGCCTATTAACGAAATTTTTCGCCCAGTGCAATGTTGTTTCTTTTTCGATTCTGCGTAAAAAAGAAAGATACACTTTTTCCTCTAAGTCGCACCGTTGAGGCTCCACACTCTTGTAAAGGTCTACGCCGCTAGGACTTAGAAAAATTTTCATACTTTACGATTTTTTCTCTCGATTTTATCGGTATAGGAAAGCGTTGTAGAGGAAAACGTTTGGGACGAAAGTTTCATGGCTTGCGATGCTCTACAAGAATACGACATTTCGATCGCCCGCCGAAATTAGGAAATCGGTTAATTAACAATAAGTTGCAAAAATTTGTTTATTAACAAAAATTTTCGCCCCGGGCAATATTGTTTCTCTTTCGATTCCGCGCCAGAAAGTATTAAAACTTTTTCCTCTAGGTCGCACCGCTGCCGCTCTACTGTCTTGGCGGGAATACCACTGCCGCTCGTCCTTACGAAATCGGTTAATCAACAATAAGTCGCAAAATTGGCCTATTAACGAAATTTTTCGCCCAGTGCAATGTTGTTTGTTTTTCGATTCTGCGTAAAAAAGAAAGATACACTTTTTCCTCTAAGTCGCACCGTTGAGGCTCCACACTCTTGTAAAGGTCTACGCCGCTAGGACTTAGAAAAATTTTCATACTTTACGATTTTTTCTCTCGATTTTATCGGTATAGGAAAGCGTTGTAGAGGAAAACGTTTGGGACGAAAGTTTCATGGCTTGCGATGCTCTACAAGAATACGACACTTCGATCGCCCGCCGAAATTAGGAAATCGGTTAATTAACAATAAGTTGCAAAAATTTGTTTATTAACAAAAATTTTCGCCCCGGGCAATATTGTTTCTCTTTCGATTCCGCGCCAGAAAGTATTAAAACTTTTTCCACTAGGTCGCACCGCTGCCGCTCTACTGTCTTGGCGGAAACACCACTGCCGCCCGTCCTTACGAAATCGGTTAATCAACAATAAGTCGCAAAATTGGCCTATTAACGAAATTTTTCGCCCAGTGCAATGTTGTTTCTTTTTCGATTCTGCGTAAAAAAGAAAGATACACTTTTTCCTCTAAGTCGCACCGTTGAGGCTCCACACTCTTGTAAAGGTCTACGCCGCTAGGACTTAGAAAAATTTTCATACTTTACGATTTTTTCTCTCGATTTTATCGGTATAGGAAAGCGTTGTAGAGGAAAACGTTTGGGACGAAAGTTTCATGGCTTGCGATGCTCTACAAGAATACGACATTTCGATCGCCCGCCGAAATTAGGAAATCGGTTAATTAACAATAAGTTGCAAAAATTTGTTTATTAACAAAAATTTTCGCCCCGGGCAATATTGTTTCTCTTTCCATTCTGCACCAGAAAGTATTAAAACATTTTCCTCTAGGTCGCACCGCTGCCGCTCTACTGTCTTGGCGGGAATACCACTGCCGCTCGTCCTTACGAAATCGGTTAATCAACAATAAGTCGCAAAATTGGCCTATTAACGAAATTTTTCGCCCAGTGCAATGTTGTTTCTTTTTCGATTCTGCGTAAAAAAGAAAGATACACTTTTTCCTCTAAGTCGCACCGTTGAGGCTCCACACTCTTGTAAAGGTCTACGCCGCTAGGACTTAGAAAAATTTTCATACTTTACGATTTTTTCTCTCGATTTTATCGGTATAGGAAAGCGTTGTAGAGGAAAACGTTTGGGACGAAAGTTTCATGGCTTGCGATGCTCTACAAGAATACGACCCTTCGATCGCCCGCCGAAATTAGGAAATCGGTTAATTAACAATAAGTTGCAAAAATTTGTTTATTAACAAAAATTTTCGCCCCGGGCAATATTGTTTCTCTTTCGATTCCGCGCCAGAAAGTATTAAAACTTTTTCCACTAGGTCGCACCGCTGCCGCTCTACTGTCTTGGCGGAAACACCACTGCCGCCCGTCCTTACGAAATCGGTTAATCAACAATAAGTCGCAAAATTGGCCTATTAACGAAATTTTTCGCCCAGTGCAATGTTGTTTCTTTTTCGATTCTGCGTAAAAAAGAAAGATACACTTTTTCCTCTAAGTCGCACCGTTGAGGCTCCACACTCTTGTAAAGGTCTACGCCGCTAGGACTTAGAAAAATTTTCATACTTTACGATTTTTTCTCTCGATTTTATCGGTATAGGAAAGCGTTGTAGAGGAAAACGTTTGGGACGAAAGTTTCATGGCTTGCGATTCTCTACAAGAATACGACATTTCGATCGCCCGCCGAAATTAGGAAATCGGTTAATTAACAATAAGTTGCAAAAATTTGTTTATTAACAAAAATTTTCGCCCCGGGCAATATTGTTTCTCTTTCGATTCCGCGCCAGAAAGTATTAAAACTTTTTCCTCTAGGTCGCACCGCTGCCGCTCTACTGTCTTGGCGGGAATACCACTGCCGCTCGTCCTTACGAAATCGGTTAATCAACAATAAGTCGCAAAATTGGCCTATTAACGAAATTTTTCGCCCAGTGCAATGTTGTTTCTTTTTCGATTCTGCGTAAAAAAGAAAGATACACTTTTTCCTCTAAGTCGCACCGTTGAGGCTCCACACTCTTGTAAAGGTCTACGCCGCTAGGACTTAGAAAAATTTTCATACTTTACGATTTTTTCTCTCGATTTTATCGGTATAGGAAAGCGTTGTAGAGGAAAACGTTTGGGACGAAAGTTTCATGGTTTGCGATGCTCTACAAGAATACGACATTTCGATCGCCCGCCGAAATTAGGAAATCGGTTAATTAACAATAAGTTGCAAAAATTTGTTTATTAACAAAAATTTTCGCCCCGGGCAATATTGTTTCTCTTTCGATTCCGCGCCAGAAAGTATTAAAACTTTTTCCTCTAGGTCGCACCGCTGCCGCTCTACTGTCTTGGCGGAAACACCACTGCCGCCCGTCCTTACGAAATCGGTTAATCAACAATAAGTCGCAAAATTGGCCTATTAACGAAATTTTTCGCCCAGTGCAATGTTGTTTCTTTTTCGATTCTGCGTAAAAAAGAAAGATACACTTTTTCCTCTAAGTCGCACCGTTGAGGCTCCACACTCTTGTAAAGGTCTACGCCGCTAGGACTTAGAAAAATTTTCATACTTTACGATTTTTTCTCTCGATTTTATCGGTATAGGAAAGCGTTGCAGAGGAAAACGTGTGGGACGAAAGTTTCATGGCTTGCGATGCTCTACAAGAATACGACATTTCGATCGCCCGCCGAAATTAGGAAATCGCTTAATTAACAATAAGTTGCAAAAATTTGTTTATTAACAAAAATTTTCGCCCCGGACAATATTGTTTCTCTTTCGATTCCGCGCCAGAAAGTATTAAAACTTTTTCCTCTAGGTCGCACCGCTGCCGCTCTACTGTCTTGGCGGAAACACCACTGCCGCCCGTCCTTACGAAATCGGTTAATCAACAATAAGTCGCAAAATTGGCCTATTAACGAAATTTTTCGCCCAGTGCAATGTTGTTTCTTTTTCGATTCTGCGTAAAAAAGAAAGATACACTTTTTCCTCTAAGTCGCACCGTTGAGGCTCCACACTCTTGTAAAGGTCTACGCCGCTAGGACTTAGAAAAATTTTCATACTTTACGATTTTTTCTCTCGATTTTATCGGTATAGGAAAGCGTTGTAGAGGAAAACGTTTGGGACGAAAGTTTCATGGTTTGCGATGCTCTACAAGAATACGACATTTCGATCGCCCGCCGAAATTAGGAAATCGGTTAATTAACAATAAGTTGCAAAAATTTGTTTATTAACAAAAATTTTCGCCCCGGGCAATATTGTTTCTCTTTCGATTCCGCGCCAGAAAGTATTAAAACTTTTTCCTCTAGGTCGCACCGCTGCCGCTCTACTGTCTTGGCGGAAACACCACTGCCGCCCGTCCTTACGAAATCGGTTAATCAACAATAAGTCGCAAAATTGGCCTATTAACGAAATTTTTCGCCCAGTGCAATGTTGTTTCTTTTTCGATTCTGCGTAAAAAAGAAAGATACACTTTTTCCTCTAAGTCGCACCGTTGAGGCTCCACACTCTTGTAAAGGTCTACGCCGCTAGGACTTAGAAAAATTTTCATACTTTACGATTTTTTCTCTCGATTTTATCGGTATAGGAAAGCGTTGTAGAGGAAAACGTTTGGGACGAAAGTTTCATGGCTTGCGATGCTCTACAAGAATACGACATTTCGATCGCCCGCCGAAATTAGGAAATCGGTTAATTAACAATAAGTTGCAAAAATTTGTTTATTAACAAAAATTTTCGTCCCGGACAATATTGTTTCTCTTTCGATTCCGCGCCAGAAAGTATTAAAACTTTTTCCTCTAGGTCGCACCGCTGCCGCTCTACTGTCTTGGCGGAAACACCACTGCCGCTCGTCCTTACGAAATCGGTTAATCAACAATAAGTCGCAAAATTGGCCTATTAACGAAATTTTTCGCCCAGTGCAATGTTGTTTCTTTTTCGATTCTGCGTAAAAAAGAAAGATACACTTTTTCCTCTAAGTCGCACCGTTGAGGCTCCACACTCTTGTAAAGGTCTACGCCGCTAGGACTTAGAAAAATTTTCATACTTTACGATTTTTTCTCTCGATTTTATCGGTATAGGAAAGCGTTGTAGAGGAAAACGTTTGGGACGAAAGTTTCATGGCTTGCGATGCTCTACAAGAATACGACATTTCGATCGCCCGCCGAAATTAGGAAATCGGTTAATTAACAATAAGTTGCAAAAATTTGTTTATTAACAAAAATTTTCGCCCCGGGCAATATTGTTTCTCTTTCGATTACGCGCCAGAAAGTATTAAAACTTTTTCCTCTAGGTCGCACCGCTGCCGCTCTACTGTCTTGGCGGAAACACCACTGCCGCTCGTCCTTACGAAATCGGTTAATCAACAATAAGTCGCAAAATTGGCCTATTAACGAAATTTTTCGCCCAGTGCAATGTTGTTTCTTTTTCGATTCTGCGTAAAAAAGAAAGATACACTTTTTCCTCTAAGTCGCACCGTTGAGGCTCCACACTCTTGTAAAGGTCTACGCCGCTAGGACTTAGAAAAATTTTCATACTTTACGATTTTTTCTCTCGATTTTATCGGTATAGGAAAGCGTTGCAGAGGAAAACGTGTGGGACGAAAGTTTCATGGCTTGCGATGCTCTACAAGAATACGACACTTCGATCGCCCGCCGAAATTAGGAAATCGCTTAATTAACAATAAGTTGCAAAAATTTGTTTATTAACAAAAATTTTCGCCCCGGACAATATTGTTTCTCTTTCGATTCCGCGCCAGAAAGTATTAAAACTTTTTCCTCTAGGTCGCACCGCTGCCGCTCTACTGTCTTGGCGGAAACACCACTGCCGCCCGTCCTTACGAAATCGGTTAATCAACAATAAGTCGCAAAATTGGCCTATTAACGAAATTTTTCGCCCAGTGCAATGTTGTTTCTTTTTCGATTCTGCGTAAAAAAGAAAGATACACTTTTTCCTCTAAGTCGCACCGTTGAGGCTCCACACTCTTGTAAAGGTCTACGCCGCTAGGACTTAGAAAAATTTTCATACTTTACGATTTTTTCTCTCGATTTTATCGGTATAGGAAAGCGTTGTAGAGGAAAACGTTTGGGACGAAAGTTTCATGGTTTGCGATGCTCTACAAGAATACGACATTTCGATCGCCCGCCGAAATTAGGAAATCGGTTAATTAACAATAAGTTGCAAAAATTTGTTTATTAACAAAAATTTTCGCCCCGGGCAATATTGTTTCTCTTTCGATTCCGCGCCAGAAAGTATTAAAACTTTTTCCTCTAGGTCGCACCGCTGCCGCTCTACTGTCTTGGCGGAAACACCACTGCCGCCCGTCCTTACGAAATCGGTTAATCAACAATAAGTCGCAAAATTGGCCTATTAACGAAATTTTTCGCCCAGTGCAATGTTGTTTCTTTTTCGATTCTGCGTAAAAAAGAAAGATACACTTTTTCCTCTAAGTCGCACCGTTGAGGCTCCACACTCTTGTAAAGGTCTACGCCGCTAGGACTTAGAAAAATTTTCATACTTTACGATTTTTTCTCTCGATTTTATCGGTATAGGAAAGCGTTGTAGAGGAAAACGTTTGGGACGAAAGTTTCATGGCTTGCGATGCTCTACAAGAATACGACATTTCGATCGCCCGCCGAAATTAGGAAATCGGTTAATTAACAATAAGTTGCAAAAATTTGTTTATTAACAAAAATTTTCGTCCCGGACAATATTGTTTCTCTTTCGATTCCGCGCCAGAAAGTATTAAAACTTTTTCCTCTAGGTCGCACCGCTGCCGCTCTACTGTCTTGGCGGAAACACCACTGCCGCTCGTCCTTACGAAATCGGTTAATCAACAATAAGTCGCAAAATTGGCCTATTAACGAAATTTTTCGCCCAGTGCAATGTTGTTTCTTTTTCGATTCTGCGTAAAAAAGAAAGATACACTTTTTCCTCTAAGTCGCACCGTTGAGGCTCCACACTCTTGTAAAGGTCTACGCCGCTAGGACTTAGAAAAATTTTCATACTTTACGATTTTTTCTCTCGATTTTATCGGTATAGGAAAGCGTTGTAGAGGAAAACGTTTGGGACGAAAGTTTCATGGCTTGCGATGCTCTACAAGAATACGACATTTCGATCGCCCGCCGAAATTAGGAAATCGGTTAATTAACAATAAGTTGCAAAAATTTGTTTATTAACAAAAATTTTCGCCCCGGGCAATATTGTTTCTCTTTCGATTACGCGCCAGAAAGTATTAAAACTTTTTCCTCTAGGTCGCACCGCTGCCGCTCTACTGTCTTGGCGGAAACACCACTGCCGCTCGTCCTTACGAAATCGGTTAATCAACAATAAGTCGCAAAATTGGCCTATTAACGAAATTTTTCGCCCAGTGCAATGTTGTTTCTTTTTCGATTCTGCGTAAAAAAGAAAGATACACTTTTTCCTCTAAGTCGCACCGTTGAGGCTCCACACTCTTGTAAAGGTCTACGCCGCTAGGACTTAGAAAAATTTTCATACTTTACGATTTTTTCTCTCGATTTTATCGGTATAGGAAAGCGTTGCAGAGGAAAACGTGTGGGACGAAAGTTTCATGGCTTGCGATGCTCTACAAGAATACGACACTTCGATCGCCCGCCGAAATTAGGAAATCTGTTAATTAACAATAAGTTGCAAAAATTTGTTTATTAACAAAAATTTTCGCCCCGGGCAATATTGTTTCTCTTTCGATTCCGCGCCAGAAAGTATTAAAACTTTTTCCTCTAGGTCGCACCGCTGCCGCTCTACTGTCTTGGCGGAAACACCACTGCCGCCCGTCCTTACGAAATCGGTTAATCAACAATAAGTCGCAAAATTGGCCTATTAACGAAATTTTTCGCCCAGTGCAATGTTGTTTGTTTTTCGATTCTGCGTAAAAAAGAAAGATACACTTTTTCCTCTAAGTCGCACCGTTGAGGCTCCACACTCTTGTAAAGGTCTACGCCGCTAGGACTTAGAAAAATTTTCATACTTTACGATTTTTTCTCTCGATTTTATCGGTATAGGAAAGCGTTGTAGAGGAAAACGTTTGGGACGAAAGTTTCATGGCTTGCGATGCTCTACAAGAATACGACACTTCGATCGCCCGCCGAAATTAGGAAATCGGTTAATTAACAATAAGTTGCAAAAATTTGTTTATTAACAAAAATTTTCGCCCCGGGCAATATTGTTTCTCTTTCGATTCCGCGCCAGAAAGTATTAAAACTTTTTCCACTAGGTCGCACCGCTGCCGCTCTACTGTCTTGGCGGAAACACCACTGCCGCCCGTCCTTACGAAATCGGTTAATCAACAATAAGTCGCAAAATTGGCCTATTAACGAAATTTTTCGCCCAGTGCAATGTTGTTTCTTTTTCGATTCTGCGTAAAAAAGAAAGATACACTTTTTCCTCTAAGTCGCACCGTTGAGGCTCCACACTCTTGTAAAGGTCTACGCCGCTAGGACTTAGAAAAATTTTCATACGCAACGGTTATTCTACAATAACTTTATAAATATTTTGTTTTGCTTGTATACGTGTATAACATTAATTGCTTCAAATACCCATCCCCGTCGATTGGTGGTTTTAGAAAATTTCTGCGATTAAAAAAAATTTTTATCGCTCTAATTATTGTTAAATATTTTCTAATCTACAATGTAAAATTAAAAACACCCTTATAAAAAGTTGTTGGTATTTTGATCTTATACGAGAATCTATATTTTGTTTTCCAAAAATAATTTTTTTGAGTTTTGAGCCTAACTTCAACTCGCCGTAAAATTTAAATTTTTAAAAAAAATTAAATTT
>CAXDIW010000339.1:300000-302500 GCA_963989415.1 Cerceris ruficornis | reverse complement strand
TGGCGGAGACGCTAACTGAAGTCCTTACGGACGCCAGCACAGCGTCGATGCCCCGTAAACGGCAATTTAGGAAGTCCAACCCGTGGTGGACAGCGAAACTGACGAACTTAAAGAAGGCCGTGTACCGTAAAAGACGCGCGCTGCAGAGGAGTAGAGACGAACCCTCCCACCTCGAAAACCTGCGTATTTACCGCTCTTCTTTGCGGGAATATAGCAGGGAGGTTAGAAGGGCGAAGCTCGAAAGCTGGCAGAACTTCGTCTCGTCGCACGGGAACTCGGAGCCGTGGGGCTTCGTTTATAAGCACCAGGCGGAGAAAGTCCGGCTTCAGACCGTGCTCAGCACGGTCCGGCGAGACGACGGTTCCAACACGAGGAGTATTAAGGAAACTGCCAGCTACCTCTTGGACGCCCACGTCCCAGACGATCGGGAAGACGAGGACACGCCATCCCAGTGTGTAGTTAGGCTGTCTTCATCGGCACCGCCCAGCACGGCAGACGCGACTCCTTTCACGGAGGTCGAGGTCACCGCTGCCACGAAGACGTTTTATAAGGACAAGGCGCCCGGACCGGACGAGATCGAAGTCCGGGTTCTCAAAGCGGCGATTAGAGTAATTCCCGATCAGGTACTGCGGCTCTTCAACGCGTGCCTTCAGTGGGGCGTCTTTCCCTCCGCTTGGAAGGTAGGCTCCCTGAGAGCCCTCCTGAAAGGCAAGGACAAGGACGAGAAGGATCCGCGATCATATAGACCGATTTGCCTCCTCTCCGTCATAGGAAAGCTCTTCGAAAAACTCTTAAAGAGTAGAATTACCAGCACGGCGTTGGCGCCGGGAAAAGTCTCCGATAGACAATTCGGGTTCACCCCCGGAAAATCTACGGAAGACGCGATCGTTGAGCTGCGCCGCATGGTATCCGCCGACGAGGCGAGATACTGCGTGGCGTTGCTCTTTGATATTACCGGTGCCTTCGACAATGTATGGTGGCCCCTTGTTTTAGCGTCCCTTAAGGAAAGAGACTGCCCCCGGAACGTTTTCGAGGTAATAAAGAATTACTTCGTCTTCCGGCGGGTTATGATCTCGATAGGAAACGAACAGGTCTCCAAGCAGGCCACGCGCGGTTGCCCGCAAGGATCAGTCCTTGGACCGGCCTGCTGGAACCTCGTCTTCGACGGTCTCCTCAGGCTTCTCGAGGAGAGCATAGGACCCCGGTTCATCGCCTACGCGGACGATCTCCTCGTCCTCGTAAGCGCAAACACGCGCCGTGAGCTAGAGCTCAAAGGTCAACGCGTCGCGGACCTCGTAGTAGGATGGTGTAAAGACGCCAAACTCCAGATCTCAGCCCGCAAAACAGAAGCGATAGCGCTTAAATGCGGCTGGATCAGGAGAGCCGTGGTAGGAAGACGGGGAGGAGCTCGTCCGGACCGGAAGCGGAAACAGCTTCGCGCGAAAAAACCTGAAATACTATCGCGGCCACCGACCCTTAAGATAGGCGAAACGAGAATCGCGTTTAAGAAAACGGTCCGTTATCTTGGCGTCCACTTCGACCAGGGAATGGGAGTTCACTCCCACTGTAGTTACCTCAGCGGCAAGGTCGGGCCGCTGTTCGGCAAACTTCGAAGACTCGCGGCGAGTCAATGGGGCCTTCGCTTCACAACGCTCGCGACATTGTACCGCGGAGTCTTCTGCCCGGTCGTCGGCTACGCGGCCGCCGGCTGGAGCGATCGATGTAACGCGGGCGATATTAAGACCCTTCAGGCAGCGCAGCGGCGAGCACTTATTTCAGTGTGCGCCGCCTATAGAAAGACGTCCTTCGAGGCGCTCTGCGTTGTCGCAGGCGAGGTCCCCATCGACCTGCACTTAGAAGTGCGTAGGGCCATATATGAAATCAGGAAAGGCAGGGACGCCAAGATCGGGGATATCCTGGTCCCCGCCGCGGCGGAAGACGCGACCGAGCGCGTCAAAACACAGGCGATATATTTGTGGCAGGCTCGGTGGGAAGTCTCCACCAAAGGCCGCACCACACACGCGTTTTTCGAGACCGTGCAGCAGCGACTCGCTGCACGGTGGGTCACGCCTGATCACCATTGCACCCAGGTACTGACCGGCCACGGCAACTTCCGCGAGCGCCTCGCGATGTACGAAGTTGTCGAGGATCCGCAATGTACATGTGGTGAAGGCATCGACTCCGTTGCGCACCATGTCTTAGAGTGCAAGGAATTCGCCCCCCAGAGAGTAGCTCTGGAGGAGTTCATAGGAAACGCGGAATGGCCAACGGCGGCACGAAATCTCGTTGCCTCCCCGGAAGCCTTCCGCGTACTCGCGGATTTTAGTAGGGAAACTCTTCAGTTGAAGAGTTTCCAATAGGACGCTCAATAGGGCCAAATGGGTGTCACGCGCGACACCGGGACGAGGCCGCCCCGTGGTTCCCCGTGGATGCGATCTCAGCGGGAAGTTGAAACACTTCGCGATGGGATCGTAACTAAACTCGTCCTCCTGTAACGGCG
>CAXDIW010000339.1:290000-295000 GCA_963989415.1 Cerceris ruficornis | reverse complement strand
GCAAAATTGGCCTATTAACGAAATTTTTCGCCCAGTGCAATGTTGTTTCTTTTTCGATTCTGCGTAAAAAAGAAAGATACACTTTTTCCTCTAAGTCGCACCGTTGAGGCTCCACACTCTTGTAAAGGTCTACGCCGCTAGGACTTAGAAAAATTTTCATACTTTACGATTTTTTCTCTCGATTTTATCGGTATAGGAAAGCGTTGTAGAGGAAAACGTTTGGGACGAAAGTTTCATGGTTTGCGATGCTCTACAAGAATACGACATTTCGATCGCCCGCCGAAATTAGGAAATCGGTTAATTAACAATAAGTTGCAAAAATTTGTTTATTAACAAAAATTTTCGCCCCGGGCAATATTGTTTCTCTTTCGATTCCGCGCCAGAAAGTATTAAAACTTTTTCCTCTAGGTCGCACCGCTGCCGCTCTACTGTCTTGGCGGAAACACCACTGCCGCCCGTCCTTACGAAATCGGTTAATCAACAATAAGTCGCAAAATTGGCCTATTAACGAAATTTTTCGCCCAGTGCAATGTTGTTTCTTTTTCGATTCTGCGTAAAAAAGAAAGATACACTTTTTCCTCTAAGTCGCACCGTTGAGGCTCCACACTCTTGTAAAGGTCTACGCCGCTAGGACTTAGAAAAATTTTCATACTTTACGATTTTTTCTCTCGATTTTATCGGTATAGGAAAGCGTTGTAGAGGAAAACGTTTGGGACGAAAGTTTCATGGCTTGCGATGCTCTACAAGAATACGACATTTCGATCGCCCGCCGAAATTAGGAAATCGGTTAATTAACAATAAGTTGCAAAAATTTGTTTATTAACAAAAATTTTCGCCCCGGGCAATATTGTTTCTCTTTCCATTCTGCACCAGAAAGTATTAAAACATTTTCCTCTAGGTCGCACCGCTGCCGCTCTACTGTCTTGGCGGGAATACCACTGCCGCTCGTCCTTACGAAATCGGTTAATCAACAATAAGTCGCAAAATTGGCCTATTAACGAAATTTTTCGCCCAGTGCAATGTTGTTTCTTTTTCGATTCTGCGTAAAAAAGAAAGATACACTTTTTCCTCTAAGTCGCACCGTTGAGGCTCCACACTCTTGTAAAGGTCTACGCCGCTAGGACTTAGAAAAATTTTCATACTTTACGATTTTTTCTCTCGATTTTATCGGTATAGGAAAGCGTTGTAGAGGAAAACGTTTGGGACGAAAGTTTCATGGCTTGCGATGCTCTACAAGAATACGACCCTTCGATCGCCCGCCGAAATTAGGAAATCGGTTAATTAACAATAAGTTGCAAAAATTTGTTTATTAACAAAAATTTTCGCCCCGGGCAATATTGTTTCTCTTTCGATTCCGCGCCAGAAAGTATTAAAACTTTTTCCACTAGGTCGCACCGCTGCCGCTCTACTGTCTTGGCGGAAACACCACTGCCGCCCGTCCTTACGAAATCGGTTAATCAACAATAAGTCGCAAAATTGGCCTATTAACGAAATTTTTCGCCCAGTGCAATGTTGTTTCTTTTTCGATTCTGCGTAAAAAAGAAAGATACACTTTTTCCTCTAAGTCGCACCGTTGAGGCTCCACACTCTTGTAAAGGTCTACGCCGCTAGGACTTAGAAAAATTTTCATACTTTACGATTTTTTCTCTCGATTTTATCGGTATAGGAAAGCGTTGTAGAGGAAAACGTTTGGGACGAAAGTTTCATGGCTTGCGATTCTCTACAAGAATACGACATTTCGATCGCCCGCCGAAATTAGGAAATCGGTTAATTAACAATAAGTTGCAAAAATTTGTTTATTAACAAAAATTTTCGCCCCGGGCAATATTGTTTCTCTTTCGATTCCGCGCCAGAAAGTATTAAAACTTTTTCCTCTAGGTCGCACCGCTGCCGCTCTACTGTCTTGGCGGGAATACCACTGCCGCTCGTCCTTACGAAATCGGTTAATCAACAATAAGTCGCAAAATTGGCCTATTAACGAAATTTTTCGCCCAGTGCAATGTTGTTTCTTTTTCGATTCTGCGTAAAAAAGAAAGATACACTTTTTCCTCTAAGTCGCACCGTTGAGGCTCCACACTCTTGTAAAGGTCTACGCCGCTAGGACTTAGAAAAATTTTCATACTTTACGATTTTTTCTCTCGATTTTATCGGTATAGGAAAGCGTTGTAGAGGAAAACGTTTGGGACGAAAGTTTCATGGTTTGCGATGCTCTACAAGAATACGACATTTCGATCGCCCGCCGAAATTAGGAAATCGGTTAATTAACAATAAGTTGCAAAAATTTGTTTATTAACAAAAATTTTCGCCCCGGGCAATATTGTTTCTCTTTCGATTCCGCGCCAGAAAGTATTAAAACTTTTTCCTCTAGGTCGCACCGCTGCCGCTCTACTGTCTTGGCGGAAACACCACTGCCGCCCGTCCTTACGAAATCGGTTAATCAACAATAAGTCGCAAAATTGGCCTATTAACGAAATTTTTCGCCCAGTGCAATGTTGTTTCTTTTTCGATTCTGCGTAAAAAAGAAAGATACACTTTTTCCTCTAAGTCGCACCGTTGAGGCTCCACACTCTTGTAAAGGTCTACGCCGCTAGGACTTAGAAAAATTTTCATACTTTACGATTTTTTCTCTCGATTTTATCGGTATAGGAAAGCGTTGCAGAGGAAAACGTGTGGGACGAAAGTTTCATGGCTTGCGATGCTCTACAAGAATACGACATTTCGATCGCCCGCCGAAATTAGGAAATCGCTTAATTAACAATAAGTTGCAAAAATTTGTTTATTAACAAAAATTTTCGCCCCGGACAATATTGTTTCTCTTTCGATTCCGCGCCAGAAAGTATTAAAACTTTTTCCTCTAGGTCGCACCGCTGCCGCTCTACTGTCTTGGCGGAAACACCACTGCCGCCCGTCCTTACGAAATCGGTTAATCAACAATAAGTCGCAAAATTGGCCTATTAACGAAATTTTTCGCCCAGTGCAATGTTGTTTCTTTTTCGATTCTGCGTAAAAAAGAAAGATACACTTTTTCCTCTAAGTCGCACCGTTGAGGCTCCACACTCTTGTAAAGGTCTACGCCGCTAGGACTTAGAAAAATTTTCATACTTTACGATTTTTTCTCTCGATTTTATCGGTATAGGAAAGCGTTGTAGAGGAAAACGTTTGGGACGAAAGTTTCATGATTTGCGATGCTCTACAAGAATACGACATTTCGATCGCCCGCCGAAATTAGGAAATCGCTTAATTAACAATAAGTTGCAAAAATTTGTTTATTAACAAAAATTTTCGCCCCGGACAATATTGTTTCTCTTTCGATTCCGCGCCAGAAAGTATTAAAACTTTTTCCTCTAGGTCGCACCGCTGCCGCTCTACTGTCTTGGCGGAAACACCACTGCCGCTCGTCCTTACGAAATCGGTTAATCAACAATAAGTCGCAAAATTGGCCTATTAACGAAATTTTTCGCCCAGTGCAATGTTGTTTCTTTTTCGATTCTGCGTAAAAAAGAAAGATACACTTTTTCCTCTAAGTCGCACCGTTGAGGCTCCACACTCTTGTAAAGGTCTACGCCGCTAGGACTTAGAAAAATTTTCATACTTTACGATTTTTTCTCTCGATTTTATCGGTATAGGAAAGCGTTGTAGAGGAAAACGTTTGGGACGAAAGTTTCATGGCTTGCGATGCTCTACAAGAATACGACATTTCGATCGCCCGCCGAAATTAGGAAATCGGTTAATTAACAATAAGTTGCAAAAATTTGTTTATTAACAAAAATTTTCGCCCCGGGCAATATTGTTTCTCTTTCCATTCTGCACCAGAAAGTATTAAAACATTTTCCTCTAGGTCGCACCGCTGCCGCTCTACTGTCTTGGCGGGAATACCACTGCCGCTCGTCCTTACGAAATCGGTTAATCAACAATAAGTCGCAAAATTGGCCTATTAACGAAATTTTTCGCCCAGTGCAATGTTGTTTCTTTTTCGATTCTGCGTAAAAAAGAAAGATACACTTTTTCCTCTAAGTCGCACCGTTGAGGCTCCACACTCTTGTAAAGGTCTACGCCGCTAGGACTTAGAAAAATTTTCATACTTTACGATTTTTTCTCTCGATTTTATCGGTATAGGAAAGCGTTGTAGAGGAAAACGTTTGGGACGAAAGTTTCATGGCTTGCGATGCTCTACAAGAATACGACATTTCGATCGCCCGCCGAAATTAGGAAATCGGTTAATTAACAATAAGTTGCAAAAATTTGTTTATTAACAAAAATTTTCGCCCCGGGCAATATTGTTTCTCTTTCCATTCTGCACCAGAAAGTATTAAAACATTTTCCTCTAGGTCGCACCGCTGCCGCTCTACTGTCTTGGCGGGAATACCACTGCCGCTCGTCCTTACGAAATCGGTTAATCAACAATAAGTCGCAAAATTGGCCTATTAACGAAATTTTTCGCCCAGTGCAATGTTGTTTCTTTTTCGATTCTGCGTAAAAAAGAAAGATACACTTTTTCCTCTAAGTCGCACCGTTGAGGCTCCACACTCTTGTAAAGGTCTACGCCGCTAGGACTTAGAAAAATTTTCATACTTTACGATTTTTTCTCTCGATTTTATCGGTATAGGAAAGCGTTGTAGAGGAAAACGTTTGGGACGAAAGTTTCATGGCTTGCGATGCTCTACAAGAATACGACATTTCGATCGCCCGCCGAAATTAGGAAATCGGTTAATTAACAATAAGTTGCAAAAATTTGTTTATTAACAAAAATTTTCGCCCCGGGCAATATTGTTTCTCTTTCCATTCTGCACCAGAAAGTATTAAAACATTTTCCTCTAGGTCGCACCGCTGCCGCTCTACTGTCTTGGCGGGAATACCACTGCCGCTCGTCCTTACGAAATCGGTTAATCAACAATAAGTCGCAAAATTGGCCTATTAACGAAATTTTTCGCCCAGTGCAATGTTGTTTCTTTTTCGATTCTGCGTAAAAAAGAAAGATACACTTTTTCCTCTAAGTCGCA
>CAXDIW010000339.1:282500-285000 GCA_963989415.1 Cerceris ruficornis | reverse complement strand
CGCGCGTCGAGTGAACCCGTCCGTCCACAAGTGTGCTTCTTCTCAGTTCGAACGATCGGCGGAGAGTCCTCGTTTGACGAGGCTTTCTCCCCACACACTGAGAGGAAGGAGAATGCGTTGTTGTGCGTTCGGTCGGGCAATGTGTGCCGGCGTGTAGTTTTGCGCGACGAAGTATTATGAGAAGAGAGAGAGGAGGAAGAGATCTGTCTCATTCGAACGACAATATTTTAAGAGATAGATTTTGCGCCTCCGGAAATAAGTTCGCTTTCGAACGATGTTCCAGAACGACTGCTGTCTAATGTCGTCGTCGTTGTCGCTGAAAGGGGAAAGAAGAGTGGTCTTTCCTTTGCGGCGCGGCGGCGGCGACAAACAGCAAAGCCGCTCGTCACGGAACTACTTTTGCGACTTTACCGTTTGCGAAGAAGTGTTCTCTCGTGTACTTCGTGTGTGTGGACATTTGAACGAAAATAGCGTTGTTGAGAGTTCGAACGGAAGCGCTCTGATGAAGGAAGAGGGGTGTAGAACACTAGCGTGGAAAGAGTCTGCTGCGGGATACCCGAAGGCGCAATCCACGAAGACCCTTCTCTTCAGAGCTCCTCTCTCTACGTTATTATTGCTGTCCCCTTCGTGTCAGAATTTTTGATGGCACTCTCCGTGCTGACGGCCGATGAAGCACTGGTGTGCGTAGTCTCGTTACGACGAGGGTGCGGACGCTCGTTCTCACGGTCGGATCGACAAACTTAAACTCCGATTTTGCCGTTGTCGTCATCTGAACGACTAACGGTGCTCGGCCTCGTTCTAGCGCTCCGGAACGCGGTTAAACCGAGCCTCGGCTTGTCCGAGGGAGAACACCTGAACCATGTTTGCTTTCTATACGAAGCAAAAAGCATATAATGCAAATACAACCCTGAACGGTGGATCACTTGGCTCGTGGGTCGATGAAGAACGCAGCTAATTGCGCGTCAACGTGTGAACTGCAGGACACATGAACATCGACATTTCGAACGCACATTGCGGTCCTCGGATATAATTCCCGGACCACGCCTGGCTGAGGGTCGTTTATGTACCCAAAAACTGCTTGCGCGGCTCTTTGTGTCTTCCTTCATCATGAGGAGAAGACACTTGTAGAGTCTCGTACGAGCGAATTTGTTGGACGTTCGTCGGAATTTGCCGCAGACTGGAAGAGAATAATAACGTCTCTCCTCGACGCGGATCCGACGTCGTCTGAAATGATTATAAGAGAACGAGAAAAGTGCGGAGGATTGAAAGAACGAAAAGGACGTGTACGTCTTAGATTGCGCAGAGAACAACTCTTTTTAGTTTCGTACAGAAAGAGATCGAACGTAATACCGCGCGATGAAAATAATATCTCTCTTACCTTTCTTTCCCGCAGTTTCTGGCAAAGCATCCTCGAACGAGAGAGAATACATACACATATGATGCTATGCCTCGAACGAAGGAGAAACTGCTGTGGTATCCGAGAATGCCAAAAGGGAATTGCTTAGGGAAGGAGATTTTCATCGTAGCGTTTCGAACGAAATTGTTTTGTCAAAAGATATCTGCGCAATCGAACGAAATCGTCCGAGAGAGCTCCACGCCGCCAATTTCGTGTCTCCCACGATCGTCGCAGATTTTCGTGCCCGGTCGTCGAGTCCCCGACTCTTAAATTTGCGTTCCATTTCGAGGTGCTTTGTGCTCTGAAATTCTCCGACCTAACCCAGACTCTCACTGTCTCTCTCACAAGCTTCTTCGTTGCCGCATCTGCTCGAAAAGAACCCTCCTGGAGAAGAAATATATATTATATCTCTACCAGGAGAGCGTGTGCAGAGAGTGGCTGTAATAACTGACAAGTTCTCGAACGTGTAAAGAGAGAGAGAGGTGTGAGCGAGGGTGTGTGTGTAACAATTAAAGAGTGTGGTAGGTAGGAGAGTGGTTAAGCAGAGCGCATAGTTTACCGAGAAAAGAGAAACACAAATACTGGACCGACGTTAAATTGTCCGGGAAGAACAATTCACGAAACTCTGTCCTCGAACGAACCTTCTCTATGGTCGTGGGAGAGCGAGGAAAAAGACTGACACAGTCGCGTGCTCACGACATTGGCGTGTCGTTGTTCCAAACCTTTCTCAGACTCCGAACTAAAGTTTAGTTTTGATTTCTGTGACCCGCCGGTATTCCTACGAGGAGATAGATAGATATATTATTGCGATGATTGAGAGAGGAGGCAGAAAGTTGAGAAAAGTGGGAATCTCAGAGTTATATGACAAATTCGTCATAAGAGGAGAAAGAAGAAAAGAGTGTGGTGGTATACGCGAGAAGGGAAGGAAGATTGACAATTCGAAAAGTATAATGATCGGGCTGTGTGGGTCTGGTTCGAACAGTTTTGTACACATCGAGAGAGTGATCTTTGACAAAAACTCGATCTCTCTCTGTGTTACAATACCAGGCCAGCAGCACCGAGAAACTTGTCGTCCCTCCAACCTTCTACGCTGCTCGAACGAAA
>CAXDIW010000339.1:252500-277500 GCA_963989415.1 Cerceris ruficornis | reverse complement strand
ATTTTACTCCCGGCGGCGAAAGGTCTACGCCGCTAGGACTTTGAAAAAATTTTACTCCCGGCGGCGAAAGGTCTACGCCGCTAGGACTTTGAAAAAATTTTACTCCCGGCGGCGAAAGGTCTACGCCGCTAGGACTTTGAAAAAATTTTGCTACCGAGTAAACGGCGGGAGTAAAAATGACTGACCTTCTTGGCGAGAAAATCTTTGCTCCCGGCGGCGAAAGGTCTACGCCGCTAGGACTTAGAAAAAATTTTACTCCCGGCGGCGAAAGGTCTACGCCGCTAGGACTTTGAAAAAATTTTGCTACCGAGTAAACGGCGGGAGTAAAAATGACTGACCTTCTTGGCGAGAAAATCTTTGCTCCCGGCGGCGAAAGGTCTACGCCGCTAGGACTTAGAAAAATTTTCATACTTTACGATTTTTTCTCTCGATTTTATCGGTATAGGAAAGCGTTGTAGAGGAAAACGTTTGGGACGAAAGTTTCATGGTTTGCGATGCTCTACAAGAATACGACATTTCGATCGCCCGCCGAAATTAGGAAATCGCTTAATTAACAATAAGTTGCAAAAATTTCTTTATTAACAAAAATTTTCGCCCCGGGCAATATTATTTCTCTTTCGATTCCGCGCCAGAAAGTATTAAAACTTTTTCCACTAGGTCGCACCGCTGCCGCTCTACTGTCTTGGCGGAAACACCACTGCCGCCCGTCCTTACGAAATCGGTTAATCAACAATAAGTCGCAAAATTGGCCTATTAACGAAATTTTTCGCCCAGTGCAATGTTGTTTCTTTTTCGATTCTGCGTAAAAAAGAAAGATACACTTTTTCCTCTAAGTCGCACCGTTGAGGCTCCACACTCTAGTAAAGGTCTACGCCGCTAGGACTTAGAAAAATTTTCATACTTTACGATTTTTTCTCTCGATTTTATCGGTATAGGAAAGCGTTGTAGAGGAAAACGTTTGGGACGAAAGTTTCATGGCTTGCGATGCTCTACAAGAATACGACATTTCGATCGCCCGCCGAAATTAGGAAATCGGTTAATTAACAATAAGTTGCAAAAATTTGTTTATTAACAAAAATTTTCGCCCCGGGCAATATTGTTTCTCTTTCCATTCTGCACCAGAAAGTATTAAAACATTTTCCTCTAGGTCGCACCGCTGCCGCTCTACTGTCTTGGCGGGAATACCACTGCCGCTCGTCCTTACGAAATCGGTTAATCAACAATAAGTCGCAAAATTGGCCTATTAACGAAATTTTTCGCCCAGTGCAATGTTGTTTCTTTTTCGATTCTGCGTAAAAAAGAAAGATACACTTTTTCCTCTAAGTCGCACCGTTGAGGCTCCACACTCTTGTAAAGGTCTACGCCGCTAGGACTTAGAAAAATTTTCATACTTTACGATTTTTTCTCTCGATTTTATCGGTATAGGAAAGCGTTGTAGAGGAAAACGTTTGGGACGAAAGTTTCATGGCTTGCGATGCTCTACAAGAATACGACATTTCGATCGCCCGCCGAAATTAGGAAATCGGTTAATTAACAATAAGTTGCAAAAATTTGTTTATTAACAAAAATTTTCGCCCCGGGCAATATTGTTTCTCTTTCCATTCTGCACCAGAAAGTATTAAAACATTTTCCTCTAGGTCGCACCGCTGCCGCTCTACTGTCTTGGCGGGAATACCACTGCCGCTCGTCCTTACGAAATCGGTTAATCAACAATAAGTCGCAAAATTGGCCTATTAACGAAATTTTTCGCCCAGTGCAATGTTGTTTCTTTTTCGATTCTGCGTAAAAAAGAAAGATACACTTTTTCCTCTAAGTCGCACCGTTGAGGCTCCACACTCTTGTAAAGGTCTACGCCGCTAGGACTTAGAAAAATTTTCATACTTTACGATTTTTTCTCTCGATTTTATCGGTATAGGAAAGCGTTGTAGAGGAAAACGTTTGGGACGAAAGTTTCATGGCTTGCGATGCTCTACAAGAATACGACATTTCGATCGCCCGCCGAAATTAGGAAATCGGTTAATTAACAATAAGTTGCAAAAATTTGTTTATTAACAAAAATTTTCGCCCCGGGCAATATTGTTTCTCTTTCCATTCTGCACCAGAAAGTATTAAAACATTTTCCTCTAGGTCGCACCGCTGCCGCTCTACTGTCTTGGCGGGAATACCACTGCCGCTCGTCCTTACGAAATCGGTTAATCAACAATAAGTCGCAAAATTGGCCTATTAACGAAATTTTTCGCCCAGTGCAATGTTGTTTCTTTTTCGATTCTGCGTAAAAAAGAAAGATACACTTTTTCCTCTAAGTCGCACCGTTGAGGCTCCACACTCTTGTAAAGGTCTACGCCGCTAGGACTTAGAAAAATTTTCATACTTTACGATTTTTTCTCTCGATTTTATCGGTATAGGAAAGCGTTGTAGAGGAAAACGTTTGGGACGAAAGTTTCATGGCTTGCGATGCTCTACAAGAATACGACCCTTCGATCGCCCGCCGAAATTAGGAAATCGGTTAATTAACAATAAGTTGCAAAAATTTGTTTATTAACAAAAATTTTCGCCCCGGGCAATATTGTTTCTCTTTCGATTCCGCGCCAGAAAGTATTAAAACTTTTTCCACTAGGTCGCACCGCTGCCGCTCTACTGTCTTGGCGGAAACACCACTGCCGCCCGTCCTTACGAAATCGGTTAATCAACAATAAGTCGCAAAATTGGCCTATTAACGAAATTTTTCGCCCAGTGCAATGTTGTTTCTTTTTCGATTCTGCGTAAAAAAGAAAGATACACTTTTTCCTCTAAGTCGCACCGTTGAGGCTCCACACTCTTGTAAAGGTCTACGCCGCTAGGACTTAGAAAAATTTTCATACTTTACGATTTTTTCTCTCGATTTTATCGGTATAGGAAAGCGTTGTAGAGGAAAACGTTTGGGACGAAAGTTTCATGGCTTGCGATTCTCTACAAGAATACGACATTTCGATCGCCCGCCGAAATTAGGAAATCGGTTAATTAACAATAAGTTGCAAAAATTTGTTTATTAACAAAAATTTTCGCCCCGGGCAATATTGTTTCTCTTTCGATTCCGCGCCAGAAAGTATTAAAACTTTTTCCTCTAGGTCGCACCGCTGCCGCTCTACTGTCTTGGCGGGAATACCACTGCCGCTCGTCCTTACGAAATCGGTTAATCAACAATAAGTCGCAAAATTGGCCTATTAACGAAATTTTTCGCCCAGTGCAATGTTGTTTCTTTTTCGATTCTGCGTAAAAAAGAAAGATACACTTTTTCCTCTAAGTCGCACCGTTGAGGCTCCACACTCTTGTAAAGGTCTACGCCGCTAGGACTTAGAAAAATTTTCATACTTTACGATTTTTTCTCTCGATTTTATCGGTATAGGAAAGCGTTGTAGAGGAAAACGTTTGGGACGAAAGTTTCATGGTTTGCGATGCTCTACAAGAATACGACATTTCGATCGCCCGCCGAAATTAGGAAATCGGTTAATTAACAATAAGTTGCAAAAATTTGTTTATTAACAAAAATTTTCGCCCCGGGCAATATTGTTTCTCTTTCGATTCCGCGCCAGAAAGTATTAAAACTTTTTCCTCTAGGTCGCACCGCTGCCGCTCTACTGTCTTGGCGGAAACACCACTGCCGCCCGTCCTTACGAAATCGGTTAATCAACAATAAGTCGCAAAATTGGCCTATTAACGAAATTTTTCGCCCAGTGCAATGTTGTTTCTTTTTCGATTCTGCGTAAAAAAGAAAGATACACTTTTTCCTCTAAGTCGCACCGTTGAGGCTCCACACTCTTGTAAAGGTCTACGCCGCTAGGACTTAGAAAAATTTTCATACTTTACGATTTTTTCTCTCGATTTTATCGGTATAGGAAAGCGTTGCAGAGGAAAACGTGTGGGACGAAAGTTTCATGGCTTGCGATGCTCTACAAGAATACGACATTTCGATCGCCCGCCGAAATTAGGAAATCGCTTAATTAACAATAAGTTGCAAAAATTTGTTTATTAACAAAAATTTTCGCCCCGGACAATATTGTTTCTCTTTCGATTCCGCGCCAGAAAGTATTAAAACTTTTTCCTCTAGGTCGCACCGCTGCCGCTCTACTGTCTTGGCGGAAACACCACTGCCGCCCGTCCTTACGAAATCGGTTAATCAACAATAAGTCGCAAAATTGGCCTATTAACGAAATTTTTCGCCCAGTGCAATGTTGTTTCTTTTTCGATTCTGCGTAAAAAAGAAAGATACACTTTTTCCTCTAAGTCGCACCGTTGAGGCTCCACACTCTTGTAAAGGTCTACGCCGCTAGGACTTAGAAAAATTTTCATACTTTACGATTTTTTCTCTCGATTTTATCGGTATAGGAAAGCGTTGTAGAGGAAAACGTTTGGGACGAAAGTTTCATGATTTGCGATGCTCTACAAGAATACGACATTTCGATCGCCCGCCGAAATTAGGAAATCGCTTAATTAACAATAAGTTGCAAAAATTTGTTTATTAACAAAAATTTTCGCCCCGGACAATATTGTTTCTCTTTCGATTCCGCGCCAGAAAGTATTAAAACTTTTTCCTCTAGGTCGCACCGCTGCCGCTCTACTGTCTTGGCGGAAACACCACTGCCGCTCGTCCTTACGAAATCGGTTAATCAACAATAAGTCGCAAAATTGGCCTATTAACGAAATTTTTCGCCCAGTGCAATGTTGTTTCTTTTTCGATTCTGCGTAAAAAAGAAAGATACACTTTTTCCTCTAAGTCGCACCGTTGAGGCTCCACACTCTTGTAAAGGTCTAAGCCGCTAGGACTTAGAAAAATTTTCATACTTTACGATTTTTTCTCTCGATTTTATCGGTATAGGAAAGCGTTGCAGAGGAAAACGTGTGGGACGAAAGTTTCATGGCTTGCGATGCTCTACAAGAATACGACACTTCGATCGCCCGCCGAAATTAGGAAATCTGTTAATTAACAATAAGTTGCAAAAATTTGTTTATTAACAAAAATTTTCGCCCCGGGCAATATTGTTTCTCTTTCGATTCCGCGCCAGAAAGTATTAAAACTTTTTCCTCTAGGTCGCACCGCTGCCGCTCTACTGTCTTGGCGGAAACACCACTGCCGCCCGTCCTTACGAAATCGGTTAATCAACAATAAGTCGCAAAATTGGCCTATTAACGAATTTTTTCGCCCAGTGCAATGTTGTTTCTTTTTCGATTCTGCGTAAAAAAGAAAGATACACTTTTTCCTCTAAGTCGCACCGTTGAGGCTCCACACTCTTGTAAAGGTCTACGCCGCTAGGACTTAGAAAAATTTACATACTTTACGATTTTTTCTCTCGATTTTATCGGTATAGGAAAGCGTTGTAGAGGAAAACGTTTGGGACGAAAGTTTCATGGTTTGCGATGCTCTACAAGAATACGACATTTCGATCGCCCGCCGAAATTAGGAAATCGGTTAATTAACAATAAGTTGCAAAAATTTGTTTATTAACAAAAATTTTCGCCCCGGGCAATATTGTTTCTCTTTCGATTCCGCGCCAGAAAGTATTAAAACTTTTTCCTCTAGGTCGCACCGCTGCCGCTCTACTGTCTTGGCGGAAACACCACTGCCGCCCGTCCTTACGAAATCGGTTAATCAACAATAAGTCGCAAAATTGGCCTATTAACGAAATTTTTCGCCCAGTGCAATGTTGTTTCTTTTTCGATTCTGCGTAAAAAAGAAAGATACACTTTTTCCTCTAAGTCGCACCGTTGAGGCTCCACACTCTTGTAAAGGTCTACGCCGCTAGGACTTAGAAAAATTTTCATACTTTACGATTTTTTCTCTCGATTTTATCGGTATAGGAAAGCGTTGTAGAGGAAAACGTTTGGGACGAAAGTTTCATGGCTTGCGATGCTCTACAAGAATACGACATTTCGATCGCCCGCCGAAATTAGGAAATCGGTTAATTAACAATAAGTTGCAAAAATTTGTTTATTAACAAAAATTTTCGTCCCGGACAATATTGTTTCTCTTTCGATTCCGCGCCAGAAAGTATTAAAACTTTTTCCTCTAGGTCGCACCGCTGCCGCTCTACTGTCTTGGCGGAAACACCACTGCCGCTCGTCCTTACGAAATCGGTTAATCAACAATAAGTCGCAAAATTGGCCTATTAACGAAATTTTTCGCCCAGTGCAATGTTGTTTCTTTTTCGATTCTGCGTAAAAAAGAAAGATACACTTTTTCCTCTAAGTCGCACCGTTGAGGCTCCACACTCTTGTAAAGGTCTACGCCGCTAGGACTTAGAAAAATTTTCATACTTTACGATTTTTTCTCTCGATTTTATCGGTATAGGAAAGCGTTGTAGAGGAAAACGTTTGGGACGAAAGTTTCATGGCTTGCGATGCTCTACAAGAATACGACCCTTCGATCGCCCGCCGAAATTAGGAAATCGGTTAATTAACAATAAGTTGCAAAAATTTGTTTATTAACAAAAATTTTCGCCCCGGGCAATATTGTTTCTCTTTCGATTCCGCGCCAGAAAGTATTAAAACTTTTTCCACTAGGTCGCACCGCTGCCGCTCTACTGTCTTGGCGGAAACACCACTGCCGCCCGTCCTTACGAAATCGGTTAATCAACAATAAGTCGCAAAATTGGCCTATTAACGAAATTTTTCGCCCAGTGCAATGTTGTTTCTTTTTCGATTCTGCGTAAAAAAGAAAGATACACTTTTTCCTCTAAGTCGCACCGTTGAGGCTCCACACTCTTGTAAAGGTCTACGCCGCTAGGACTTAGAAAAATTTTCATACTTTACGATTTTTTCTCTCGATTTTATCGGTATAGGAAAGCGTTGTAGAGGAAAACGTTTGGGACGAAAGTTTCATGGCTTGCGATGCTCTACAAGAATACGACATTTCGATCGCCCGCCGAAATTAGGAAATCGGTTAATTAACAATAAGTTGCAAAAATTTGTTTATTAACAAAAATTTTCGCCCCGGGCAATATTGTTTCTCTTTCGATTACGCGCCAGAAAGTATTAAAACTTTTTCCTCTAGGTCGCACCGCTGCCGCTCTACTGTCTTGGCGGAAACACCACTGCCGCCCGTCCTTACGAAATCGGTTAATCAACAATAAGTCGCAAAATTGGCCTATTAACGAATTTTTTCGCCCAGTGCAATGTTGTTTCTTTTTCGATTCTGCGTAAAAAAGAAAGATACACTTTTTCCTCTAAGTCGCACCGTTGAGGCTCCACACTCTTGTAAAGGTCTACGCCGCTAGGACTTAGAAAAATTTACATACTTTACGATTTTTTCTCTCGATTTTATCGGTATAGGAAAGCGTTGTAGAGGAAAACGTTTGGGACGAAAGTTTCATGGTTTGCGATGCTCTACAAGAATACGACATTTCGATCGCCCGCCGAAATTAGGAAATCGGTTAATTAACAATAAGTTGCAAAAATTTGTTTATTAACAAAAATTTTCGCCCCGGGCAATATTGTTTCTCTTTCGATTCCGCGCCAGAAAGTATTAAAACTTTTTCCTCTAGGTCGCACCGCTGCCGCTCTACTGTCTTGGCGGAAACACCACTGCCGCCCGTCCTTACGAAATCGGTTAATCAACAATAAGTCGCAAAATTGGCCTATTAACGAAATTTTTCGCCCAGTGCAATGTTGTTTCTTTTTCGATTCTGCGTAAAAAAGAAAGATACACTTTTTCCTCTAAGTCGCACCGTTGAGGCTCCACACTCTTGTAAAGGTCTACGCCGCTAGGACTTAGAAAAATTTTCATACTTTACGATTTTTTCTCTCGATTTTATCGGTATAGGAAAGCGTTGTAGAGGAAAACGTTTGGGACGAAAGTTTCATGGCTTGCGATGCTCTACAAGAATACGACATTTCGATCGCCCGCCGAAATTAGGAAATCGGTTAATTAACAATAAGTTGCAAAAATTTGTTTATTAACAAAAATTTTCGTCCCGGACAATATTGTTTCTCTTTCGATTCCGCGCCAGAAAGTATTAAAACTTTTTCCTCTAGGTCGCACCGCTGCCGCTCTACTGTCTTGGCGGAAACACCACTGCCGCTCGTCCTTACGAAATCGGTTAATCAACAATAAGTCGCAAAATTGGCCTATTAACGAAATTTTTCGCCCAGTGCAATGTTGTTTCTTTTTCGATTCTGCGTAAAAAAGAAAGATACACTTTTTCCTCTAAGTCGCACCGTTGAGGCTCCACACTCTTGTAAAGGTCTACGCCGCTAGGACTTAGAAAAATTTTCATACTTTACGATTTTTTCTCTCGATTTTATCGGTATAGGAAAGCGTTGTAGAGGAAAACGTTTGGGACGAAAGTTTCATGGCTTGCGATGCTCTACAAGAATACGACCCTTCGATCGCCCGCCGAAATTAGGAAATCGGTTAATTAACAATAAGTTGCAAAAATTTGTTTATTAACAAAAATTTTCGCCCCGGGCAATATTGTTTCTCTTTCGATTCCGCGCCAGAAAGTATTAAAACTTTTTCCACTAGGTCGCACCGCTGCCGCTCTACTGTCTTGGCGGAAACACCACTGCCGCCCGTCCTTACGAAATCGGTTAATCAACAATAAGTCGCAAAATTGGCCTATTAACGAAATTTTTCGCCCAGTGCAATGTTGTTTCTTTTTCGATTCTGCGTAAAAAAGAAAGATACACTTTTTCCTCTAAGTCGCACCGTTGAGGCTCCACACTCTTGTAAAGGTCTACGCCGCTAGGACTTAGAAAAATTTTCATACTTTACGATTTTTTCTCTCGATTTTATCGGTATAGGAAAGCGTTGTAGAGGAAAACGTTTGGGACGAAAGTTTCATGGCTTGCGATGCTCTACAAGAATACGACATTTCGATCGCCCGCCGAAATTAGGAAATCGGTTAATTAACAATAAGTTGCAAAAATTTGTTTATTAACAAAAATTTTCGCCCCGGGCAATATTGTTTCTCTTTCGATTACGCGCCAGAAAGTATTAAAACTTTTTCCTCTAGGTCGCACCGCTGCCGCTCTACTGTCTTGGCGGAAACACCACTGCCGCTCGTCCTTACGAAATCGGTTAATCAACAATAAGTCGCAAAATTGGCCTATTAACGAAATTTTTCGCCCAGTGCAATGTTGTTTCTTTTTCGATTCTGCGTAAAAAAGAAAGATACACTTTTTCCTCTAAGTCGCACCGTTGAGGCTCCACACTCTTGTAAAGGTCTACGCCGCTAGGACTTAGAAAAATTTTCATACTTTACGATTTTTTCTCTCGATTTTATCGGTATAGGAAAGCGTTGCAGAGGAAAACGTGTGGGACGAAAGTTTCATGGCTTGCGATGCTCTACAAGAATACGACACTTCGATCGCCCGCCGAAATTAGGAAATCTGTTAATTAACAATAAGTTGCAAAAATTTGTTTATTAACAAAAATTTTCGCCCCGGGCAATATTGTTTCTCTTTCGATTCCGCGCCAGAAAGTATTAAAACTTTTTCCTCTAGGTCGCACCGCTGCCGCTCTACTGTCTTGGCGGAAACACCACTGCCGCTCGTCCTTACGAAATCGGTTAATCAACAATAAGTCGCAAAATTGGCCTATTAACGAAATTTTTCGCCCAGTGCAATGTTGTTTCTTTTTCGATTCTGCGTAAAAAAGAAAGATACACTTTTTCCTCTAAGTCGCACCGTTGAGGCTCCACACTCTTGTAAAGGTCTACGCCGCTAGGACTTAGAAAAATTTTCATACTTTACGATTTTTTCTCTCGATTTTATCGGTATAGGAAAGCGTTGTAGAGGAAAACGTTTGGGACGAAAGTTTCATGGCTTGCGATGCTCTACAAGAATACGACATTTCGATCGCCCGCCGAAATTAGGAAATCGGTTAATTAACAATAAGTTGCAAAAATTTGTTTATTAACAAAAATTTTCGCCCCGGGCAATATTGTTTCTCTTTCCATTCTGCACCAGAAAGTATTAAAACATTTTCCTCTAGGTCGCACCGCTGCCGCTCTACTGTCTTGGCGGGAATACCACTGCCGCTCGTCCTTACGAAATCGGTTAATCAACAATAAGTCGCAAAATTGGCCTATTAACGAAATTTTTCGCCCAGTGCAATGTTGTTTCTTTTTCGATTCTGCGTAAAAAAGAAAGATACACTTTTTCCTCTAAGTCGCACCGTTGAGGCTCCACACTCTTGTAAAGGTCTACGCCGCTAGGACTTAGAAAAATTTTCATACTTTACGATTTTTTCTCTCGATTTTATCGGTATAGGAAAGCGTTGTAGAGGAAAACGTTTGGGACGAAAGTTTCATGGCTTGCGATGCTCTACAAGAATACGACATTTCGATCGCCCGCCGAAATTAGGAAATCGGTTAATTAACAATAAGTTGCAAAAATTTGTTTATTAACAAAAATTTTCGCCCCGGGCAATATTGTTTCTCTTTCCATTCTGCACCAGAAAGTATTAAAACATTTTCCTCTAGGTCGCACCGCTGCCGCTCTACTGTCTTGGCGGGAATACCACTGCCGCTCGTCCTTACGAAATCGGTTAATCAACAATAAGTCGCAAAATTGGCCTATTAACGAAATTTTTCGCCCAGTGCAATGTTGTTTCTTTTTCGATTCTGCGTAAAAAAGAAAGATACACTTTTTCCTCTAAGTCGCACCGTTGAGGCTCCACACTCTTGTAAAGGTCTACGCCGCTAGGACTTAGAAAAATTTTCATACTTTACGATTTTTTCTCTCGATTTTATCGGTATAGGAAAGCGTTGTAGAGGAAAACGTTTGGGACGAAAGTTTCATGGCTTGCGATGCTCTACAAGAATACGACCCTTCGATCGCCCGCCGAAATTAGGAAATCGGTTAATTAACAATAAGTTGCAAAAATTTGTTTATTAACAAAAATTTTCGCCCCGGGCAATATTGTTTCTCTTTCGATTCCGCGCCAGAAAGTATTAAAACTTTTTCCACTAGGTCGCACCGCTGCCGCTCTACTGTCTTGGCGGAAACACCACTGCCGCCCGTCCTTACGAAATCGGTTAATCAACAATAAGTCGCAAAATTGGCCTATTAACGAAATTTTTCGCCCAGTGCAATGTTGTTTCTTTTTCGATTCTGCGTAAAAAAGAAAGATACACTTTTTCCTCTAAGTCGCACCGTTGAGGCTCCACACTCTTGTAAAGGTCTACGCCGCTAGGACTTAGAAAAATTTTCATACTTTACGATTTTTTCTCTCGATTTTATCGGTATAGGAAAGCGTTGTAGAGGAAAACGTTTGGGACGAAAGTTTCATGGCTTGCGATGCTCTACAAGAATACGACATTTCGATCGCCCGCCGAAATTAGGAAATCGGTTAATTAACAATAAGTTGCAAAAATTTGTTTATTAACAAAAATTTTCGTCCCGGACAATATTGTTTCTCTTTCGATTCCGCGCCAGAAAGTATTAAAACTTTTTCCTCTAGGTCGCACCGCTGCCGCTCTACTGTCTTGGCGGAAACACCACTGCCGCTCGTCCTTACGAAATCGGTTAATCAACAATAAGTCGCAAAATTGGCCTATTAACGAAATTTTTCGCCCAGTGCAATGTTGTTTCTTTTTCGATTCTGCGTAAAAAAGAAAGATACACTTTTTCCTCTAAGTCGCACCGTTGAGGCTCCACACTCTTGTAAAGGTCTACGCCGCTAGGACTTAGAAAAATTTTCATACTTTACGATTTTTTCTCTCGATTTTATCGGTATAGGAAAGCGTTGTAGAGGAAAACGTTTGGGACGAAAGTTTCATGGCTTGCGATGCTCTACAAGAATACGACCCTTCGATCGCCCGCCGAAATTAGGAAATCGGTTAATTAACAATAAGTTGCAAAAATTTGTTTATTAACAAAAATTTTCGCCCCGGGCAATATTGTTTCTCTTTCGATTCCGCGCCAGAAAGTATTAAAACTTTTTCCACTAGGTCGCACCGCTGCCGCTCTACTGTCTTGGCGGAAACACCACTGCCGCCCGTCCTTACGAAATCGGTTAATCAACAATAAGTCGCAAAATTGGCCTATTAACGAAATTTTTCGCCCAGTGCAATGTTGTTTCTTTTTCGATTCTGCGTAAAAAAGAAAGATACACTTTTTCCTCTAAGTCGCACCGTTGAGGCTCCACACTCTTGTAAAGGTCTACGCCGCTAGGACTTAGAAAAATTTTCATACTTTACGATTTTTTCTCTCGATTTTATCGGTATAGGAAAGCGTTGTAGAGGAAAACGTTTGGGACGAAAGTTTCATGGCTTGCGATGCTCTACAAGAATACGACATTTCGATCGCCCGCCGAAATTAGGAAATCGGTTAATTAACAATAAGTTGCAAAAATTTGTTTATTAACAAAAATTTTCGCCCCGGGCAATATTGTTTCTCTTTCGATTACGCGCCAGAAAGTATTAAAACTTTTTCCTCTAGGTCGCACCGCTGCCGCTCTACTGTCTTGGCGGAAACACCACTGCCGCTCGTCCTTACGAAATCGGTTAATCAACAATAAGTCGCAAAATTGGCCTATTAACGAAATTTTTCGCCCAGTGCAATGTTGTTTCTTTTTCGATTCTGCGTAAAAAAGAAAGATACACTTTTTCCTCTAAGTCGCACCGTTGAGGCTCCACACTCTTGTAAAGGTCTACGCCGCTAGGACTTAGAAAAATTTTCATACTTTACGATTTTTTCTCTCGATTTTATCGGTATAGGAAAGCGTTGCAGAGGAAAACGTGTGGGACGAAAGTTTCATGGCTTGCGATGCTCTACAAGAATACGACACTTCGATCGCCCGCCGAAATTAGGAAATCTGTTAATTAACAATAAGTTGCAAAAATTTGTTTATTAACAAAAATTTTCGCCCCGGGCAATATTGTTTCTCTTTCGA
Organism: Cerceris ruficornis; assembly: GCA_963989415.1. NCBI lineage: Eukaryota > Metazoa > Arthropoda > Insecta > Hymenoptera > Crabronidae > Cerceris > Cerceris ruficornis. Next base: position 264,629 of record CAXDIW010000339.1, on the reverse strand, counting down.
TTCCGCGCCAGAAAGTATTAAAACTTTTTCCTCTAGGTCGCACCGCTGCCGCTCTACTGTCTTGGCGGAAACACCACTGCCGCTCGTCCTTACGAAATCGGTTAATCAACAATAAGTCGCAAAATTGGCCTATTAACGAAATTTTTCGCCCAGTGCAATGTTGTTTCTTTTTCGATTCTGCGTAAAAAAGAAAGATACACTTTTTCCTCTAAGTCGCACCGTTGAGGCTCCACACTCTTGTAAAGGTCTACGCCGCTAGGACTTAGAAAAATTTTCATACTTTACGATTTTTTCTCTCGATTTTATCGGTATAGGAAAGCGTTGTAGAGGAAAACGTTTGGGACGAAAGTTTCATGGCTTGCGATGCTCTACAAGAATACGACATTTCGATCGCCCGCCGAAATTAGGAAATCGGTTAATTAACAATAAGTTGCAAAAATTTGTTTATTAACAAAAATTTTCGCCCCGGGCAATATTGTTTCTCTTTCCATTCTGCACCAGAAAGTATTAAAACATTTTCCTCTAGGTCGCACCGCTGCCGCTCTACTGTCTTGGCGGGAATACCACTGCCGCTCGTCCTTACGAAATCGGTTAATCAACAATAAGTCGCAAAATTGGCCTATTAACGAAATTTTTCGCCCAGTGCAATGTTGTTTCTTTTTCGATTCTGCGTAAAAAAGAAAGATACACTTTTTCCTCTAAGTCGCACCGTTGAGGCTCCACACTCTTGTAAAGGTCTACGCCGCTAGGACTTAGAAAAATTTTCATACTTTACGATTTTTTCTCTCGATTTTATCGGTATAGGAAAGCGTTGTAGAGGAAAACGTTTGGGACGAAAGTTTCATGGCTTGCGATGCTCTACAAGAATACGACATTTCGATCGCCCGCCGAAATTAGGAAATCGGTTAATTAACAATAAGTTGCAAAAATTTGTTTATTAACAAAAATTTTCGCCCCGGGCAATATTGTTTCTCTTTCCATTCTGCACCAGAAAGTATTAAAACATTTTCCTCTAGGTCGCACCGCTGCCGCTCTACTGTCTTGGCGGGAATACCACTGCCGCTCGTCCTTACGAAATCGGTTAATCAACAATAAGTCGCAAAATTGGCCTATTAACGAAATTTTTCGCCCAGTGCAATGTTGTTTCTTTTTCGATTCTGCGTAAAAAAGAAAGATACACTTTTTCCTCTAAGTCGCACCGTTGAGGCTCCACACTCTTGTAAAGGTCTACGCCGCTAGGACTTAGAAAAATTTTCATACTTTACGATTTTTTCTCTCGATTTTATCGGTATAGGAAAGCGTTGTAGAGGAAAACGTTTGGGACGAAAGTTTCATGGCTTGCGATGCTCTACAAGAATACGACCCTTCGATCGCCCGCCGAAATTAGGAAATCGGTTAATTAACAATAAGTTGCAAAAATTTGTTTATTAACAAAAATTTTCGCCCCGGGCAATATTGTTTCTCTTTCGATTCCGCGCCAGAAAGTATTAAAACTTTTTCCACTAGGTCGCACCGCTGCCGCTCTACTGTCTTGGCGGAAACACCACTGCCGCCCGTCCTTACGAAATCGGTTAATCAACAATAAGTCGCAAAATTGGCCTATTAACGAAATTTTTCGCCCAGTGCAATGTTGTTTCTTTTTCGATTCTGCGTAAAAAAGAAAGATACACTTTTTCCTCTAAGTCGCACCGTTGAGGCTCCACACTCTTGTAAAGGTCTACGCCGCTAGGACTTAGAAAAATTTTCATACTTTACGATTTTTTCTCTCGATTTTATCGGTATAGGAAAGCGTTGTAGAGGAAAACGTTTGGGACGAAAGTTTCATGGCTTGCGATGCTCTACAAGAATACGACATTTCGATCGCCCGCCGAAATTAGGAAATCGGTTAATTAACAATAAGTTGCAAAAATTTGTTTATTAACAAAAATTTTCGCCCCGGGCAATATTGTTTCTCTTTCCATTCTGCACCAGAAAGTATTAAAACATTTTCCTCTAGGTCGCACCGCTGCCGCTCTACTGTCTTGGCGGGAATACCACTGCCGCTCGTCCTTACGAAATCGGTTAATCAACAATAAGTCGCAAAATTGGCCTATTAACGAAATTTTTCGCCCAGTGCAATGTTGTTTCTTTTTCGATTCTGCGTAAAAAAGAAAGATACACTTTTTCCTCTAAGTCGCACCGTTGAGGCTCCACACTCTTGTAAAGGTCTACGCCGCTAGGACTTAGAAAAATTTTCATACTTTACGATTTTTTCTCTCGATTTTATCGGTATAGGAAAGCGTTGTAGAGGAAAACGTTTGGGACGAAAGTTTCATGGCTTGCGATGCTCTACAAGAATACGACATTTCGATCGCCCGCCGAAATTAGGAAATCGGTTAATTAACAATAAGTTGCAAAAATTTGTTTATTAACAAAAATTTTCGCCCCGGGCAATATTGTTTCTCTTTCCATTCTGCACCAGAAAGTATTAAAACATTTTCCTCTAGGTCGCACCGCTGCCGCTCTACTGTCTTGGCGGGAATACCACTGCCGCTCGTCCTTACGAAATCGGTTAATCAACAATAAGTCGCAAAATTGGCCTATTAACGAAATTTTTCGCCCAGTGCAATGTTGTTTCTTTTTCGATTCTGCGTAAAAAAGAAAGATACACTTTTTCCTCTAAGTCGCACCGTTGAGGCTCCACACTCTTGTAAAGGTCTACGCCGCTAGGACTTAGAAAAATTTTCATACTTTACGATTTTTTCTCTCGATTTTATCGGTATAGGAAAGCGTTGTAGAGGAAAACGTTTGGGACGAAAGTTTCATGGCTTGCGATGCTCTACAAGAATACGACCCTTCGATCGCCCGCCGAAATTAGGAAATCGGTTAATTAACAATAAGTTGCAAAAATTTGTTTATTAACAAAAATTTTCGCCCCGGGCAATATTGTTTCTCTTTCGATTCCGCGCCAGAAAGTATTAAAACTTTTTCCACTAGGTCGCACCGCTGCCGCTCTACTGTCTTGGCGGAAACACCACTGCCGCCCGTCCTTACGAAATCGGTTAATCAACAATAAGTCGCAAAATTGGCCTATTAACGAAATTTTTCGCCCAGTGCAATGTTGTTTCTTTTTCGATTCTGCGTAAAAAAGAAAGATACACTTTTTCCTCTAAGTCGCACCGTTGAGGCTCCACACTCTTGTAAAGGTCTACGCCGCTAGGACTTAGAAAAATTTTCATACTTTACGATTTTTTCTCTCGATTTTATCGGTATAGGAAAGCGTTGTAGAGGAAAACGTTTGGGACGAAAGTTTCATGGCTTGCGATGCTCTACAAGAATACGACATTTCGATCGCCCGCCGAAATTAGGAAATCGGTTAATTAACAATAAGTTGCAAAAATTTGTTTATTAACAAAAATTTTCGCCCCGGACAATATTGTTTCTCTTTCGATTCCGCGCCAGAAAGTATTAAAACTTTTTCCTCTAGGTCGCACCGCTGCCGCTCTACTGTCTTGGCGGAAACACCACTGCCGCTCGTCCTTACGAAATCGGTTAATCAACAATAAGTCGCAAAATTGGCCTATTAACGAAATTTTTCGCCCAGTGCAATGTTGTTTCTTTTTCGATTCTGCGTAAAAAAGAAAGATACACTTTTTCCTCTAAGTCGCACCGTTGAGGCTCCACACTCTTGTAAAGGTCTAAGCCGCTAGGACTTAGAAAAATTTTCATACTTTACGATTTTTTCTCTCGATTTTATCGGTATAGGAAAGCGTTGTAGAGGAAAACGTTTGGGACGAAAGTTTCATGGTTTGCGATGCTCTACAAGAATACGACATTTCGATCGCCCGCCGAAATTAGGAAATCGGTTAATTAACAATAAGTTGCAAAAATTTGTTTATTAACAAAAATTTTCGCCCCGGGCAATATTGTTTCTCTTTCGATTCCGCGCCAGAAAGTATTAAAACTTTTTCCTCTAGGTCGCACCGCTGCCGCTCTACTGTCTTGGCGGAAACACCACTGCCGCCCGTCCTTACGAAATCGGTTAATCAACAATAAGTCGCAAAATTGGCCTATTAACGAAATTTTTCGCCCAGTGCAATGTTGTTTCTTTTTCGATTCTGCGTAAAAAAGAAAGATACACTTTTTCCTCTAAGTCGCACCGTTGAGGCTCCACACTCTTGTAAAGGTCTACGCCGCTAGGACTTAGAAAAATTTTCATACTTTACGATTTTTTCTCTCGATTTTATCGGTATAGGAAAGCGTTGTAGAGGAAAACGTTTGGGACGAAAGTTTCATGGCTTGCGATGCTCTACAAGAATACGACATTTCGATCGCCCGCCGAAATTAGGAAATCGGTTAATTAACAATAAGTTGCAAAAATTTGTTTATTAACAAAAATTTTCGCCCCGGGCAATATTGTTTCTCTTTCGATTACGCGCCAGAAAGTATTAAAACTTTTTCCTCTAGGTCGCACCGCTGCCGCTCTACTGTCTTGGCGGAAACACCACTGCCGCTCGTCCTTACGAAATCGGTTAATCAACAATAAGTCGCAAAATTGGCCTATTAACGAAATTTTTCGCCCAGTGCAATGTTGTTTCTTTTTCGATTCTGCGTAAAAAAGAAAGATACACTTTTTCCTCTAAGTCGCACCGTTGAGGCTCCACACTCTTGTAAAGGTCTACGCCGCTAGGACTTAGAAAAATTTTCATACTTTACGATTTTTTCTCTCGATTTTATCGGTATAGGAAAGCGTTGTAGAGGAAAACGTTTGGGACGAAAGTTTCATGGCTTGCGATGCTCTACAAGAATACGACATTTCGATCGCCCGCCGAAATTAGGAAATCGGTTAATTAACAATAAGTTGCAAAAATTTGTTTATTAACAAAAATTTTCGCCCCGGGCAATATTGTTTCTCTTTCCATTCTGCACCAGAAAGTATTAAAACATTTTCCTCTAGGTCGCACCGCTGCCGCTCTACTGTCTTGGCGGGAATACCACTGCCGCTCGTCCTTACGAAATCGGTTAATCAACAATAAGTCGCAAAATTGGCCTATTAACGAAATTTTTCGCCCAGTGCAATGTTGTTTCTTTTTCGATTCTGCGTAAAAAAGAAAGATACACTTTTTCCTCTAAGTCGCACCGTTGAGGCTCCACACTCTTGTAAAGGTCTACGCCGCTAGGACTTAGAAAAATTTTCATACTTTACGATTTTTTCTCTCGATTTTATCGGTATAGGAAAGCGTTGTAGAGGAAAACGTTTGGGACGAAAGTTTCATGGCTTGCGATGCTCTACAAGAATACGACATTTCGATCGCCCGCCGAAATTAGGAAATCGGTTAATTAACAATAAGTTGCAAAAATTTGTTTATTAACAAAAATTTTCGCCCCGGGCAATATTGTTTCTCTTTCCATTCTGCACCAGAAAGTATTAAAACATTTTCCTCTAGGTCGCACCGCTGCCGCTCTACTGTCTTGGCGGGAATACCACTGCCGCTCGTCCTTACGAAATCGGTTAATCAACAATAAGTCGCAAAATTGGCCTATTAACGAAATTTTTCGCCCAGTGCAATGTTGTTTCTTTTTCGATTCTGCGTAAAAAAGAAAGATACACTTTTTCCTCTAAGTCGCACCGTTGAGGCTCCACACTCTTGTAAAGGTCTACGCCGCTAGGACTTAGAAAAATTTTCATACTTTACGATTTTTTCTCTCGATTTTATCGGTATAGGAAAGCGTTGTAGAGGAAAACGTTTGGGACGAAAGTTTCATGGCTTGCGATGCTCTACAAGAATACGACCCTTCGATCGCCCGCCGAAATTAGGAAATCGGTTAATTAACAATAAGTTGCAAAAATTTGTTTATTAACAAAAATTTTCGCCCCGGGCAATATTGTTTCTCTTTCGATTCCGCGCCAGAAAGTATTAAAACTTTTTCCACTAGGTCGCACCGCTGCCGCTCTACTGTCTTGGCGGAAACACCACTGCCGCCCGTCCTTACGAAATCGGTTAATCAACAATAAGTCGCAAAATTGGCCTATTAACGAAATTTTTCGCCCAGTGCAATGTTGTTTCTTTTTCGATTCTGCGTAAAAAAGAAAGATACACTTTTTCCTCTAAGTCGCACCGTTGAGGCTCCACACTCTTGTAAAGGTCTACGCCGCTAGGACTTAGAAAAATTTTCATACTTTACGATTTTTTCTCTCGATTTTATCGGTATAGGAAAGCGTTGTAGAGGAAAACGTTTGGGACGAAAGTTTCATGGCTTGCGATGCTCTACAAGAATACGACACTTCGATCGCCCGCCGAAATTAGGAAATCGGTTAATTAACAATAAGTTGCAAAAATTTGTTTATTAACAAAAATTTTCGCCCCGGGCAATATTGTTTCTCTTTCGATTCCGCGCCAGAAAGTATTAAAACTTTTTCCACTAGGTCGCACCGCTGCCGCTCTACTGTCTTGGCGGAAACACCACTGCCGCCCGTCCTTACGAAATCGGTTAATCAACAATAAGTCGCAAAATTGGCCTATTAACGAAATTTTTCGCCCAGTGCAATGTTGTTTCTTTTTCGATTCTGCGTAAAAAAGAAAGATACACTTTTTCCTCTAAGTCGCACCGTTGAGGCTCCACACTCTTGTAAAGGTCTACGCCGCTAGGACTTAGAAAAATTTTCATACTTTACGATTTTTTCTCTCGATTTTATCGGTATAGGAAAGCGTTGTAGAGGAAAACGTTTGGGACGAAAGTTTCATGGCTTGCGATGCTCTACAAGAATACGACATTTCGATCGCCCGCCGAAATTAGGAAATCGGTTAATTAACAATAAGTTGCAAAAATTTGTTTATTAACAAAAATTTTCGCCCCGGGCAATATTGTTTCTCTTTCCATTCTGCACCAGAAAGTATTAAAACATTTTCCTCTAGGTCGCACCGCTGCCGCTCTACTGTCTTGGCGGGAATACCACTGCCGCTCGTCCTTACGAAATCGGTTAATCAACAATAAGTCGCAAAATTGGCCTATTAACGAAATTTTTCGCCCAGTGCAATGTTGTTTCTTTTTCGATTCTGCGTAAAAAAGAAAGATACACTTTTTCCTCTAAGTCGCACCGTTGAGGCTCCACACTCTTGTAAAGGTCTACGCCGCTAGGACTTAGAAAAATTTTCATACTTTACGATTTTTTCTCTCGATTTTATCGGTATAGGAAAGCGTTGTAGAGGAAAACGTTTGGGACGAAAGTTTCATGGCTTGCGATGCTCTACAAGAATACGACCCTTCGATCGCCCGCCGAAATTAGGAAATCGGTTAATTAACAATAAGTTGCAAAAATTTGTTTATTAACAAAAATTTTCGCCCCGGGCAATATTGTTTCTCTTTCGATTCCGCGCCAGAAAGTATTAAAACTTTTTCCACTAGGTCGCACCGCTGCCGCTCTACTGTCTTGGCGGAAACACCACTGCCGCCCGTCCTTACGAAATCGGTTAATCAACAATAAGTCGCAAAATTGGCCTATTAACGAAATTTTTCGCCCAGTGCAATGTTGTTTCTTTTTCGATTCTGCGTAAAAAAGAAAGATACACTTTTTCCTCTAAGTCGCACCGTTGAGGCTCCACACTCTTGTAAAGGTCTACGCCGCTAGGACTTAGAAAAATTTTCATACTTTACGATTTTTTCTCTCGATTTTATCGGTATAGGAAAGCGTTGTAGAGGAAAACGTTTGGGACGAAAGTTTCATGGCTTGCGATGCTCTACAAGAATACGACATTTCGATCGCCCGCCGAAATTAGGAAATCGGTTAATTAACAATAAGTTGCAAAAATTTGTTTATTAACAAAAATTTTCGCCCCGGGCAATATTGTTTCTCTTTCCATTCTGCACCAGAAAGTATTAAAACATTTTCCTCTAGGTCGCACCGCTGCCGCTCTACTGTCTTGGCGGGAATACCACTGCCGCTCGTCCTTACGAAATCGGTTAATCAACAATAAGTCGCAAAATTGGCCTATTAACGAAATTTTTCGCCCAGTGCAATGTTGTTTGTTTTTCGATTCTGCGTAAAAAAGAAAGATACACTTTTTCCTCTAAGTCGCACCGTTGAGGCTCCACACTCTTGTAAAGGTCTACGCCGCTAGGACTTAGAAAAATTTTCATACTTTACGATTTTTTCTCTCGATTTTATCGGTATAGGAAAGCGTTGTAGAGGAAAACGTTTGGGACGAAAGTTTCATGGCTTGCGATGCTCTACAAGAATACGACACTTCGATCGCCCGCCGAAATTAGGAAATCGGTTAATTAACAATAAGTTGCAAAAATTTGTTTATTAACAAAAATTTTCGCCCCGGGCAATATTGTTTCTCTTTCGATTCCGCGCCAGAAAGTATTAAAACTTTTTCCACTAGGTCGCACCGCTGCCGCTCTACTGTCTTGGCGGAAACACCACTGCCGCCCGTCCTTACGAAATCGGTTAATCAACAATAAGTCGCAAAATTGGCCTATTAACGAAATTTTTCGCCCAGTGCAATGTTGTTTCTTTTTCGATTCTGCGTAAAAAAGAAAGATACACTTTTTCCTCTAAGTCGCACCGTTGAGGCTCCACACTCTTGTAAAGGTCTACGCCGCTAGGACTTAGAAAAATTTTCATACTTTACGATTTTTTCTCTCGATTTTATCGGTATAGGAAAGCGTTGTAGAGGAAAACGTTTGGGACGAAAGTTTCATGGCTTGCGATGCTCTACAAGAATACGACATTTCGATCGCCCGCCGAAATTAGGAAATCGGTTAATTAACAATAAGTTGCAAAAATTTGTTTATTAACAAAAATTTTCGCCCCGGGCAATATTGTTTCTCTTTCCATTCTGCACCAGAAAGTATTAAAACATTTTCCTCTAGGTCGCACCGCTGCCGCTCTACTGTCTTGGCGGGAATACCACTGCCGCTCGTCCTTACGAAATCGGTTAATCAACAATAAGTCGCAAAATTGGCCTATTAACGAAATTTTTCGCCCAGTGCAATGTTGTTTCTTTTTCGATTCTGCGTAAAAAAGAAAGATACACTTTTTCCTCTAAGTCGCACCGTTGAGGCTCCACACTCTTGTAAAGGTCTACGCCGCTAGGACTTAGAAAAATTTTCATACTTTACGATTTTTTCTCTCGATTTTATCGGTATAGGAAAGCGTTGTAGAGGAAAACGTTTGGGACGAAAGTTTCATGGCTTGCGATGCTCTACAAGAATACGACCCTTCGATCGCCCGCCGAAATTAGGAAATCGGTTAATTAACAATAAGTTGCAAAAATTTGTTTATTAACAAAAATTTTCGCCCCGGGCAATATTGTTTCTCTTTCGATTCCGCGCCAGAAAGTATTAAAACTTTTTCCACTAGGTCGCACCGCTGCCGCTCTACTGTCTTGGCGGAAACACCACTGCCGCCCGTCCTTACGAAATCGGTTAATCAACAATAAGTCGCAAAATTGGCCTATTAACGAAATTTTTCGCCCAGTGCAATGTTGTTTCTTTTTCGATTCTGCGTAAAAAAGAAAGATACACTTTTTCCTCTAAGTCGCACCGTTGAGGCTCCACACTCTTGTAAAGGTCTACGCCGCTAGGACTTAGAAAAATTTTCATACTTTACGATTTTTTCTCTCGATTTTATCGGTATAGGAAAGCGTTGTAGAGGAAAACGTTTGGGACGAAAGTTTCATGGCTTGCGATGCTCTACAAGAATACGACATTTCGATCGCCCGCCGAAATTAGGAAATCGGTTAATTAACAATAAGTTGCAAAAATTTGTTTATTAACAAAAATTTTCGCCCCGGGCAATATTGTTTCTCTTTCCATTCTGCACCAGAAAGTATTAAAACATTTTCCTCTAGGTCGCACCGCTGCCGCTCTACTGTCTTGGCGGGAATACCACTGCCGCTCGTCCTTACGAAATCGGTTAATCAACAATAAGTCGCAAAATTGGCCTATTAACGAAATTTTTCGCCCAGTGCAATGTTGTTTGTTTTTCGATTCTGCGTAAAAAAGAAAGATACACTTTTTCCTCTAAGTCGCACCGTTGAGGCTCCACACTCTTGTAAAGGTCTACGCCGCTAGGACTTAGAAAAATTTTCATACTTTACGATTTTTTCTCTCGATTTTATCGGTATAGGAAAGCGTTGTAGAGGAAAACGTTTGGGACGAAAGTTTCATGGCTTGCGATGCTCTACAAGAATACGACACTTCGATCGCCCGCCGAAATTAGGAAATCGGTTAATTAACAATAAGTTGCAAAAATTTGTTTATTAACAAAAATTTTCGCCCCGGGCAATATTGTTTCTCTTTCGATTCCGCGCCAGAAAGTATTAAAACTTTTTCCACTAGGTCGCACCGCTGCCGCTCTACTGTCTTGGCGGAAACACCACTGCCGCCCGTCCTTACGAAATCGGTTAATCAACAATAAGTCGCAAAATTGGCCTATTAACGAAATTTTTCGCCCAGTGCAATGTTGTTTCTTTTTCGATTCTGCGTAAAAAAGAAAGATACACTTTTTCCTCTAAGTCGCACCGTTGAGGCTCCACACTCTTGTAAAGGTCTACGCCGCTAGGACTTAGAAAAATTTTCATACGCAACGGTTATTCTACAATAACTTTATAAATATTTTGTTTTGCTTGTATACGTGTATAACATTAATTGCTTCAAATACCCATCCCCGTCGATTGGTGGTTTTAGAAAATTTCTGCGATTAAAAAAAATTTTTATCGCTCTAATTATTGTTAAATATTTTCTAATCTACAATGTAAAATTAAAAACACCCTTATAAAAAGTTGTTGGTATTTTGATCTTATACGAGAATCTATATTTTGTTTTCCAAAAATAATTTTTTTGAGTTTTGAGCCTAACTTCAACTCGCCGTAAAATTTAAATTTTTAAAAAAAATTAAATTTTTTCCTGGCATTATTTATTAATTAGCCCTTCCGCGAGTATCTGTAAAAAAAAAATCTCGAATTTCGAATAATTAAGCATACTTTACTCTTGTGAACTAGCCTTCGCTCGAGCGTCAAAGTCCCAACAGTCCGAAAGTACCGGGGGACTTTACCTAGGCGGGCGGCCGGCGGTCGGCCGTGCCGGCGCCGACGCTCATGCTGGCGCCCTGGGTACTATAAGAGAGACCTTGGTGCGAACGATCCGGCCGGGGCAGCCGCTCGGTCGACTGCCATCGGTTGCGCTTCGTGCGTATCCATTCGAACGTACTTTATACATACTATTTAAATCTCTACACTACATTGCCACGGGTCGAAGTTCTGTACTGAATGACCCTTATGTGGCGACTATCCTCTTTCGGGGATTTTGGATGTAAGAGGCGTCGGTGTCTTTTTAGATTCGACGTTTCGAGCACCTACTGAGCGACCACTCTAGTCTCCGTGCGAGAATATCTGTTGACATAGACATATAAAGCAAAGTTGAAACGTACCGAAAAGTCGTGTACGAACTTTAATAGCAGAACTGGCGAAAGGAATAGTGAGTGCGCCATATACCGTTGAGCAATTTTGAGGTTATCTTTTTAGGCCGGGCTGAGAGGTTGGGCCTGGCCTACGAATGCGTTACATTCGTGCTCTTGTTAAGAACGGATGGCAAATAAAGGCACTCGGAAGGAGGAGGAGAAATTTTTTTAAAGGCATATTTGGTGGAAAATATGTCACTTTACTACTGTAAAGTACGATCTTTATTAATAGAAAACTATTTGGCTGGAGGAACGCATTTGTGGTTTGGTGGAACATATGCGAGAAGGAGTTGGAGGAAATTTGTCACTTTACTGCAAAAGTGTACGAAATTTATTAAAAGAGAGAAGGGAAAACGCATTATTTGGCCGAAAGAGAGAACGCATTTGTAGTTTTGTGGAACATATGCGAATATTTGAGTATAGGACGAAATGGAGAGACCTAGAGTTTCGTCGATCGGTCGAATTCGAACCGACGACGAGTCGAACGAACAGCTCGAAGACTCTCTTTTTCGAAGAACCGTGTCGAGGCGAGGTTCGAACGAAAAATTTGCGCTCCCTGGTTGATCCTGCCAGTAGTCATATGCTTGTCTCAAAGATTAAGCCATGCATGTCTCAGTACATGCCGAATTAAGGTGAAACCGCGAATGGCTCATTAAATCAGTTATGGTTCCTTGGATGGTACC
>CAXDIW010000339.1:247500-250000 GCA_963989415.1 Cerceris ruficornis | reverse complement strand
ATATTCCCCCAGTCTTCGAGGACAGACCGACCATATGAGAGTGTGTACAGTATCATCGGCGGCACACACCTCTTTATCTCACCCTCGCTTCGTCAGCTTCTCCATCGAACGAAACCGTCGCTCTTCGAGCACTTCTTACCGAATAAGCGGAGAAATTCCTTTCGAACGAGCACAATCTGCGAGATCTCGAACGAACGTGAGCTTAACGATAGCGTTGCACACGGTTCTCGTAGTTGTGCCATCGGAGTCAACTTGTCGATGTCTTCTACTCTGAAGCGAGAGCAGCAGCAGCACAAAGAGGAAAAGAAGAGTTGTCTTTCCTCTTTCGCCAAAGAGTTTGAAGATTCGGCATAATTCTGACAAGAAATTTTGAGCGAGCGTATAAACTACGCGCGTCGAGTGAACCCGTCCGTCCACAAGTGTGCTTCTTCTCAGTTCGAACGATCGGCGGAGAGTCCTCGTTTGACGAGGCTTTCTCCCCACACACTGAGAGGAAGGAGAATGCGTTGTTGTGCGTTCGGTCGGGCAATGTGTGCCGGCGTGTAGTTTTGCGCGACGAAGTATTATGAGAAGAGAGAGAGGAGGAAGAGATCTGTCTCATTCGAACGACAATATTTTAAGAGATAGATTTTGCGCCTCCGGAAATAAGTTCGCTTTCGAACGATGTTCCAGAACGACTGCTGTCTAATGTCGTCGTCGTTGTCGCTGAAAGGGGAAAGAAGAGTGGTCTTTCCTTTGCGGCGCGGCGGCGGCGACAAACAGCAAAGCCGCTCGTCACGGAACTACTTTTGCGACTTTACCGTTTGCGAAGAAGTGTTCTCTCGTGTACTTCGTGTGTGTGGACATTTGAACGAAAATAGCGTTGTTGAGAGTTCGAACGGAAGCGCTCTGATGAAGGAAGAGGGGTGTAGAACACTAGCGTGGAAAGAGTCTGCTGCGGGATACCCGAAGGCGCAATCCACGAAGACCCTTCTCTTCAGAGCTCCTCTCTCTACGTTATTATTGCTGTCCCCTTCGTGTCAGAATTTTTGATGGCACTCTCCGTGCTGACGGCCGATGAAGCACTGGTGTGCGTAGTCTCGTTACGACGAGGGTGCGGACGCTCGTTCTCACGGTCGGATCGACAAACTTAAACTCCGATTTTGCCGTTGTCGTCATCTGAACGACTAACGGTGCTCGGCCTCGTTCTAGCGCTCCGGAACGCGGTTAAACCGAGCCTCGGCTTGTCCGAGGGAGAACACCTGAACCATGTTTGCTTTCTATACGAAGCAAAAAGCATATAATGCAAATACAACCCTGAACGGTGGATCACTTGGCTCGTGGGTCGATGAAGAACGCAGCTAATTGCGCGTCAACGTGTGAACTGCAGGACACATGAACATCGACATTTCGAACGCACATTGCGGTCCTCGGATATAATTCCCGGACCACGCCTGGCTGAGGGTCGTTTATGTACCCAAAAACTGCTTGCGCGGCTCTTTGTGTCTTCCTTCATCATGAGGAGAAGACACTTGTAGAGTCTCGTACGAGCGAATTTGTTGGACGTTCGTCGGAATTTGCCGCAGACTGGAAGAGAATAATAACGTCTCTCCTCGACGCGGATCCGACGTCGTCTGAAATGATTATAAGAGAACGAGAAAAGTGCGGAGGATTGAAAGAACGAAAAGGACGTGTACGTCTTAGATTGCGCAGAGAACAACTCTTTTTAGTTTCGTACAGAAAGAGATCGAACGTAATACCGCGCGATGAAAATAATATCTCTCTTACCTTTCTTTCCCGCAGTTTCTGGCAAAGCATCCTCGAACGAGAGAGAATACATACACATATGATGCTATGCCTCGAACGAAGGAGAAACTGCTGTGGTATCCGAGAATGCCAAAAGGGAATTGCTTAGGGAAGGAGATTTTCATCGTAGCGTTTCGAACGAAATTGTTTTGTCAAAAGATATCTGCGCAATCGAACGAAATCGTCCGAGAGAGCTCCACGCCGCCAATTTCGTGTCTCCCACGATCGTCGCAGATTTTCGTGCCCGGTCGTCGAGTCCCCGACTCTTAAATTTGCGTTCCATTTCGAGGTGCTTTGTGCTCTGAAATTCTCCGACCTAACCCAGACTCTCACTGTCTCTCTCACAAGCTTCTTCGTTGCCGCATCTGCTCGAAAAGAACCCTCCTGGAGAAGAAATATATATTATATCTCTACCAGGAGAGCGTGTGCAGAGAGTGGCTGTAATAACTGACAAGTTCTCGAACGTGTAAAGAGAGAGAGAGGTGTGAGCGAGGGTGTGTGTGTAACAATTAAAGAGTGTGGTAGGTAGGAGAGTGGTTAAGCAGAGCGCATAGTTTACCGAGAAAAGAGAAACACAAATACTGGACCGACGTTAAATTGTCCGGGAAGAACAATTCACGAAACTCTGTCCTCGAACGAACCTTCTCTATGGTCGTGGGAGAGCGAGGAAAAAGACTGACACAGTCGCGTGCTCACGACATTGGCGTGTCGTTGT
>CAXDIW010000339.1:210000-230000 GCA_963989415.1 Cerceris ruficornis | reverse complement strand
CATATTGGACGCGCGCGTGGTCACGTACGCCACGCGCCGAGCGCCGAGGTAACGGTACCCGCCGATCGGAGCAGCGGAGCCGAGCCTAGCGGCGCCGACCTGAGCCGAGCGGCCCCGAGGTGATCCGAGCAGCCTGAGGGAGAGAGAGGAGGAGAGAGGTCGAGCGATCGGCCGAGGGACGGCGGAGACGGCCGAGCCCAGCCGACCAGCGACGGAGGAAAGGGAGAGAGAGGGAGCGATGGCTCCGACCTCCGAGAAGGAGGGGAGCCCCGAGCCATCGACTTCCACAGCGCAGCCGATACCCGAGCGACCGGACGACGCAGCGCTGAAGGAGAAGAAGGAGGAGAGAAGGAAGAAGAGGGAGGAGGAGAGAATGGCGCTCATAGCGCAACGGAACGAGGAGTCGACCCTCGAGTCGGCCATGGAGACGGACGGCGAGTGGGAGCCCGTCCGCAGGAGAAAGAACAGCGGGAGGAAGGAGGCGGTCGCTGCGCCTCCCCCAGCGGCGAACGAGACGGCGACACGGAAGCGAGCAGCGGAAACAAGCGGCGATTCAGGAGCGGAGGGAAAAAATCGCTGCAAGGTGGTAAGTGTTAGGAGCACTAACCTTCCACCCATTGTTATCGTAGACCTCGACGAGGACGCTATGCCACCACCGCCGAAACCAGCGCCCACAGCAGCGGCGAAGAAGCCGAGGAGGGACACGGAGCCCACAAAAGCAGCCGAACAGGAGAGTAGCGCTCCCAAGGCCCCAACCCACCCGGAGGAAGGTTCTCTGGAGAGAACCCGCGTAGCAGTGGCAGAAATGCAGCGGGAGATCACCTCCTACTGCCTGGACCAAGCGAACGAGCTCTCCTTGGCGCACGCGAGTTATATAATAACCCGCGTAAACAAGCTGGTAGGAGTGGTCGGGGATCTTACCCTGCAGTGCGGCCGCCTCGAAGGACGACTGACAGAGAAGGACTCAAACGAAATCAAACGGACGGAGGGAAAAAGCCAGCCGGCACAACAACAGCAGCGCAGCGCAGCCCAGCGTAAAGAACCCGCCAAGGGGCCTCTCCGATGCACGGAGAAAGCTGCCGCCGTGGACCCAACCCCTGCCGAGGCGTCGAGCATCCGCTCCTTCGCCTCCGCAGTAAAGAAGGTGGCCACACCTCCGATGCGGCAAATTCCAACCGCCGCAAAAGTCGCGGCGGCGGCTATCCAGGCATCTGGAAGGTCCCAACCACGGTTCGAGGTCCGTATAAGACCAACCTCGACAACCGCAGCGGCCAGCAGCGAGGAGACGAAGAGGAAAATGATGGGAATGATAAACCCGGCGGCCGAGAAAATCGCGGTCAAGGCCGTCAGGAAGGGTAAGGACGATAGCGTAATCGTGGAGACCGCGAAAGAAGAACACCTCAAAGCCTTCCTCAACAGCGCCAAGCTGAAGGAGGCCGGCTTCGAGGTGACGAAACCCGCCGGAGAAAAACCGCGAGTGATTATCTTTGACGTGCCGCGCTACATAGAAGCTCAGGATATCTCGGAAAATATCCTCGCGCAAAATTTCGTTGCTCGCCCCGAAGGAAACGCCGCGGATTTCGTAAACCCGATTTTTAAAACCGGGAAACGCGAACGGGACGTGGTTGACTGGGTAGTCGAAGTGACGCCCGAGTTACGAAAACGACTACTAGCGAAAGACAAAGTGTGTGTCGGTTGGATGACCTGCCGCATCAGGGACTATTTAGTGGCCACCCGGTGTTATAAGTGCCAAGCCTACGGTCATGTGGCAAAGTTCTGCCGCCAGGAAGTGGAAACGTGCAAACACTGCGCGAAGCCTGGACATCGAGCCGCAGACTGCCCGGACAAAGGAAAGATGGCCTGCTGCATTAATTGCAAAAAGACGGGACGGAACCACCAACACAGCGCCGGGAGCAAAAGCTGTCCATCGTACGAGGCCGCCCTGCTGAGGAGAGTCGCTCAAATCCACTATGGATAAGACGACACGCAGCAGCAGTCAACGAGCTTCCTCGCCAGCAGACGCCGAAGGATCGACACCCACAGGTACCGGCCCTCGGGCTGTTTTTGTATCCTCGCCTGCTCGCGAACGCGTAGGTAGGGCCCTCAGATCGGAGACGGCTCCGCCTGAGGGAAGTAGATTCACGTATCCCCACGCCCGCGTGGTCGAAACCGCGCCGTCCGTGCCACGCGCCGCGAACCCCACCGCGAATCCCAACGCGTCAACCGCGCCGCGCTCTCTCGCGACTCCTTCCGCCGCGCAGCCGCAGCCGCCGCCGCCGACCGAAACCGCGAACGTGACCACGGGAATTAGGATACTGCAGTTGAATATGCGGCGTTCAGCTGCAGTAAGCGGCGAAGTGCGCCAACTCGTGGCCGAGAAGCGCCTAGACGTCCTGCTCCTGCAGGAACCATACGTCAGAGCGCTCGGCGCGAGATACAATCTCTGCGGACTAGGTTCGGGAATTAGGATCGCTGCCGCACGCTCACAGCGTCCGTGGGCTGCGGTAGCCGTAGCGAATCCCTCGGTCCAGATTCTCCTTGTCTCACAGCTGAGCACGAGTCACTGCGTCGTGGCGGAAGTGCAAGCGCCCAGCTTCTCATTCTACGCCGTCTCGTGCTATTTTCAGTACAGCGACGAGATTGAGAAGCACCTCAGACACCTCGAGGCGGTGTTCCATTCTCTGAGGGGGAAGAGACTTTTAGTAGGCGTAGATGCAAACGCCCGATCGTCACTCTGGGGTCCCCAGAGCACCGACGAAAGAGGTTCTCTCTTCGAGGATCTCATCCGGGCGTTTGACATGACGGTGGTCAACGTCCCCAGCCAAGGTCCCACCTACGAGGCGGTAACAGGTTCGTCTTTCATCGACGTAACCCTGGCATCGCCTCCCATCACCCAATTCATCAGGGAATGGAAGGTGAGGCGCGATTGGACCAACAGCGACCATCACTCCATCGATATGAGGCTCAGGGTGCCGAAAACCGCTCGAGATGGTCGGCGCCTCGCTTCCAGCCGGTTCGACACCCGTCGGGCCGACTGGGATCGATTCTCCGACGCCCTCGCGGAGCTCTCGCGGGAGAGATTGGATCCCTGCGCCTTGAATTCGGTGGAGGAAGTAGAGGCGATGGCGGAGACGCTTACCCAAGTCCTTACGGACGCAAGTACAGCGTCGATGCCGCGCAAACGACAATTTAGGAAGTCCAACCCGTGGTGGACAGCGAAATTAACGAATCTAAAAAAGGCCGTGTACCGTAAAAGACGCGCGCTGCAGAGGAGTAGAGACGAACCCTCCCACCTCGAAAGCCTGCGTATTTACCGCTCTTCTTTGCGGGAATATAGCAGGGAGGTCAGGAGGGCGAAGCTTGAAAGCTGGCAGAACTTCGTCTCGTCGCACGGGAATTCGGAGCCGTGGGGCTTCGTTTATAAGCACCAGGCCGAGAAAGTCCGAATTCAGACCGTGCTTAGTACGGTCCGGCGAGACGACGGTTCCAGCACGATGAGTATTCAGGAAACTGCCAGCTACCTCCTGGAAGCTCACGTCCCAGATGATCGGGAAGACGAGGACACGCCATCCCAGCGTGAAATTAGGATGTCTTCATCGGCTCCGCCGTGCACGGCGGACTCGCCTCCTTTCACGGAGACCGAGGTCGCCGCTGCGGTGAAGACGTTTTTCAAAGACAAGGCGCCCGGACCGGACGAAATCGAAGTCCGAGTTCTCAAAGCGGCAAATAGGATAATCCCCGATCAGGTACTGCGGCTCTTCAACGCGTGCCTTCTGTGGGGCGTCTTTCCCTCGGCCTGGAAGGTGGGCTCGCTAAGAGCCCTCCTGAAAGGCAAGGAGAAGGACGAGAAGGACCCGCGATCGTATAGACCAATCTGCCTCCTCTCTGTCGTAGGAAAGTTGTTTGAGAAGCTCTTGAAGCGTAGAATCGCCAGCACGTCGCTGGCGCCGGGAAAAGTCTCCGACAGACAATTCGGGTTCACCCCCGGAAAATCTACGGAAGACGCGATCGTTGAGCTGCGCCGCATGGTATCCGCCGACGAGGCGAGATACTGCGTGGGGCTGCTCTTTGATATTACCGGCGCCTTTGACAAAGTATGGTGGCCCCTAGTTTTAGCGTCCCTTAAAGAAAGAGACTGCCCCCGGAACGTTTTCGAGGTAATCAAGAATTACTTCGCCTTCCGGCGGGTAGAGATCTCCATAGGAAATGAAGCGGTCTCCAAGCAGGCCACGCGCGGTTGCCCGCAAGGTTCAGTTCTTGGACCGGCCTGCTGGAATCTCGTCTTCGACGGCCTTCTCAGGCTTCTCGAGGCGAAAATAGGCCCCCGATTTATCGCCTACGCGGACGATCTCCTCGTCCTCGTAAGCGCAAACACGCGCCGTGAGCTAGAGCTCAAAGGTCAACGCGTCGCGGACCTTGTAGTAGGATGGTGTAAAGACGCCAAACTCCAGATCTCAGCCCGCAAAACAGAAGCGATAGCGCTTAAATGCGGCTGGATCAGGAGAGCCGTGGTAGGAAGACGGGGAGGAGCTCGTCCGGACCGAAAGCGGAAACAGCTTCGCGCGAAAAAACCCGAGATTCTATCGCGGCCACCGACCCTTAAGATAGGCGAAACGAGAATCGCGTTTAAGAAAACGGTCCGTTATCTTGGCGTCCACTTCGACCAGGGAATGGGAGTTCACTCCCACTGTAGTTACCTCAGCGGCAAGGTCGGGCCGCTGTTCGGTAAACTTAGAAGACTCGCGGCGAGTCAATGGGGCCTTCGCTTCACAACGCTCGCGACATTGTACCGCGGAGTTTTCTGCCCGGTCGTCGGCTACGCGGCCGCCGGCTGGAGCGATCAATGCAACGCCGGCGATATTAAGACCCTTCAGGCAGCGCAGCGGCGAGCACTTATCTCAGTGTGCGCCGCCTATAGAAAGACGTCCTTCGAGGCGCTCTGCGTTGTCGCAGGCGAGGTCCCCATCGACCTGCACTTAGAAGTGCGTAGGGCCATATACGAAATCAGGAAAGGCAGGGACGCCAAGATCGGGGATATCCTGGTCCCCGCCGCGGCGGAAGACGCGACCGAGCGCATCAAAACGCAGGCGATAGATATGTGGCAGGCGCGGTGGGAAGTCTCCACCAAAGGCCGCACCACATACGCGTTTTTCGAGACCGTGCAGCAGCGACTCGCTGCATCGTGGGTCACGCCTGATCACCATTGCACCCAGGTACTGACCGGCCACGGCAACTTCCGCGAGCGGCTCGCGATGTACGAAGTTGTCGAGGATCCGCAATGTACATGTGGTGAAGGCATCGACTCCGTCGCGCACCACGTCTTAGTATGTAAGGAATTCGCCCCCCAGAGAGTAGCTCTGGAGGAGTTTATAGGAAACGCGGAATGGCCAACGGCGGCACGAAATCTCGTCGCCTCCCCGGAAGCCTTCCGCGTACTCGCGGACTTTAGCAGGGAAACTCTTCAGCTGAAAAGTTTCCAATTAGACGCTCAATAGGGCCAAATGGGTGTCACGCGCGACACCGGGATGAGGCCGCCCCGTGGTTCCCCGTGGATGCGATCTCAGCGGGAAGTGGAAACACTTCGCGATGGGATCGTAACTAAACTCATCCTCCTGTAACGGCGTACAGGCAGTTGGGATTTTTGCAGGCCCGGGACCCTGGCAGCATAACTGCTGGAAGTAGATTGTTAGATTCTGTTGCGTATGCCTATCAAGGCGAGGTCGCATGATCTGAGTCGTCTCGCACGGCCAGGTCTTACAATAGCCTGTCCCTATCTAGTCGAGGCCTGACAGTCGAAGCGAACGGACGTACCGAGCGGAGCGCTCCGTTTACCTGAGACCCATACCTGCGGCTAACCCTTGCGCGAGAAGTGACAGTTTTGCTGATATTAAGAGTGTCTTATTTAACGAATATTTTAACGTATTCTGTGAATATTTCATTTTAAATTCAGTTTGCTGAGGATTATTGTGTGACAGCTGAATTTTCTGCGTGTGTGTTGGCTACTGTGGCAGGAGAACTGCTCGCTGTACTAACACTCGCATAAAAGCGACTTTAGGGGCGGATCTGCGGAAATATTCGGCCGAGGCCGTTTATTTACGTAAATCTTAGCAACTACTGTTGCTGTGTGACTGAGAGAGCGGAAGAGCGTGTTTCCCTTTGAAAGGAAGCAGGAAATTGTATTTTAAAAGGCGGTTAACGCCTAAGTAGAGGAAAAATATTCTTGTTGAATTTTCTTGCCTTTCGGGCAGGAATTTCGAAAAGAGTTTGCGGCCCCTGCTTCCTCTCAACGAGAGGAACATTTTGAGTGTTCGATCGTGAAAATCGATCGAATACTTAAAAAGATATAACGAATTTCCTTGAGTTTTTCAGATTTCAGGGTGTGGCCGGCGGCCATCTTGCACGCCTAGCGGCGGCCTGAGGGCCTACCGGCGCCGCCTTACCTGCGGCCTAGTCGAGCGGCCACGTGGAGCGGCCGAGCAGCGAGGCGACCGAGCGTCGGCGGAGGCAGCCGAGAGGAGCCGAGCGGGCCTGACGGAGAGAAGGGGAGAGGCCGGGCGGAGCGGCCGAGCAACGGCGGAGACGGCCGAGCGTCCCCAACCGCACCCGAGGCCAGCCGACCGAGGGAGCGAGAGAGAGGGAGCCATGGCAGCGGACTCCGAGGAGGAGGGGAGCGCCCGGGCGGCGGAGAATCTGGCCGAGGCGCGGCTAGCGGCCGAGCGGAGGAAGAGGAAGGAGGAGAAGAGGAGGAAGAAGGAGGAGGAGCGAAAGCTGCTCAACCTGGCGCTGACCACGGAGGAGTCAGCCATGGAGACCGACGGGGATGAGTGGACGACGGTGACGAGGAGCCGCCGCAATAGCAGCAAGGAGGAGGCGACCGCCGCTGCCTCGGCGCCTGCACCCGCCGTGAAAGGCCTGAAGCGGTCACGCGGAATGTCGGCGTCTGGCCTGAGCGAGGCGAGCGTAGAGAGCGCAACGGAGGATATTGCGGTGGTGAAAGCCGCAACGAGGAGCCAGCAGCCGACGGTAGTTCTAGTAAAGCTAGAACAGGAGGAGATGCCACCACCACCGGCACCAACGGCGACTTCTATCGCCAAGCGGACTCGGCGAGCATCGCCAGCCAGGGCTGAAGCGGAGAAGGAGAAGGACCGTCCCACCGTCGCCGGGAAGGAAGGAGGAGACAACACCCTGGAGGGTGTAAGGAGAGCGGCAGCCGCGGCGCAGAAGGAAATCACCTCCTTCTGCCTCGATGAGCAGGGAGGAGTAACGAGGGCTCAGGCGAGCTACATCCTGGCACGCGTGAGTATCCTTAGTGAGGTGATCGGCAGCCTCACGCTCAAATGCGGGCGACTCGAAGGACGTCTGGAGGAGAGGAAAGGAGAGGAGAGGGAGACGAGCGGCCAACAGCAGCCCCAAGCGGCTCCCAGGAAGAGGCCAGCGGCCGTAGCGCAGAAGGCCAATAACAGCAGGCCTGCCGCCGGCGCCGCGGCTTCGAACGTCCCCGTCAGCGGCGCCGTGCGATCCTTTGCTGCGGCACTTAAGGGAGCAGCAACAACGCAGAGGATGCCTACCTGGACGGCGCAAAGGGCGGCGGCCGCCATCGATGCCTCAGCGAAGGCCTTGCCGAGAGCGGAAGTCCTCATCCGTCCGGCCACGACGACGACCGCAGCCAGCAGCGAGGCGACCAAGAAGGCTCTAATGGCCTTAATAAACCCGGCAGCCGAGAAAATCGCCGTGAAAGCGGTGAGAAAGGCGCGGGATAACGGTGTAATAGTGGAGACCGCGAGAGAGGAACACTTAAAAGTGTTCTACCAGAGCTCCAAGCTAAAAGACGCGGGTTTCATCGTATCGAAACCGGTTGGAGAAAGGCCGCGAATAATTATCTTTGACGTGCCGCGCGAAATGGAATCGTCGGAAATTTCGGACGCGATAGTGGCGCAGAACTTCCTGGATCGCCCCGCTGGAAATATCGCGGATATCATTTCCCCGGTTTTTAAAACAGGAAAACGTGACCGCGATGTTGTCGACTGGGTAGTCGAAGTGGTGCCGGACCTACGTAGCCGCCTTATTTCAAAGAACCGGCTGTGCTTGGGATGGAAAACGTGCCCTGTACGCGACTACCTCGAGGCAACTAGGTGCTACAAGTGTCAGGTTTACGGGCACATAGCCAAATTCTGCAAGCAGGAGGCGGATACGTGCACGCATTGCACCAAGACCGGACATCGAGCAGCCGAGTGCCCGGAGAAAGAGAAGCAGGCCTGCTGCATTAACTGCAGAAAGGCCCGCCGTCCACACCAGCACAGCGCCGCAAGCAGGACCTGCCCGTCGTACACGGCGGCGTTGCTGAGGAGAGCTGCCCTCATCCAGTATGGATAATACAGCCACCCAAATTCCAGCAGCGCCATCCGGAGACAACGCAGCAGCTGCAGCTTCTACACCAGGTAACGGCCCTCGTGCTGTCTCTAATATGCGCTACTTTCGCGAACGCGTAGGTAGGGCCCTCAGATCGGAGACGGCTCCGCCTGAGGGAAGTAGATTCACGCATCCCCACGCCCGCGCGGTCGAAACCGCGCCGTCCGTGCCACGCGCCGCGAACCCCACCGCGAATCCCACCGCGTCAACCGCGCCGCGCTCTCTCGCGACATCTCCCGCCGCGCAGCCGCAGCCGCCGCCGCCGACCGAAACCGCGAACCCGACCACGGGAATTAGGATACTGCAGCTGAATATGCGGCGTTCAGCTGCAGTAAGCGGCGAGGTACGCCAACTCGTGGCCGAGAAGCGCCTCGACGTCCTGCTCCTGCAGGAACCATACGTCAGAGCGCTCGGCACGAGATACAGTCTTTGCGGATTAGGTTCTGGAATTAGGGTCGCCGCCGTACGCTCACTGCGTCCGTGGGCTGCGGTAGCCGTAGCGAACCCCTCGGTCCAGATTCTTCTCGTCTCACAGCTGAGCACGAGCCACTGCGTCGTGGCGGAAGTGCAAGCGCCCAGCCTCTCTTTCTACGCCGTCTCGTGCTATTTTCAGTACAGCGACGAGATTGAGAAGCACCTCAGACACCTCGAGGCGGTGTTCCATTCTCTGAGGGGGAAGAGACTTTTAGTAGGAGTAGATGCAAACGCCCGATCGTCCCTCTGGGGTCACCAGAGCACCGACGAAAGAGGTTCTCTCTTCGAGGATTTCATCCGGGCGTTTGATATGACGGTGGTCAACGTCCCCGGCCAAGGTCCCACCTACGAGGCGGTAACAGGTTCGTCTTTCATCGACGTTACCCTGGCATCGCCTCCCATCACCCAATTCATCGGGGAATGGAAGGTGAGGCGCGACTGGACCAATAGCGACCATCACTCCATCGATGTGAGGCTCAGGGTACCGAAAACCGCTCGAGATGGTCGGCGCCTCGCTTCCGGCCGGTTCGACACCCGTCGGGCCGACTGGGATCGATTCGCCGACGCCCTCGCGGAGCTCTCGCGGGAGAGATTGGATCCCTGCGCCTTGAACTCGGTGGAGGAAGTAGAGGCGATGGCGGAGACGCTTACTGAAGTCCTTACGGACGCCAGTACAGCGTCGATGCCCCGTAAACGGCAATTTAGGAAGTCCAACCCGTGGTGGACAGCGAAACTGACGAACTTAAAGAAGGCCGTGTACCGTAAAAGACGCGCGCTGCAGAGGAGCAGAGACGAACCCTCCCACCTCGAAAACCTGCGTATTTACCGCTCTTCTTTGCGGGAATATAGCAGGGAGGTTAGAAGGGCGAAGCTCGAAAGCTGGCAGAACTTCGTCTCGTCGCACGGGAACTCGGAGCCGTGGGGCTTCGTTTATAAGCACCAGGCGGAGAAAGTCCGGCTTCAGACCGTGCTCAGCACGGTCAGGCGAGACGACGGTTCCAACACGAGGAGTATTAAGGAAACTGCCAGCTACCTCTTGGACGCTCACGTCCCAGACGATCGGGAAGACGAGGACACGCCATCCCAGCGTGCAGTTAGGTCCTCTTCATCGGCACCGCCGAGCACGGCAGACGCGACTCCTTTCACGGAGGTCGAGGTCACCGCTGCCACGAAGACGTTTTATAAGGACAAGGCGCCCGGACCGGACGAGATCGAAGTCCGGGTTCTCAAAGCGGCGATTAGAGTAATTCCCGATCAGGTACTGCGGCTCTTCAACGCGTGCCTTCAGTGGGGCGTCTTTCCCTCCGCTTGGAAGGTAGGCTCTCTGAGAGCCCTCCTGAAAGGCAAGGACAAGGACGAGAAGGATCCGCGATCATATAGACCGATTTGCCTCCTCTCCGTCATAGGAAAGCTCTTCGAAAAACTCTTAAAGAGTAGAATTACCAGCACGGCGTTGGCGCCGGGAAAAGTCTCCGATAGACAATTCGGGTTCACCCCCGGAAAATCTACGGAAGACGCGATCGTTGAGCTGCGCCGCATGGTATCCGCCGACGAGGCGAGATACTGCGTGGCGTTGCTCTTTGATATTACCGGTGCCTTCGACAATGTATGGTGGCCCCTTGTTTTAGCGTCCCTTAAGGAAAGAGACTGCCCCCGGAACGTTTTCGAGGTAATAAAGAATTACTTCGTCTTCCGGCGGGTTATGATCTCGATAGGAAACGAACAGGTCTCCAAGCAGGCCACGCGCGGTTGCCCGCAAGGATCAGTCCTTGGACCGGCCTGCTGGAACCTCGTCTTCGACGGTCTCCTCAGGCTTCTCGAGGAGAGCATAGGACCCCGGTTCATCGCCTACGCGGACGATCTCCTCGTCCTCGTAAGCGCAAACACGCGCCGTGAGCTAGAGCTCAAAGGTCAACGCGTCGCGGACCTCGTAGTAGGATGGTGTAAAGACGCCAAACTCCAGATCTCAGCCCGCAAAACAGAAGCGATAGCGCTTAAATGCGGCTGGATCAGGAGAGCCGTGGTAGGAAGACGGGGAGGAGCTCGTCCGGACCGGAAGCGGAAACAGCTTCGCGCGAAAAAACCTGAAATACTATCGCGGCCACCGACCCTTAAGATAGGCGAATCGAGAATCGCGTTTAAGAAAACGGTCCGTTATCTTGGCGTCCACTTCGACCAGGGAATGGGAGTTCACTCCCACTGTAGTTACCTCAGCGGCAAGGTCGGGCCGCTGTTCGGCAAACTTAGAAGACTCGCGGCGAGTCAATGGGGCCTTCGCTTCACAACGCTCGCGACATTGTACCGCGGAGTCTTCTGCCCGGTCGTCGGCTACGCGGCCGCCGGCTGGAGCGATCGATGTAACGCGGGCGATATTAAGACCCTTCAGGCAGCGCAGCGGCGAGCACTTATTTCAGTGTGCGCCGCCTATAGAAAGACGTCCTTCGAGGCGCTCTGCGTTGTCGCAGGCGAGGTCCCCATCGACCTGCACTTAGAAGTGCGTAGGGCCATATATGAAATCAGGAAAGGCAGGGACGCCAAGATCGGGGATATCCTGGTCCCCGCCGCGGCGGAAGACGCGACCGAGCGCGTCAAAACACAGGCGATATATTTGTGGCAGGCTCGGTGGGAAGTCTCCACCAAAGGCCGCACCACACACGCGTTTTTCGAGACCGTGCAGCAGCGACTCGCTGCACGGTGGGTCACGCCTGATCACCATTGCACCCAGGTACTGACCGGCCACGGCAACTTCCGCGAGCGCCTCGCGATGTACGAAGTTGTCGAGGATCCGCAATGTACATGTGGTGAAGGCATCGACTCCGTTGCGCACCATGTCTTAGAGTGCAAGGAATTCGCCCCCCAGAGAGTAGCTCTGGAGGAGTTCATAGGAAACGCGGAATGGCCAACGGCGGCACGAAATCTCGTTGCCTCCCCGGAAGCCTTCCGCGTACTCGCGGATTTTAGTAGGGAAACTCTTCAGCTGAAGAGTTTCCAATAGGACGCTCAATAGGGCCAAATGGGTGTCACGCGCGACACCGGGACGAGGCCGCCCCGTGGTTCCCCGTGGATGCGATCTCAGCGGGAAGTAGAAACACTTCGCGATGGGATCGTAACTAAACTCGTCCTCCTGTAACGGCGTACAGGCAGTTGGGATTTTTGCAGGCCCGAGCCCCTGGCAGCATAACTGCTGGAAGTAGATGGTTAGATTCTGTTGCGTATGCCTATCAAGGCGAGGTCGCATGATCTGAGTCGTCTCGTACGGCCAGGTCTTACAATAGCCTGTCCCTATCTCTTTGCCCTGGACCCAGGGCATGTACGCGCAGTAGTGCATGCTGCGTAAAGGGGCAGATATTGACGGACAAAAGTCCGATCCTGCTACCGAAAGTCAATTATTCGTTCGAGGTGGTTCGAATAGACGATCGGAGTAGGTTACAGTATGTGCGATCCCCTAAGGAGCTGTCAGTTTTTGCTTATGCTTTTGCATTTTGCTTTTCTGGCAGTACGAAAGGTTGGTGTCTTTCGGGGTGATCCTAGCCAGAGCAAATGGGCGTTGTCGCGCAATGCCGGAGCCCCCTACGCGCTGGGACCCCGTGTGCACGTGACCAGAGCGGAAACGTACGTGTGATGTTTCGTTGCATGTAGACGTCCGCTCTGGGCTCGTGGCCAAGAGCTCTCCTGTGGAAAACGGCCGCACAGGCATTCTCGGTTTTTCCCTGGTCCGCTCCTTCGAACGTACTTGGCTTTTCGAACGATTCGCTAGAAGTAGAGCAAATGGGTTTCTGTAGCGTATGCCTAAAATGGCGAGGAAGCACAGTTCCATTTGTTTCGAACGAATGGACTTCATAATAATCCTGTCCCTATCTCCGGAGACAAGGCAGCAGCTGCAGCATCTCCAGAAGGTAACGGCCCTCGAGCCGTCTTTAATATGCGCTATTCTCGCGAACGCGTAGGTAGGGCCCTCAGTTCGGAGACGGCTCCGCCTGAGGGAAGTAGAGTCACGCATCCCCACGCCCGCGCGGTCGAAACCGCGCCGTCCGCGCCACGCGCCGCGATCCCCACCGCGAATCCCACCGCGTCAACCGCGCCGCGCTCTCTCGCGATTTCCACCGCCGCGCAGCCGCAGCCGCCGCCGCCGACCGAAAACTCGAACGTGACCACGGGGATTAGGATACTGCAGTTGAATATGCGGCGTTCAACTGTAGTCAGCGGAGAGGTACGTCAACTCGTAGCCGAAAAACGCCTCGACGTCCTGCTCTTGCAGGAACCACACGTCAGAGCGTTCGGCTCGAGATACAGCCTTTGTGGATTAGGCTCTGGCGTGAGGATCGCCGCCGTACGCTCACAACGCCCGTGGGCTGCGGTGGCAGTAGCGAACCCCTCGGTACAGTTTCTTCTAGTCTCGCAGTTAAGCACTAGCCACTGCGCCGTGGCAGAAGTGCAAGCGCCCAGCTTCTCTTTCTACGCCGTCTCGTGCTATTTTCAGTACAGCGACGAGATCGAGGAGCACCTCAGGCACCTCGAAATGGTGTTTCATTCCCTGAGGGGGAAGAGACTTTTAGTCGGAGTAGACGCGAACGCACGCTCGTCTCTCTGGGGCCCCCAGAATACAGACGAAAGAGGCTCTCTCTTCGAGGACCTCATTCGCGCGTTCGATATGTCGGTGGTCAACGTTCCTGGCCATGGCCCCACCTACGAGGCGGTGACAGGCTCGTCTTATATCGACGTCACCCTGGCATCGCCTGCCCTTTCCCCATTCATCGGGGAATGGAAGGTGAGACGCGAATGGACCAGCAGCGACCATCATTCCATAGATGTGAGGCTCAGGGTAGCCAAATCCGCTCGAGGTGAGCGGCGCGCCATTTCCAGCCGGTTCGACACCCGTCGCGCCGACTGGGAAGGGTTCTCCGCCGTACTCGCGGATCTCTCATGGGAGAGACTGGTTCCCTGTACCTTAGACTCGGTGGAGCAAGTTGAGGCGATGGCGGAGAAGCTTACAGGGGTCCTCACAGATTCCTGTAAAGCGTCGATGCCTAGGAAGCGTCATTTTAGGAAGTCCAACCCGTGGTGGACAGCGAAATTAACTAACCTTAAAAAGGCCGTGTATCGCAATAGACGTAAGCTCCAAGGGAGTAGAGATGAACCCTCTTACCTCGACAACCTGCGTACATACCGCTCTTCTTTGCGGAATTACAGCAGGGAGGTGAAAAGGGCGAAACTCGAAAGTTGGCGAAACTTCGTCACGTCGCACGGGAACTCGGAGCCTTGGGGCTTCGTTTACAAGCACCAGGCGGATAAAGTCCGAGTTCAGACCGTGCTTAGTACGGTTCGGCGTGGCGATGGATCCGACACGATGAGTATTAGGGAAACCGCCAGCTTCCTCCTGGATGCTCACGTCCCAGATGATCGGGAAAATGAGGATACGCTTTCCCAGCGTGAAATTAGGATGTCTTCGACGACACCGCCTGATACGGCGGACGCTCCTCCTTTCACGGAGTCTGAGGTTGCCGTGGCGGTGAAGTCGTTTTACAAAGACAAGGCCCCCGGACCGGATAATATCGAAGTCCGTGTTATTAAAGTGGCGAATAGAATTATCCCCGATCAGATACTGCGCCTTTTCAACGGGTGCCTTCTGTGGGGCGTCTTTCCCTCCGCTTGGAAAGAGGGCTCGCTCCGAGCCCTCCTGAAGGGTAAAGAGAAGGACGAGAAGGACCCGCGTTCGTATCGGCCTATCTGTCTCCTCTCCGTCGTAGGAAAGCTTTTTGAGAAGCTCTTGAAGCTTAGAATCGCCAACACGTCGCTGGCCCCGGGAAAAGTCTCCGATAGACAATTCGGGTTCACACCCGGAAAATCTACGGAAGACGCGATCGTTGAGCTCCGCCGCATGGTATCCGCCGAAGAGGCGCGATATTGTGTAGCGCTGCTCTTCGATATTACCGGCGCCTTCGATAACGTTTGGTGGCCCTTAGTACTCGAGTCCCTCAAGGAAAGAGACTGCCCCCGGAACGTTTTCGAAGTAATCAAGAATTACTTCGTCTTCCGGAGGGTAAAGATCTCAATTGGATCCACCGAGGTCTCCAAGCAGGCCACGCGAGGTTGCCCACAAGGTTCCGTCCTTGGTCCGGCCTGCTGGAACCTCGTCTTCGACGGACTCCTGAGGCTCCTCGAAGCCTCAGTCGGCCCCCGCTTCATCGCCTACGCAGACGATCTCCTCGTCCTCGTAAGTGCGAACTCGCGCCGCGAGCTAGAGCTCGAGGGTCAACGCGTCGCGGACCTTGTCGCCGGCTGGTGTACCTCAGCCAAGCTCCAGATTTCAGCCCGCAAAACAGAAGCGATCGTGCTTAAATGCGGCTGGATCAGGAGAGCCCCTGTAGGAAGACGGGGAGGAGCCCGCCCCGACCGAAAGCGGAAACAGCTTCGTGCGCGAAAACCCGTAGTGCTATCGCGACCACCGACCATTAAGTTAGGCGATCAATTAATCACGTTTAGAAAAACGGTTCGATATCTCGGCGTCCATTTCGATCAGGGAATGGGAGTTCGCTCCCACTGTAAGTACCTCAGCGGCAAGGTCGGACCGCTGTTTGGAAAATTCAGGAGACTCGCGGCAAGTCAATGGGGCCTCCGCTTCGTAACGCTCGCGACCATATTCCGCGGCGTCTTCTCCCCGGTGGTCGGCTACGCGGCCGCCGGCTGGAGCGATATTTGCAACGCGAGCGACATTAAGAACCTTAAGGCAGCGCAGAGGCGAGCACTAATCTCGGTGTGCTCCGCCTATAGAAAGGCGTCCTTCGAGGCGCTCTGCGTTGTCGCAGGCGAGGTCCCTATAGATATATACCTGGCCAAGCGAAGGGCCTTGTATCTTCTCAGGAAAGGCAAGGACGCCGAGATCGGGGATATACTGATCCCCGCCGCGGCAGAAGACGCGACCGAGCGCGTAGAGGCTCAGGCGATAAATATGTGGCAGGCGCGATGGGAAACTTCCACCAAAGGCCGTACCACATTCGCCTTCTTCGAGACCGTGCAGCAGAGACTCGCTGCGCGGTGGGTGCTGCCTGATCACCACTGCACACAGATGCTGACTGGACACGGCAACTTCCGCGAGCGCCTCGCGGTTTACCAAGTTGTCGATGACCCGGAATGTACCTGCGGTGACGGCATCGATTCCGTTGCGCACCATCTTCTAGAGTGCTCGGAATACGCTCCCCAGAGAGTAGCTCTGGAGGAGTTCATAGGAAACGCGGAATGGCCAACGGCGGCACGAAACCTCGTCGCCTCCCCGGAAGCCTTCCAGATATTCGCGGATTTTAGTAGGGAAACTCTTCGGCTGAAGAGTTTCCAATTGGACGCTCAATAGGGCCAAATGGGTGTCACGCGCGACACCGGGACGAGGCCGCCCCGTGGTTCCCCGTGGATGCGATCTCAGCGGGAAGTGGAAACACTTCGCGATGGGATCGTAACTAAACTCGTCCTCCTGTAACGGCGTACAGGCAGTTGGGATTTTTGCAGGCCCGAGCCCCTGGCAGCATAACTGCTGGAAGTAGATGGTTAGATTCTGTCGCGTATGCCTATCAAGGCGAGGTCGCATGATCTGAGTCGTCTCGTACGACCAGGTCTTACAATAGCACCTGTCCCTATCTCTAGTCGAGGCCTGACAGTCGAAGCGAACGGACGTACCGAGCGGAGCGCTCCGTATACCTGAGACCTATACCTGCGGCTAACCCTTGCGAGAAAAGTGTCACTTGTGTCGAGTTTAAGCGCGTTATATTTAACGAATATTTTAACATATTCTACGAATATTCCGTATTAAATTCAAACTCGTGTGGATTATTAATTGTGATTGTGGATTTTCTGCGGGCGCGTTAGTGGCTGTGACAGGCAACTGCTCGCAGAACTAACACTCGCTTCGAAGCGGCTTTCGAGGCTGTTTTTCGAATATATTTGGCTTTAGCCGAATATAGTCGCAAAACTAAGCGTCTATAGCCGCGTGGGAGACTGTTGGTGCATGAGAGAGTGTTTTCTTGTGGAAGGAAACAGGGAAAATTAATTTTGAACGGCGATAGACGCCGAGTAGAGGAAATTTCGTCTCCCTCGAAATATCTTGCCTTCGGGTAGGAATCTCGGGAAGTACTCGCGGCCCCTGTTTCCTCTCAACGAGAGGATCATTTTGAGTGTTCGATCGTGAAAATCGATCAAACACTCAAAAAGTTATAACGATTTTCTTAGAGTTTTCAGATTCTTGGGTGTGGCCGGCGGCCATCTTGTGCGCCTAGTGGCGGCCTGAGGGCCTACCGGCGCCGCCTTACCTGCGGCCTAGTCTAGGGGCCACGTGGAGCCGCCGAGCAGCGAGGCGACCGAGCGCCGGCGGAGGTAGCCGAGCGGAACCGAGCAGAGCCGAGCGACCAGCCGACCTGCCGGAGAGGAGGGGAGAGGCCGAGCGGAGCGGCTTGGCGATGGAGTCCGACGACTCCATCCAAATCGAGCCGAGGACGACCGAGTCGCCGATGGACGGTGACGAGGCGGAGGAGAGCGGCCTGATTAGCCCGACGCCGCTTGCGGAGAGAGCGGCCGAGGAAAAGCGACGGCGGAAGGAAGAGCGGAGGAAGAAGAAGGAGGAGGAGCGGCTGGCCAAACTCGGGTCAGCAACGACCGAGGAGTCGGCTATGGAGTCGGCAATGGAGTCGACTCTGGATAGCGACGGCGAAGAATGGGAGGTGGCCCACGGACGACGCCGCAAAAGCGGAAGGAAAGGAGCGGCAGCAGGAGCAGCGGAGGGAACGGCCGGGGCGGCAACGCGGAAGCGTTCCCGTCCATCGGCAACGTCGGCGAGTTCCACGGCGGTCAGCGGAGAGAGCGCCGCGGAAACGGTGAGGCCATGCAGCAGAACTGCTGGCCAGCCATCCGTGGTACTCGTCAAGCTGGAGGCCGAGGAAATGCCGCCACCGAGGCTGCCCCCTCGCACCAGCGCGGCGAAGAAGCTCCGCCGTGAGGCGGAAACAAGCAGCGGCGCGGCAAAGGAGAGTTGCCCTGCCAACGCACCAACGGCCGAGACGGAACGCTCGCTGGAAGACTTCCGACGAGCGGCAGCGGCCATTCAGAAGGAGGTTACGTCGTTCTGTTTGAACGACTCGAACGCGGTTACACGACCTCAGGCAAGCTTTTTCTTTTCACAGGTGCAGCAACTCACCGATGCGATCAACTGCCTCGCATTACGCTGCGGCCGTCTCGAGGGGAGGCTCGAGGAGCGGACGGCAATACACCGAGAAAATCCCCAAGCGGCCCCGAGGACCCGGACGATCACCGCACCGAAGGCACCGACAACGAGCTGGCCAGCCGTCGGCGCCGCTAAATTGAACGGCCCTGCTAGCGGCGCTGCCCGGTCCTTCGCCGCAGCCCTGAAGGAAGCGGCTTCCACGGCGGCACAGCGGAGACCGACGAGGACGGCAATCACGACCGCCGCTGCCATCGAGGCCTCATCGAAGGCTCCCGCGAGAGCCGAGGTCCTGATTCGACCTGTAACGGCGGCAGTCGCAGGCAGCAGCGAGGCGACGAAAAAGGCCTTAATGGCCTTAATCAACCCGGCGGCGGAGAAAATATCGGTGAAAGCGGTAAGGAAAGCACGCGAAAGTGGTGTGATCGTGGAGACCGCGAGTGTGGAGCATCTGAAGGTGTTCTATCAGAGCTCCAAACTGAAGGACGCTGGTTTCACCGTCACGAAACCAGTGGCCGACCGACCGCGAATCATAATATTCGACGTGCCGCGAGAAATGGAACCGGCGGAAATTTCCGATGCGGTCGTCGCGCAGAATTTCCTGGACCGTCCAGCGGGAAACATCGCGGATTTAATTACGCCGATCCACCGTTCCGGTAAGCGCGATCGCGAAGTAGTCGACTGGGTGGTCGAAGTCGTCCCAGACTTACGCAGGCGGATCGTCGCAAAAAACCGCCTGTGCCTAGGTTGGAAAACGTGTCCAGTGCGCGACTACCTGCAGGCGACGAGGTGCTACAGGTGTCAGGCGTACGGGCACATCGCGAAGAGCTGTACCCAAAAGGAAGACACTTGCAAGCACTGCACGAGGACGGGACATCGTGCAGCCGACTGCCCCGCTAAGGAGAGGCCCGCCTGTTGCATAAACTGCAGAAAGGCCGGACGCCCATCCCAGCACAGCGCCAGCTACAGGGGATGCCCGTCGTACGCAGCAGCTTTGCAGTGGAAGGCTTCCCGAATCCATTATGGATAAAGCAGCCACCGGAAGCCGAGCAGCGTCCACCCGAAGCAGCGCAGCATCATCGAAAGGTAACGGCCTTCGAGCCGCTTTTGATACGCGCTGTTCCTCAAATCGTGTCAGTAGGGCCCTCAGACCGAAGCCGGCTTCGCCTGGGGAAGTTAAAATCACGTCCCCCCCCGCGGTCGAAACCGCGCCGTCCGTGCCACGCGCCGCGAACCCCACCGCGAACCCCACCGCGTCAACCGCGCCGCGCTCTCTCGCGACATCTCCCGCCGCGCAGCCGCAGCCGCCGCCGCCGACCGAAACCGCGAACCCGACCACGGGAATTAGGATGCTGCAGCTGAATATGCGGCGCTCAGCTGCAGTAAGCGGCGAGGTACGCCAACTCGTGGCCGAGAAGCGCCTCGACGTCCTGCTCCTGCAGGAACCATACGTCAGAGCGCTCGGCACGAGATATAGTCTTTGCGGATTAGGTTCTGGAATTAGGGTCGCCGCCGTACGCTCACTGCGTCCGTGGGCTGCGGTAGCCGTAGCGAACCCCTCGGTCCAGATTCTTCTCGTCTCACAGCTGAGCACGAGCCACTGCGTCGTGGCGGAAGTGCAAGCGCCCAGCCTCTCCTTCTACGCCGTCTCGTGCTATTTTCAGTACAGCGACGAGATCGAGAAGCACCTCAGACACCTCGAGGCGGTGTTCCATTCTCTGAGGGGGAAGAGACTTTTAATAGGAGTAGATGCAAACGCCCGATCGTCCCTCTGGGGTCCCCAGAGCACCGACGAAAGAGGTTCTCTCTTCGAGGATTTTATCCGGGCGTTTGATATGACGGTGGTCAACGTCCCCGGCCAAGGTCCCACCTACGAGGCGGTAACAGGTTCGTCTTTCATCGACGTTACCCTGGC
>CAXDIW010000339.1:180000-205000 GCA_963989415.1 Cerceris ruficornis | reverse complement strand
AATGACTGACCTTCTTGGCGAGAAAATCTTTGCTCCCGGCGGCGAAAGGTCTACGCCGCTAGGACTTAGAAAAAATTTTACTCCCGGCGGCGAAAGGTCTACGCCGCTAGGACTTTGAAAAAATTTTGCTACCGAGTAAACGGCGGGAGTAAAAATGACTGACCTTCTTGGCGAGAAAATCTTTGCTCCCGGCGGCGAAAGGTCTACGCCGCTAGGACTTAGAAAAAATTTTGCTACCGAGTAAACGGCGGGAGTAAAAATGACTGACCTTCTTGGCGAGAAAATCTTTGCTCCCGGCGGCGAAAGGTCTACGCCGCTAGGACTTAGAAAAATTTTCATACTTTACGATTTTTTCTCTCGATTTTATCGGTATAGGAAAGCGTTGTAGAGGAAAACGTTTGGGACGAAAGTTTCATGGTTTGCGATGCTCTACAAGAATACGACATTTCGATCGCCCGCCGAAATTAGGAAATCGCTTAATTAACAATAAGTTGCAAAAATTTCTTTATTAACAAAAATTTTCGCCCCGGGCAATATTGTTTCTCTTTCGATTCCGCGCCAGAAAGTATTAAAACTTTTTCCACTAGGTCGCACCGCTGCCGCTCTACTGTCTTGGCGGAAACACCACTGCCGCCCGTCCTTACGAAATCGGTTAATCAACAATAAGTCGCAAAATTGGCCTATTAACGAAATTTTTCGCCCAGTGCAATGTTGTTTCTTTTTCGATTCTGCGTAAAAAAGAAAGATACACTTTTTCCTCTAAGTCGCACCGTTGAGGCTCCACACTCTTGTAAAGGTCTACGCCGCTAGGACTTAGAAAAAATTTTACTCCCGGCGGCGAAAGGTCTACGCCGCTAGGACTTTGAAAAAATTTTACTCCCGGCGGCGAAAGGTCTACGCCGCTAGGACTTAGAAAAAATTTTACTCCCGGCGGCGAAAGGTCTACGCCGCTAGGACTTAGAAAAAATTTTACTCCCGGCGGCGAAAGGTCTACGCCGCTAGGACTTTGAAAAAATTTTACTCCCGGCGGCGAAAGGTCTACGCCGCTAGGACTTTGAAAAAATTTTGCTACCGAGTAAACGGCGGGAGTAAAAATGACTGACCTTCTTGGCGAGAAAATCTTTGCTCCCGGCGGCGAAAGGTCTACGCCGCTAGGACTTAGAAAAAATTTTACTCCCGGCGGCGAAAGGTCTACGCCGCTAGGACTTTGAAAAAATTTTACTCCCGGCGGCGAAAGGTCTACGCCGCTAGGACTTAGAAAAAATTTTACTCCCGGCGGCGAAAGGTCTACGCCGCTAGGACTTTGAAAAAATTTTGCTACCGAGTAAACGGCGGGAGTAAAAATGACTGACCTTCTTGGCGAGAAAATCTTTGCTCCCGGCGGCGAAAGGTCTACGCCGCTAGGACTTAGAAAAAATTTTACTCCCGGCGGCGAAAGGTCTACGCCGCTAGGACTTTGAAAAAATTTTACTCCCGGCGGCGAAAGGTCTACGCCGCTAGGACTTAGAAAAAATTTTACTCCCGGCGGCGAAAGGTCTACGCCGCTAGGACTTTGAAAAAATTTTGCTACCGAGTAAACGGCGGGAGTAAAAATGACTGACCTTCTTGGCGAGAAAATCTTTGCTCCCGGCGGCGAAAGGTCTACGCCGCTAGGACTTAGAAAAAATTTTACTCCCGGCGGCGAAAGGTCTACGCCGCTAGGACTTTGAAAAAATTTTGCTACCGAGTAAACGGCGGGAGTAAAAATGACTGACCTTCTTGGCGAGAAAATCTTTGCTCCCGGCGGCGAAAGGTCTACGCCGCTAGGACTTAGAAAAAATTTTGCTACCGAGTAAACGGCGGGAGTAAAAATGACTGACCTTCTTGGCGAGAAAATCTTTGCTCCCGGCGGCGAAAGGTCTACGCCGCTAGGACTTAGAAAAATTTTCATACTTTACGATTTTTTCTCTCGATTTTATCGGTATAGGAAAGCGTTGTAGAGGAAAACGTTTGGGACGAAAGTTTCATGGTTTGCGATGCTCTACAAGAATACGACATTTCGATCGCCCGCCGAAATTAGGAAATCGCTTAATTAACAATAAGTTGCAAAAATTTCTTTATTAACAAAAATTTTCGCCCCGGGCAATATTGTTTCTCTTTCGATTCCGCGCCAGAAAGTATTAAAACTTTTTCCACTAGGTCGCACCGCTGCCGCTCTACTGTCTTGGCGGAAACACCACTGCCGCCCGTCCTTACGAAATCGGTTAATCAACAATAAGTCGCAAAATTGGCCTATTAACGAAATTTTTCGCCCAGTGCAATGTTGTTTCTTTTTCGATTCTGCGTAAAAAAGAAAGATACACTTTTTCCTCTAAGTCGCACCGTTGAGGCTCCACACTCTAGTAAAGGTCTACGCCGCTAGGACTTAGAAAAATTTTCATACTTTACGATTTTTTCTCTCGATTTTATCGGTATAGGAAAGCGTTGTAGAGGAAAACGTTTGGGACGAAAGTTTCATGGCTTGCGATGCTCTACAAGAATACGACATTTCGATCGCCCGCCGAAATTAGGAAATCGCTTAATTAACAATAAGTTGCAAAAATTTCTTTATTAACAAAAATTTTCGCCCCGGGCAATATTGTTTCTCTTTCGATTCCGCGCCAGAAAGTATTAAAACTTTTTCCACTAGGTCGCACCGCTGCCGCTCTACTGTCTTGGCGGAAACACCACTGCCGCCCGTCCTTACGAAATCGGTTAATCAACAATAAGTCGCAAAATTGGCCTATTAACGAAATTTTTCGCCCAGTGCAATGTTGTTTCTTTTTCGATTCTGCGTAAAAAAGAAAGATACACTTTTTCCTCTAAGTCGCACCGTTGAGGCTCCACACTCTAGTAAAGGTCTACGCCGCTAGGACTTAGAAAAATTTTCATACTTTACGATTTTTTCTCTCGATTTTATCGGTATAGGAAAGCGTTGTAGAGGAAAACGTTTGGGACGAAAGTTTCATGGCTTGCGATGCTCTACAAGAATACGACATTTCGATCGCCCGCCGAAATTAGGAAATCGGTTAATTAACAATAAGTTGCAAAAATTTGTTTATTAACAAAAATTTTCGCCCCGGGCAATATTGTTTCTCTTTCCATTCTGCACCAGAAAGTATTAAAACATTTTCCTCTAGGTCGCACCGCTGCCGCTCTACTGTCTTGGCGGGAATACCACTGCCGCTCGTCCTTACGAAATCGGTTAATCAACAATAAGTCGCAAAATTGGCCTATTAACGAAATTTTTCGCCCAGTGCAATGTTGTTTCTTTTTCGATTCTGCGTAAAAAAGAAAGATACACTTTTTCCTCTAAGTCGCACCGTTGAGGCTCCACACTCTTGTAAAGGTCTACGCCGCTAGGACTTAGAAAAATTTTCATACTTTACGATTTTTTCTCTCGATTTTATCGGTATAGGAAAGCGTTGTAGAGGAAAACGTTTGGGACGAAAGTTTCATGGCTTGCGATGCTCTACAAGAATACGACATTTCGATCGCCCGCCGAAATTAGGAAATCGGTTAATTAACAATAAGTTGCAAAAATTTGTTTATTAACAAAAATTTTCGCCCCGGGCAATATTGTTTCTCTTTCCATTCTGCACCAGAAAGTATTAAAACATTTTCCTCTAGGTCGCACCGCTGCCGCTCTACTGTCTTGGCGGGAATACCACTGCCGCTCGTCCTTACGAAATCGGTTAATCAACAATAAGTCGCAAAATTGGCCTATTAACGAAATTTTTCGCCCAGTGCAATGTTGTTTCTTTTTCGATTCTGCGTAAAAAAGAAAGATACACTTTTTCCTCTAAGTCGCACCGTTGAGGCTCCACACTCTTGTAAAGGTCTACGCCGCTAGGACTTAGAAAAAATTTTACTCCCGGCGGCGAAAGGTCTACGCCGCTAGGACTTTGAAAAAATTTTACTCCCGGCGGCGAAAGGTCTACGCCGCTAGGACTTAGAAAAAATTTTACTCCCGGCGGCGAAAGGTCTACGCCGCTAGGACTTAGAAAAAATTTTACTCCCGGCGGCGAAAGGTCTACGCCGCTAGGACTTTGAAAAAATTTTACTCCCGGCGGCGAAAGGTCTACGCCGCTAGGACTTTGAAAAAATTTTGCTACCGAGTAAACGGCGGGAGTAAAAATGACTGACCTTCTTGGCGAGAAAATCTTTGCTCCCGGCGGCGAAAGGTCTACGCCGCTAGGACTTAGAAAAAATTTTACTCCCGGCGGCGAAAGGTCTACGCCGCTAGGACTTTGAAAAAATTTTACTCCCGGCGGCGAAAGGTCTACGCCGCTAGGACTTAGAAAAAATTTTACTCCCGGCGGCGAAAGGTCTACGCCGCTAGGACTTTGAAAAAATTTTGCTACCGAGTAAACGGCGGGAGTAAAAATGACTGACCTTCTTGGCGAGAAAATCTTTGCTCCCGGCGGCGAAAGGTCTACGCCGCTAGGACTTAGAAAAAATTTTACTCCCGGCGGCGAAAGGTCTACGCCGCTAGGACTTTGAAAAAATTTTACTCCCGGCGGCGAAAGGTCTACGCCGCTAGGACTTAGAAAAAATTTTACTCCCGGCGGCGAAAGGTCTACGCCGCTAGGACTTTGAAAAAATTTTGCTACCGAGTAAACGGCGGGAGTAAAAATGACTGACCTTCTTGGCGAGAAAATCTTTGCTCCCGGCGGCGAAAGGTCTACGCCGCTAGGACTTAGAAAAAATTTTACTCCCGGCGGCGAAAGGTCTACGCCGCTAGGACTTTGAAAAAATTTTACTCCCGGCGGCGAAAGGTCTACGCCGCTAGGACTTTGAAAAAATTTTACTCCCGGCGGCGAAAGGTCTACGCCGCTAGGACTTTGAAAAAATTTTGCTACCGAGTAAACGGCGGGAGTAAAAATGACTGACCTTCTTGGCGAGAAAATCTTTGCTCCCGGCGGCGAAAGGTCTACGCCGCTAGGACTTAGAAAAAATTTTACTCCCGGCGGCGAAAGGTCTACGCCGCTAGGACTTTGAAAAAATTTTGCTACCGAGTAAACGGCGGGAGTAAAAATGACTGACCTTCTTGGCGAGAAAATCTTTGCTCCCGGCGGCGAAAGGTCTACGCCGCTAGGACTTAGAAAAATTTTCATACTTTACGATTTTTTCTCTCGATTTTATCGGTATAGGAAAGCGTTGTAGAGGAAAACGTTTGGGACGAAAGTTTCATGGTTTGCGATGCTCTACAAGAATACGACATTTCGATCGCCCGCCGAAATTAGGAAATCGCTTAATTAACAATAAGTTGCAAAAATTTCTTTATTAACAAAAATTTTCGCCCCGGGCAATATTGTTTCTCTTTCGATTCCGCGCCAGAAAGTATTAAAACTTTTTCCACTAGGTCGCACCGCTGCCGCTCTACTGTCTTGGCGGAAACACCACTGCCGCCCGTCCTTACGAAATCGGTTAATCAACAATAAGTCGCAAAATTGGCCTATTAACGAAATTTTTCGCCCAGTGCAATGTTGTTTCTTTTTCGATTCTGCGTAAAAAAGAAAGATACACTTTTTCCTCTAAGTCGCACCGTTGAGGCTCCACACTCTAGTAAAGGTCTACGCCGCTAGGACTTAGAAAAATTTTCATACTTTACGATTTTTTCTCTCGATTTTATCGGTATAGGAAAGCGTTGTAGAGGAAAACGTTTGGGACGAAAGTTTCATGGCTTGCGATGCTCTACAAGAATACGACATTTCGATCGCCCGCCGAAATTAGGAAATCGGTTAATTAACAATAAGTTGCAAAAATTTGTTTATTA
Source organism: Cerceris ruficornis (assembly GCA_963989415.1). Taxonomy (NCBI): domain Eukaryota; kingdom Metazoa; phylum Arthropoda; class Insecta; order Hymenoptera; family Crabronidae; genus Cerceris; species Cerceris ruficornis. Next base: position 199,203 of record CAXDIW010000339.1, on the reverse strand, counting down.
ACAAAAATTTTCGCCCCGGGCAATATTGTTTCTCTTTCCATTCTGCACCAGAAAGTATTAAAACATTTTCCTCTAGGTCGCACCGCTGCCGCTCTACTGTCTTGGCGGGAATACCACTGCCGCTCGTCCTTACGAAATCGGTTAATCAACAATAAGTCGCAAAATTGGCCTATTAACGAAATTTTTCGCCCAGTGCAATGTTGTTTCTTTTTCGATTCTGCGTAAAAAAGAAAGATACACTTTTTCCTCTAAGTCGCACCGTTGAGGCTCCACACTCTTGTAAAGGTCTACGCCGCTAGGACTTAGAAAAATTTTCATACTTTACGATTTTTTCTCTCGATTTTATCGGTATAGGAAAGCGTTGTAGAGGAAAACGTTTGGGACGAAAGTTTCATGGCTTGCGATGCTCTACAAGAATACGACATTTCGATCGCCCGCCGAAATTAGGAAATCGGTTAATTAACAATAAGTTGCAAAAATTTGTTTATTAACAAAAATTTTCGCCCCGGGCAATATTGTTTCTCTTTCCATTCTGCACCAGAAAGTATTAAAACATTTTCCTCTAGGTCGCACCGCTGCCGCTCTACTGTCTTGGCGGGAATACCACTGCCGCTCGTCCTTACGAAATCGGTTAATCAACAATAAGTCGCAAAATTGGCCTATTAACGAAATTTTTCGCCCAGTGCAATGTTGTTTCTTTTTCGATTCTGCGTAAAAAAGAAAGATACACTTTTTCCTCTAAGTCGCACCGTTGAGGCTCCACACTCTTGTAAAGGTCTACGCCGCTAGGACTTAGAAAAAATTTTACTCCCGGCGGCGAAAGGTCTACGCCGCTAGGACTTTGAAAAAATTTTACTCCCGGCGGCGAAAGGTCTACGCCGCTAGGACTTAGAAAAAATTTTACTCCCGGCGGCGAAAGGTCTACGCCGCTAGGACTTAGAAAAAATTTTACTCCCGGCGGCGAAAGGTCTACGCCGCTAGGACTTTGAAAAAATTTTACTCCCGGCGGCGAAAGGTCTACGCCGCTAGGACTTTGAAAAAATTTTGCTACCGAGTAAACGGCGGGAGTAAAAATGACTGACCTTCTTGGCGAGAAAATCTTTGCTCCCGGCGGCGAAAGGTCTACGCCGCTAGGACTTAGAAAAAATTTTACTCCCGGCGGCGAAAGGTCTACGCCGCTAGGACTTTGAAAAAATTTTACTCCCGGCGGCGAAAGGTCTACGCCGCTAGGACTTAGAAAAAATTTTACTCCCGGCGGCGAAAGGTCTACGCCGCTAGGACTTTGAAAAAATTTTGCTACCGAGTAAACGGCGGGAGTAAAAATGACTGACCTTCTTGGCGAGAAAATCTTTGCTCCCGGCGGCGAAAGGTCTACGCCGCTAGGACTTAGAAAAAATTTTACTCCCGGCGGCGAAAGGTCTACGCCGCTAGGACTTTGAAAAAATTTTACTCCCGGCGGCGAAAGGTCTACGCCGCTAGGACTTAGAAAAAATTTTACTCCCGGCGGCGAAAGGTCTACGCCGCTAGGACTTTGAAAAAATTTTGCTACCGAGTAAACGGCGGGAGTAAAAATGACTGACCTTCTTGGCGAGAAAATCTTTGCTCCCGGCGGCGAAAGGTCTACGCCGCTAGGACTTAGAAAAAATTTTACTCCCGGCGGCGAAAGGTCTACGCCGCTAGGACTTTGAAAAAATTTTACTCCCGGCGGCGAAAGGTCTACGCCGCTAGGACTTTGAAAAAATTTTACTCCCGGCGGCGAAAGGTCTACGCCGCTAGGACTTTGAAAAAATTTTGCTACCGAGTAAACGGCGGGAGTAAAAATGACTGACCTTCTTGGCGAGAAAATCTTTGCTCCCGGCGGCGAAAGGTCTACGCCGCTAGGACTTAGAAAAAATTTTACTCCCGGCGGCGAAAGGTCTACGCCGCTAGGACTTTGAAAAAATTTTGCTACCGAGTAAACGGCGGGAGTAAAAATGACTGACCTTCTTGGCGAGAAAATCTTTGCTCCCGGCGGCGAAAGGTCTACGCCGCTAGGACTTAGAAAAATTTTCATACTTTACGATTTTTTCTCTCGATTTTATCGGTATAGGAAAGCGTTGTAGAGGAAAACGTTTGGGACGAAAGTTTCATGGTTTGCGATGCTCTACAAGAATACGACATTTCGATCGCCCGCCGAAATTAGGAAATCGCTTAATTAACAATAAGTTGCAAAAATTTCTTTATTAACAAAAATTTTCGCCCCGGGCAATATTGTTTCTCTTTCGATTCCGCGCCAGAAAGTATTAAAACTTTTTCCACTAGGTCGCACCGCTGCCGCTCTACTGTCTTGGCGGAAACACCACTGCCGCCCGTCCTTACGAAATCGGTTAATCAACAATAAGTCGCAAAATTGGCCTATTAACGAAATTTTTCGCCCAGTGCAATGTTGTTTCTTTTTCGATTCTGCGTAAAAAAGAAAGATACACTTTTTCCTCTAAGTCGCACCGTTGAGGCTCCACACTCTAGTAAAGGTCTACGCCGCTAGGACTTAGAAAAATTTTCATACTTTACGATTTTTTCTCTCGATTTTATCGGTATAGGAAAGCGTTGTAGAGGAAAACGTTTGGGACGAAAGTTTCATGGCTTGCGATGCTCTACAAGAATACGACATTTCGATCGCCCGCCGAAATTAGGAAATCGGTTAATTAACAATAAGTTGCAAAAATTTGTTTATTAACAAAAATTTTCGCCCCGGGCAATATTGTTTCTCTTTCCATTCTGCACCAGAAAGTATTAAAACATTTTCCTCTAGGTCGCACCGCTGCCGCTCTACTGTCTTGGCGGGAATACCACTGCCGCTCGTCCTTACGAAATCGGTTAATCAACAATAAGTCGCAAAATTGGCCTATTAACGAAATTTTTCGCCCAGTGCAATGTTGTTTCTTTTTCGATTCTGCGTAAAAAAGAAAGATACACTTTTTCCTCTAAGTCGCACCGTTGAGGCTCCACACTCTTGTAAAGGTCTACGCCGCTAGGACTTAGAAAAATTTTCATACTTTACGATTTTTTCTCTCGATTTTATCGGTATAGGAAAGCGTTGTAGAGGAAAACGTTTGGGACGAAAGTTTCATGGCTTGCGATGCTCTACAAGAATACGACATTTCGATCGCCCGCCGAAATTAGGAAATCGGTTAATTAACAATAAGTTGCAAAAATTTGTTTATTAACAAAAATTTTCGCCCCGGGCAATATTGTTTCTCTTTCCATTCTGCACCAGAAAGTATTAAAACATTTTCCTCTAGGTCGCACCGCTGCCGCTCTACTGTCTTGGCGGGAATACCACTGCCGCTCGTCCTTACGAAATCGGTTAATCAACAATAAGTCGCAAAATTGGCCTATTAACGAAATTTTTCGCCCAGTGCAATGTTGTTTCTTTTTCGATTCTGCGTAAAAAAGAAAGATACACTTTTTCCTCTAAGTCGCACCGTTGAGGCTCCACACTCTTGTAAAGGTCTACGCCGCTAGGACTTAGAAAAAATTTTACTCCCGGCGGCGAAAGGTCTACGCCGCTAGGACTTTGAAAAAATTTTACTCCCGGCGGCGAAAGGTCTACGCCGCTAGGACTTAGAAAAAATTTTACTCCCGGCGGCGAAAGGTCTACGCCGCTAGGACTTAGAAAAAATTTTACTCCCGGCGGCGAAAGGTCTACGCCGCTAGGACTTTGAAAAAATTTTACTCCCGGCGGCGAAAGGTCTACGCCGCTAGGACTTTGAAAAAATTTTGCTACCGAGTAAACGGCGGGAGTAAAAATGACTGACCTTCTTGGCGAGAAAATCTTTGCTCCCGGCGGCGAAAGGTCTACGCCGCTAGGACTTAGAAAAAATTTTACTCCCGGCGGCGAAAGGTCTACGCCGCTAGGACTTTGAAAAAATTTTACTCCCGGCGGCGAAAGGTCTACGCCGCTAGGACTTAGAAAAAATTTTACTCCCGGCGGCGAAAGGTCTACGCCGCTAGGACTTTGAAAAAATTTTGCTACCGAGTAAACGGCGGGAGTAAAAATGACTGACCTTCTTGGCGAGAAAATCTTTGCTCCCGGCGGCGAAAGGTCTACGCCGCTAGGACTTAGAAAAAATTTTACTCCCGGCGGCGAAAGGTCTACGCCGCTAGGACTTTGAAAAAATTTTACTCCCGGCGGCGAAAGGTCTACGCCGCTAGGACTTAGAAAAAATTTTACTCCCGGCGGCGAAAGGTCTACGCCGCTAGGACTTTGAAAAAATTTTGCTACCGAGTAAACGGCGGGAGTAAAAATGACTGACCTTCTTGGCGAGAAAATCTTTGCTCCCGGCGGCGAAAGGTCTACGCCGCTAGGACTTAGAAAAAATTTTACTCCCGGCGGCGAAAGGTCTACGCCGCTAGGACTTTGAAAAAATTTTACTCCCGGCGGCGAAAGGTCTACGCCGCTAGGACTTTGAAAAAATTTTACTCCCGGCGGCGAAAGGTCTACGCCGCTAGGACTTTGAAAAAATTTTGCTACCGAGTAAACGGCGGGAGTAAAAATGACTGACCTTCTTGGCGAGAAAATCTTTGCTCCCGGCGGCGAAAGGTCTACGCCGCTAGGACTTAGAAAAAATTTTACTCCCGGCGGCGAAAGGTCTACGCCGCTAGGACTTTGAAAAAATTTTGCTACCGAGTAAACGGCGGGAGTAAAAATGACTGACCTTCTTGGCGAGAAAATCTTTGCTCCCGGCGGCGAAAGGTCTACGCCGCTAGGACTTAGAAAAATTTTCATACTTTACGATTTTTTCTCTCGATTTTATCGGTATAGGAAAGCGTTGTAGAGGAAAACGTTTGGGACGAAAGTTTCATGGTTTGCGATGCTCTACAAGAATACGACATTTCGATCGCCCGCCGAAATTAGGAAATCGCTTAATTAACAATAAGTTGCAAAAATTTCTTTATTAACAAAAATTTTCGCCCCGGGCAATATTGTTTCTCTTTCGATTCCGCGCCAGAAAGTATTAAAACTTTTTCCACTAGGTCGCACCGCTGCCGCTCTACTGTCTTGGCGGAAACACCACTGCCGCCCGTCCTTACGAAATCGGTTAATCAACAATAAGTCGCAAAATTGGCCTATTAACGAAATTTTTCGCCCAGTGCAATGTTGTTTCTTTTTCGATTCTGCGTAAAAAAGAAAGATACACTTTTTCCTCTAAGTCGCACCGTTGAGGCTCCACACTCTAGTAAAGGTCTACGCCGCTAGGACTTAGAAAAATTTTCATACTTTACGATTTTTTCTCTCGATTTTATCGGTATAGGAAAGCGTTGTAGAGGAAAACGTTTGGGACGAAAGTTTCATGGCTTGCGATGCTCTACAAGAATACGACATTTCGATCGCCCGCCGAAATTAGGAAATCGGTTAATTAACAATAAGTTGCAAAAATTTGTTTATTAACAAAAATTTTCGCCCCGGGCAATATTGTTTCTCTTTCCATTCTGCACCAGAAAGTATTAAAACATTTTCCTCTAGGTCGCACCGCTGCCGCTCTACTGTCTTGGCGGGAATACCACTGCCGCTCGTCCTTACGAAATCGGTTAATCAACAATAAGTCGCAAAATTGGCCTATTAACGAAATTTTTCGCCCAGTGCAATGTTGTTTCTTTTTCGATTCTGCGTAAAAAAGAAAGATACACTTTTTCCTCTAAGTCGCACCGTTGAGGCTCCACACTCTTGTAAAGGTCTACGCCGCTAGGACTTAGAAAAATTTTCATACTTTACGATTTTTTCTCTCGATTTTATCGGTATAGGAAAGCGTTGTAGAGGAAAACGTTTGGGACGAAAGTTTCATGGCTTGCGATGCTCTACAAGAATACGACATTTCGATCGCCCGCCGAAATTAGGAAATCGGTTAATTAACAATAAGTTGCAAAAATTTGTTTATTAACAAAAATTTTCGCCCCGGGCAATATTGTTTCTCTTTCCATTCTGCACCAGAAAGTATTAAAACATTTTCCTCTAGGTCGCACCGCTGCCGCTCTACTGTCTTGGCGGGAATACCACTGCCGCTCGTCCTTACGAAATCGGTTAATCAACAATAAGTCGCAAAATTGGCCTATTAACGAAATTTTTCGCCCAGTGCAATGTTGTTTCTTTTTCGATTCTGCGTAAAAAAGAAAGATACACTTTTTCCTCTAAGTCGCACCGTTGAGGCTCCACACTCTTGTAAAGGTCTACGCCGCTAGGACTTAGAAAAATTTTCATACTTTACGATTTTTTCTCTCGATTTTATCGGTATAGGAAAGCGTTGTAGAGGAAAACGTTTGGGACGAAAGTTTCATGGCTTGCGATGCTCTACAAGAATACGACATTTCGATCGCCCGCCGAAATTAGGAAATCGGTTAATTAACAATAAGTTGCAAAAATTTGTTTATTAACAAAAATTTTCGCCCCGGGCAATATTGTTTCTCTTTCCATTCTGCACCAGAAAGTATTAAAACATTTTCCTCTAGGTCGCACCGCTGCCGCTCTACTGTCTTGGCGGGAATACCACTGCCGCTCGTCCTTACGAAATCGGTTAATCAACAATAAGTCGCAAAATTGGCCTATTAACGAAATTTTTCGCCCAGTGCAATGTTGTTTCTTTTTCGATTCTGCGTAAAAAAGAAAGATACACTTTTTCCTCTAAGTCGCACCGTTGAGGCTCCACACTCTTGTAAAGGTCTACGCCGCTAGGACTTAGAAAAATTTTCATACTTTACGATTTTTTCTCTCGATTTTATCGGTATAGGAAAGCGTTGTAGAGGAAAACGTTTGGGACGAAAGTTTCATGGCTTGCGATGCTCTACAAGAATACGACCCTTCGATCGCCCGCCGAAATTAGGAAATCGGTTAATTAACAATAAGTTGCAAAAATTTGTTTATTAACAAAAATTTTCGCCCCGGGCAATATTGTTTCTCTTTCGATTCCGCGCCAGAAAGTATTAAAACTTTTTCCACTAGGTCGCACCGCTGCCGCTCTACTGTCTTGGCGGAAACACCACTGCCGCCCGTCCTTACGAAATCGGTTAATCAACAATAAGTCGCAAAATTGGCCTATTAACGAAATTTTTCGCCCAGTGCAATGTTGTTTCTTTTTCGATTCTGCGTAAAAAAGAAAGATACACTTTTTCCTCTAAGTCGCACCGTTGAGGCTCCACACTCTTGTAAAGGTCTACGCCGCTAGGACTTAGAAAAATTTTCATACTTTACGATTTTTTCTCTCGATTTTATCGGTATAGGAAAGCGTTGTAGAGGAAAACGTTTGGGACGAAAGTTTCATGGCTTGCGATGCTCTACAAGAATACGACATTTCGATCGCCCGCCGAAATTAGGAAATCGGTTAATTAACAATAAGTTGCAAAAATTTGTTTATTAACAAAAATTTTCGCCCCGGGCAATATTGTTTCTCTTTCCATTCTGCACCAGAAAGTATTAAAACATTTTCCTCTAGGTCGCACCGCTGCCGCTCTACTGTCTTGGCGGGAATACCACTGCCGCTCGTCCTTACGAAATCGGTTAATCAACAATAAGTCGCAAAATTGGCCTATTAACGAAATTTTTCGCCCAGTGCAATGTTGTTTCTTTTTCGATTCTGCGTAAAAAAGAAAGATACACTTTTTCCTCTAAGTCGCACCGTTGAGGCTCCACACTCTTGTAAAGGTCTACGCCGCTAGGACTTAGAAAAATTTTCATACTTTACGATTTTTTCTCTCGATTTTATCGGTATAGGAAAGCGTTGTAGAGGAAAACGTTTGGGACGAAAGTTTCATGGCTTGCGATGCTCTACAAGAATACGACCCTTCGATCGCCCGCCGAAATTAGGAAATCGGTTAATTAACAATAAGTTGCAAAAATTTGTTTATTAACAAAAATTTTCGCCCCGGGCAATATTGTTTCTCTTTCGATTCCGCGCCAGAAAGTATTAAAACTTTTTCCACTAGGTCGCACCGCTGCCGCTCTACTGTCTTGGCGGAAACACCACTGCCGCCCGTCCTTACGAAATCGGTTAATCAACAATAAGTCGCAAAATTGGCCTATTAACGAAATTTTTCGCCCAGTGCAATGTTGTTTCTTTTTCGATTCTGCGTAAAAAAGAAAGATACACTTTTTCCTCTAAGTCGCACCGTTGAGGCTCCACACTCTTGTAAAGGTCTACGCCGCTAGGACTTAGAAAAATTTTCATACTTTACGATTTTTTCTCTCGATTTTATCGGTATAGGAAAGCGTTGTAGAGGAAAACGTTTGGGACGAAAGTTTCATGGCTTGCGATGCTCTACAAGAATACGACATTTCGATCGCCCGCCGAAATTAGGAAATCGGTTAATTAACAATAAGTTGCAAAAATTTGTTTATTAACAAAAATTTTCGCCCCGGGCAATATTGTTTCTCTTTCCATTCTGCACCAGAAAGTATTAAAACATTTTCCTCTAGGTCGCACCGCTGCCGCTCTACTGTCTTGGCGGGAATACCACTGCCGCTCGTCCTTACGAAATCGGTTAATCAACAATAAGTCGCAAAATTGGCCTATTAACGAAATTTTTCGCCCAGTGCAATGTTGTTTGTTTTTCGATTCTGCGTAAAAAAGAAAGATACACTTTTTCCTCTAAGTCGCACCGTTGAGGCTCCACACTCTTGTAAAGGTCTACGCCGCTAGGACTTAGAAAAATTTTCATACTTTACGATTTTTTCTCTCGATTTTATCGGTATAGGAAAGCGTTGTAGAGGAAAACGTTTGGGACGAAAGTTTCATGGCTTGCGATGCTCTACAAGAATACGACACTTCGATCGCCCGCCGAAATTAGGAAATCGGTTAATTAACAATAAGTTGCAAAAATTTGTTTATTAACAAAAATTTTCGCCCCGGGCAATATTGTTTCTCTTTCGATTCCGCGCCAGAAAGTATTAAAACTTTTTCCACTAGGTCGCACCGCTGCCGCTCTACTGTCTTGGCGGAAACACCACTGCCGCCCGTCCTTACGAAATCGGTTAATCAACAATAAGTCGCAAAATTGGCCTATTAACGAAATTTTTCGCCCAGTGCAATGTTGTTTCTTTTTCGATTCTGCGTAAAAAAGAAAGATACACTTTTTCCTCTAAGTCGCACCGTTGAGGCTCCACACTCTTGTAAAGGTCTACGCCGCTAGGACTTAGAAAAATTTTCATACTTTACGATTTTTTCTCTCGATTTTATCGGTATAGGAAAGCGTTGTAGAGGAAAACGTTTGGGACGAAAGTTTCATGGCTTGCGATGCTCTACAAGAATACGACACTTCGATCGCCCGCCGAAATTAGGAAATCGGTTAATTAACAATAAGTTGCAAAAATTTGTTTATTAACAAAAATTTTCGCCCCGGGCAATATTGTTTCTCTTTCGATTCCGCGCCAGAAAGTATTAAAACTTTTTCCACTAGGTCGCACCGCTGCCGCTCTACTGTCTTGGCGGAAACACCACTGCCGCCCGTCCTTACGAAATCGGTTAATCAACAATAAGTCGCAAAATTGGCCTATTAACGAAATTTTTCGCCCAGTGCAATGTTGTTTCTTTTTCGATTCTGCGTAAAAAAGAAAGATACACTTTTTCCTCTAAGTCGCACCGTTGAGGCTCCACACTCTTGTAAAGGTCTACGCCGCTAGGACTTAGAAAAATTTTCATACTTTACGATTTTTTCTCTCGATTTTATCGGTATAGGAAAGCGTTGTAGAGGAAAACGTTTGGGACGAAAGTTTCATGGCTTGCGATGCTCTACAAGAATACGACATTTCGATCGCCCGCCGAAATTAGGAAATCGGTTAATTAACAATAAGTTGCAAAAATTTGTTTATTAACAAAAATTTTCGCCCCGGGCAATATTGTTTCTCTTTCCATTCTGCACCAGAAAGTATTAAAACATTTTCCTCTAGGTCGCACCGCTGCCGCTCTACTGTCTTGGCGGGAATACCACTGCCGCTCGTCCTTACGAAATCGGTTAATCAACAATAAGTCGCAAAATTGGCCTATTAACGAAATTTTTCGCCCAGTGCAATGTTGTTTCTTTTTCGATTCTGCGTAAAAAAGAAAGATACACTTTTTCCTCTAAGTCGCACCGTTGAGGCTCCACACTCTTGTAAAGGTCTACGCCGCTAGGACTTAGAAAAATTTTCATACTTTACGATTTTTTCTCTCGATTTTATCGGTATAGGAAAGCGTTGTAGAGGAAAACGTTTGGGACGAAAGTTTCATGGCTTGCGATGCTCTACAAGAATACGACCCTTCGATCGCCCGCCGAAATTAGGAAATCGGTTAATTAACAATAAGTTGCAAAAATTTGTTTATTAACAAAAATTTTCGCCCCGGGCAATATTGTTTCTCTTTCGATTCCGCGCCAGAAAGTATTAAAACTTTTTCCACTAGGTCGCACCGCTGCCGCTCTACTGTCTTGGCGGAAACACCACTGCCGCCCGTCCTTACGAAATCGGTTAATCAACAATAAGTCGCAAAATTGGCCTATTAACGAAATTTTTCGCCCAGTGCAATGTTGTTTCTTTTTCGATTCTGCGTAAAAAAGAAAGATACACTTTTTCCTCTAAGTCGCACCGTTGAGGCTCCACACTCTTGTAAAGGTCTACGCCGCTAGGACTTAGAAAAATTTTCATACTTTACGATTTTTTCTCTCGATTTTATCGGTATAGGAAAGCGTTGTAGAGGAAAACGTTTGGGACGAAAGTTTCATGGCTTGCGATGCTCTACAAGAATACGACATTTCGATCGCCCGCCGAAATTAGGAAATCGGTTAATTAACAATAAGTTGCAAAAATTTGTTTATTAACAAAAATTTTCGCCCCGGGCAATATTGTTTCTCTTTCCATTCTGCACCAGAAAGTATTAAAACATTTTCCTCTAGGTCGCACCGCTGCCGCTCTACTGTCTTGGCGGGAATACCACTGCCGCTCGTCCTTACGAAATCGGTTAATCAACAATAAGTCGCAAAATTGGCCTATTAACGAAATTTTTCGCCCAGTGCAATGTTGTTTCTTTTTCGATTCTGCGTAAAAAAGAAAGATACACTTTTTCCTCTAAGTCGCACCGTTGAGGCTCCACACTCTTGTAAAGGTCTACGCCGCTAGGACTTAGAAAAATTTTCATACTTTACGATTTTTTCTCTCGATTTTATCGGTATAGGAAAGCGTTGTAGAGGAAAACGTTTGGGACGAAAGTTTCATGGCTTGCGATGCTCTACAAGAATACGACATTTCGATCGCCCGCCGAAATTAGGAAATCGGTTAATTAACAATAAGTTGCAAAAATTTGTTTATTAACAAAAATTTTCGCCCCGGGCAATATTGTTTCTCTTTCCATTCTGCACCAGAAAGTATTAAAACATTTTCCTCTAGGTCGCACCGCTGCCGCTCTACTGTCTTGGCGGGAATACCACTGCCGCTCGTCCTTACGAAATCGGTTAATCAACAATAAGTCGCAAAATTGGCCTATTAACGAAATTTTTCGCCCAGTGCAATGTTGTTTCTTTTTCGATTCTGCGTAAAAAAGAAAGATACACTTTTTCCTCTAAGTCGCACCGTTGAGGCTCCACACTCTTGTAAAGGTCTACGCCGCTAGGACTTAGAAAAATTTTCATACTTTACGATTTTTTCTCTCGATTTTATCGGTATAGGAAAGCGTTGTAGAGGAAAACGTTTGGGACGAAAGTTTCATGGCTTGCGATGCTCTACAAGAATACGACATTTCGATCGCCCGCCGAAATTAGGAAATCGGTTAATTAACAATAAGTTGCAAAAATTTGTTTATTAACAAAAATTTTCGCCCCGGGCAATATTGTTTCTCTTTCCATTCTGCACCAGAAAGTATTAAAACATTTTCCTCTAGGTCGCACCGCTGCCGCTCTACTGTCTTGGCGGGAATACCACTGCCGCTCGTCCTTACGAAATCGGTTAATCAACAATAAGTCGCAAAATTGGCCTATTAACGAAATTTTTCGCCCAGTGCAATGTTGTTTCTTTTTCGATTCTGCGTAAAAAAGAAAGATACACTTTTTCCTCTAAGTCGCACCGTTGAGGCTCCACACTCTTGTAAAGGTCTACGCCGCTAGGACTTAGAAAAATTTTCATACTTTACGATTTTTTCTCTCGATTTTATCGGTATAGGAAAGCGTTGTAGAGGAAAACGTTTGGGACGAAAGTTTCATGGCTTGCGATGCTCTACAAGAATACGACCCTTCGATCGCCCGCCGAAATTAGGAAATCGGTTAATTAACAATAAGTTGCAAAAATTTGTTTATTAACAAAAATTTTCGCCCCGGGCAATATTGTTTCTCTTTCGATTCCGCGCCAGAAAGTATTAAAACTTTTTCCACTAGGTCGCACCGCTGCCGCTCTACTGTCTTGGCGGAAACACCACTGCCGCCCGTCCTTACGAAATCGGTTAATCAACAATAAGTCGCAAAATTGGCCTATTAACGAAATTTTTCGCCCAGTGCAATGTTGTTTCTTTTTCGATTCTGCGTAAAAAAGAAAGATACACTTTTTCCTCTAAGTCGCACCGTTGAGGCTCCACACTCTTGTAAAGGTCTACGCCGCTAGGACTTAGAAAAATTTTCATACTTTACGATTTTTTCTCTCGATTTTATCGGTATAGGAAAGCGTTGTAGAGGAAAACGTTTGGGACGAAAGTTTCATGGCTTGCGATTCTCTACAAGAATACGACATTTCGATCGCCCGCCGAAATTAGGAAATCGGTTAATTAACAATAAGTTGCAAAAATTTGTTTATTAACAAAAATTTTCGCCCCGGGCAATATTGTTTCTCTTTCGATTCCGCGCCAGAAAGTATTAAAACTTTTTCCTCTAGGTCGCACCGCTGCCGCTCTACTGTCTTGGCGGGAATACCACTGCCGCTCGTCCTTACGAAATCGGTTAATCAACAATAAGTCGCAAAATTGGCCTATTAACGAAATTTTTCGCCCAGTGCAATGTTGTTTCTTTTTCGATTCTGCGTAAAAAAGAAAGATACACTTTTTCCTCTAAGTCGCACCGTTGAGGCTCCACACTCTTGTAAAGGTCTACGCCGCTAGGACTTAGAAAAATTTTCATACTTTACGATTTTTTCTCTCGATTTTATCGGTATAGGAAAGCGTTGTAGAGGAAAACGTTTGGGACGAAAGTTTCATGGTTTGCGATGCTCTACAAGAATACGACATTTCGATCGCCCGCCGAAATTAGGAAATCGGTTAATTAACAATAAGTTGCAAAAATTTGTTTATTAACAAAAATTTTCGCCCCGGGCAATATTGTTTCTCTTTCGATTCCGCGCCAGAAAGTATTAAAACTTTTTCCTCTAGGTCGCACCGCTGCCGCTCTACTGTCTTGGCGGAAACACCACTGCCGCCCGTCCTTACGAAATCGGTTAATCAACAATAAGTCGCAAAATTGGCCTATTAACGAAATTTTTCGCCCAGTGCAATGTTGTTTCTTTTTCGATTCTGCGTAAAAAAGAAAGATACACTTTTTCCTCTAAGTCGCACCGTTGAGGCTCCACACTCTTGTAAAGGTCTACGCCGCTAGGACTTAGAAAAATTTTCATACTTTACGATTTTTTCTCTCGATTTTATCGGTATAGGAAAGCGTTGCAGAGGAAAACGTGTGGGACGAAAGTTTCATGGCTTGCGATGCTCTACAAGAATACGACATTTCGATCGCCCGCCGAAATTAGGAAATCGCTTAATTAACAATAAGTTGCAAAAATTTGTTTATTAACAAAAATTTTCGCCCCGGACAATATTGTTTCTCTTTCGATTCCGCGCCAGAAAGTATTAAAACTTTTTCCTCTAGGTCGCACCGCTGCCGCTCTACTGTCTTGGCGGAAACACCACTGCCGCCCGTCCTTACGAAATCGGTTAATCAACAATAAGTCGCAAAATTGGCCTATTAACGAAATTTTTCGCCCAGTGCAATGTTGTTTCTTTTTCGATTCTGCGTAAAAAAGAAAGATACACTTTTTCCTCTAAGTCGCACCGTTGAGGCTCCACACTCTTGTAAAGGTCTACGCCGCTAGGACTTAGAAAAATTTTCATACTTTACGATTTTTTCTCTCGATTTTATCGGTATAGGAAAGCGTTGTAGAGGAAAACGTTTGGGACGAAAGTTTCATGATTTGCGATGCTCTACAAGAATACGACATTTCGATCGCCCGCCGAAATTAGGAAATCGCTTAATTAACAATAAGTTGCAAAAATTTGTTTATTAACAAAAATTTTCGCCCCGGACAATATTGTTTCTCTTTCGATTCCGCGCCAGAAAGTATTAAAACTTTTTCCTCTAGGTCGCACCGCTGCCGCTCTACTGTCTTGGCGGAAACACCACTGCCGCTCGTCCTTACGAAATCGGTTAATCAACAATAAGTCGCAAAATTGGCCTATTAACGAAATTTTTCGCCCAGTGCAATGTTGTTTCTTTTTCGATTCTGCGTAAAAAAGAAAGATACACTTTTTCCTCTAAGTCGCACCGTTGAGGCTCCACACTCTTGTAAAGGTCTAAGCCGCTAGGACTTAGAAAAATTTTCATACTTTACGATTTTTTCTCTCGATTTTATCGGTATAGGAAAGCGTTGCAGAGGAAAACGTGTGGGACGAAAGTTTCATGGCTTGCGATGCTCTACAAGAATACGACACTTCGATCGCCCGCCGAAATTAGGAAATCTGTTAATTAACAATAAGTTGCAAAAATTTGTTTATTAACAAAAATTTTCGCCCCGGGCAATATTGTTTCTCTTTCGATTCCGCGCCAGAAAGTATTAAAACTTTTTCCTCTAGGTCGCACCGCTGCCGCTCTACTGTCTTGGCGGAAACACCACTGCCGCCCGTCCTTACGAAATCGGTTAATCAACAATAAGTCGCAAAATTGGCCTATTAACGAATTTTTTCGCCCAGTGCAATGTTGTTTCTTTTTCGATTCTGCGTAAAAAAGAAAGATACACTTTTTCCTCTAAGTCGCACCGTTGAGGCTCCACACTCTTGTAAAGGTCTACGCCGCTAGGACTTAGAAAAATTTACATACTTTACGATTTTTTCTCTCGATTTTATCGGTATAGGAAAGCGTTGTAGAGGAAAACGTTTGGGACGAAAGTTTCATGGTTTGCGATGCTCTACAAGAATACGACATTTCGATCGCCCGCCGAAATTAGGAAATCGGTTAATTAACAATAAGTTGCAAAAATTTGTTTATTAACAAAAATTTTCGCCCCGGGCAATATTGTTTCTCTTTCGATTCCGCGCCAGAAAGTATTAAAACTTTTTCCTCTAGGTCGCACCGCTGCCGCTCTACTGTCTTGGCGGAAACACCACTGCCGCCCGTCCTTACGAAATCGGTTAATCAACAATAAGTCGCAAAATTGGCCTATTAACGAAATTTTTCGCCCAGTGCAATGTTGTTTCTTTTTCGATTCTGCGTAAAAAAGAAAGATACACTTTTTCCTCTAAGTCGCACCGTTGAGGCTCCACACTCTTGTAAAGGTCTACGCCGCTAGGACTTAGAAAAATTTTCATACTTTACGATTTTTTCTCTCGATTTTATCGGTATAGGAAAGCGTTGTAGAGGAAAACGTTTGGGACGAAAGTTTCATGGCTTGCGATGCTCTACAAGAATACGACATTTCGATCGCCCGCCGAAATTAGGAAATCGGTTAATTAACAATAAGTTGCAAAAATTTGTTTATTAACAAAAATTTTCGTCCCGGACAATATTGTTTCTCTTTCGATTCCGCGCCAGAAAGTATTAAAACTTTTTCCTCTAGGTCGCACCGCTGCCGCTCTACTGTCTTGGCGGAAACACCACTGCCGCTCGTCCTTACGAAATCGGTTAATCAACAATAAGTCGCAAAATTGGCCTATTAACGAAATTTTTCGCCCAGTGCAATGTTGTTTCTTTTTCGATTCTGCGTAAAAAAGAAAGATACACTTTTTCCTCTAAGTCGCACCGTTGAGGCTCCACACTCTTGTAAAGGTCTACGCCGCTAGGACTTAGAAAAATTTTCATACTTTACGATTTTTTCTCTCGATTTTATCGGTATAGGAAAGCGTTGTAGAGGAAAACGTTTGGGACGAAAGTTTCATGGCTTGCGATGCTCTACAAGAATACGACATTTCGATCGCCCGCCGAAATTAGGAAATCGGTTAATTAACAATAAGTTGCAAAAATTTGTTTATTAACAAAAATTTTCGCCCCGGGCAATATTGTTTCTCTTTCGATTACGCGCCAGAAAGTATTAAAACTTTTTCCTCTAGGTCGCACCGCTGCCGCTCTACTGTCTTGGCGGAAACACCACTGCCGCTCGTCCTTACGAAATCGGTTAATCAACAATAAGTCGCAAAATTGGCCTATTAACGAAATTTTTCGCCCAGTGCAATGTTGTTTCTTTTTCGATTCTGCGTAAAAAAGAAAGATACACTTTTTCCTCTAAGTCGCACCGTTGAGGCTCCACACTCTTGTAAAGGTCTACGCCGCTAGGACTTAGAAAAATTTTCATACTTTACGATTTTTTCTCTCGATTTTATCGGTATAGGAAAGCGTTGTAGAGGAAAACGTTTGGGACGAAAGTTTCATGGCTTGCGATGCTCTACAAGAATACGACACTTCGATCGCCCGCCGAAATTAGGAAATCGCTTAATTAACAATAAGTTGCAAAAATTTGTTTATTAACAAAAATTTTCGCCCCGGGCAATATTGTTTCTCTTTCCATTCTGCACCAGAAAGTATTAAAACATTTTCCTCTAGGTCGCACCGCTGCCGCTCTACTGTCTTGGCGGGAATACCACTGCCGCTCGTCCTTACGAAATCGGTTAATCAACAATAAGTCGCAAAATTGGCCTATTAACGAAATTTTTCGCCCAGTGCAATGTTGTTTCTTTTTCGATTCTGCGTAAAAAAGAAAGATACACTTTTTCCTCTAAGTCGCACCGTTGAGGCTCCACACTCTTGTAAAGGTCTACGCCGCTAGGACTTAGAAAAATTTTCATACTTTACGATTTTTTCTCTCGATTTTATCGGTATAGGAAAGCGTTGTAGAGGAAAACGTTTGGGACGAAAGTTTCATGGCTTGCGATGCTCTACAAGAATACGACACTTCGATCGCCCGCCGAAATTAGGAAATCGGTTAATTAACAATAAGTTGCAAAAATTTGTTTATTAACAAAAATTTTCGCCCCGGGCAATATTGTTTCTCTTTCGATTCCGCGCCAGAAAGTATTAAAACTTTTTCCTCTAGGTCGCACCGCTGCCGCTCTACTGTCTTGGCGGGAATACCACTGCCGCTCGTCCTTACGAAATCGGTTAATCAACAATAAGTCGCAAAATTGGCCTATTAACGAAATTTTTCGCCCAGTGCAATGTTGTTTCTTTTTCGATTCTGCGTAAAAAAGAAAGATACACTTTTTCCTCTAAGTCGCACCGTTGAGGCTCCACACTCTTGTAAAGGTCTACGCCGCTAGGACTTAGAAAAATTTTCATACGCAACGGTTATTCTACAATAACTTTATAAATATTTTGTTTTGCTTGTATACGTGTATAACATTAATTGCTTCAAATACCCGTCCCCGTCGATTGGTGGTTTTGAAAAATTTCTGCGATTAAAAAAAATTTTTATCGCTCTAATTATTGTTAAATATTTTCTAATCTACAATGTAAAATTAAAAACACCCTTATAAAAAGTTGTTGGTATTTTGATCTTATACGAGAATCTATATTTTGTTTTCCAAAAATAATTTTTTTGAGTTTTGAGCCTAACTTCAACTCGCCGTAAAATTTAAATTTTTAAAAAAAATTAAATTTTTTCCTGGCATTATTTATTAATTAGCCCTTCCGCGAGTATCTGTAAAAAAAAAATCTCGAATTTCGAATAATTAAGCATACTTTACTCTTGTGAACTAGCCTTCGCTCGAGCGTCAAAGTCCCAACAGTCCGAAAGTACCGGGGGATTTTACCTAGGCGGGCGGCCGGCGGTCGGCCGTGCCGGCGCCGACGCTCATGCTGGCGCCCTGGGTACTATAAGAGAGACCTTGGTGCGAACGATCCGGCCGGGGCAGCCGCTCGGTCGACTGCCATCGGTTGCGCTTCGTGCGTATCCATTCGAACGTACTTTATACATACTATTTAAATCTCTACACTACATTGCCACGGGTCGAAGTTCTGTACTGAATGACCCTTATGTGGCGACTATCCTCTTTCGGGGATTTTGGATGTAAGAGGCGTCGGTGTCTTTTTAGATTCGACGTTTCGAGCACCTACTGAGCGACCACTCTAGTCTCCGTGCGAGAATATCTGTTGACATAGACATATAAAGCAAAGTTGAAACGTACCGAAAAGTCGTGTACGAACTTTAATAGCAGAACTGGCGAAAGGAATAGTGAGTGCGCCATATACCGTTGAGCAATTTTGAGGTTATCTTTTTAGGCCGGGCTGAGAGGTTGGGCCTGGCCTACGAATGCGTTACATTCGTGCTCTTGTTAAGAACGGATGGCAAATAAAGGCACTCGGAAGGAGGAGGAGAAATTTTTTTAAAGGCATATTTGGTGGAAAATATGTCACTTTACTACTGTAAAGTACGATCTTTATTAATAGAAAACTATTTGGCTGGAGGAACGCATTTGTGGTTTGGTGGAACATATGCGAGAAGGAGTTGGAGGAAATTTGTCACTTTACTGCAAAAGTGTACGAAATTTATTAAAAGAGAGAAGGGAAAACGCATTATTTGGCCGAAAGAGAGAACGCATTTGTAGTTTTGTGGAACATATGCGAATATTTGAGTATAGGACGAAATGGAGAGACCTAGAGTTTCGTCGATCGGTCGAATTCGAACCGACGACGAGTCGAACGAACAGCTCGAAGACTCTCTTTTTCGAAGAACCGTGTCGAGGCGAGGTTCGAACGAAAAATTTGCGCTCCCTGGTTGATCCTGCCAGTAGTCATATGCTTGTCTCAAAGATTAAGCCATGCATGTCTCAGTACATGCCGAATTAAGGTGAAACCGCGAATGGCTCATTAAATCAGTTATGGTTCCTTGGATGGTACCTAAACTTACTTGGATAACTGTGGTAATTCTAGAGCTAATACATGCAAACTAGAGTTCCGACCAGAGATGGAAGGAACGCATTTATTAGATCAAAACCAATCGGTGGAACGCGACGGCTCGCCCGTTCGTCCATC
>CAXDIW010000339.1:175000-177500 GCA_963989415.1 Cerceris ruficornis | reverse complement strand
CTTACCGAATAAGCGGAGAAATTCCTTTCGAACGAGCACAATCTGCGAGATCTCGAACGAACGTGAGCTTAACGATAGCGTTGCACACGGTTCTCGTAGTTGTGCCATCGGAGTCAACTTGTCGATGTCTTCTACTCTGAAGCGAGAGCAGCAGCAGCACAAAGAGGAAAAGAAGAGTTGTCTTTCCTCTTTCGCCAAAGAGTTTGAAGATTCGGCATAATTCTGACAAGAAATTTTGAGCGAGCGTATAAACTACGCGCGTCGAGTGAACCCGTCCGTCCACAAGTGTGCTTCTTCTCAGTTCGAACGATCGGCGGAGAGTCCTCGTTTGACGAGGCTTTCTCCCCACACACTGAGAGGAAGGAGAATGCGTTGTTGTGCGTTCGGTCGGGCAATGTGTGCCGGCGTGTAGTTTTGCGCGACGAAGTATTATGAGAAGAGAGAGAGGAGGAAGAGATCTGTCTCATTCGAACGACAATATTTTAAGAGATAGATTTTGCGCCTCCGGAAATAAGTTCGCTTTCGAACGATGTTCCAGAACGACTGCTGTCTAATGTCGTCGTCGTTGTCGCTGAAAGGGGAAAGAAGAGTGGTCTTTCCTTTGCGGCGCGGCGGCGGCGACAAACAGCAAAGCCGCTCGTCACGGAACTACTTTTGCGACTTTACCGTTTGCGAAGAAGTGTTCTCTCGTGTACTTCGTGTGTGTGGACATTTGAACGAAAATAGCGTTGTTGAGAGTTCGAACGGAAGCGCTCTGATGAAGGAAGAGGGGTGTAGAACACTAGCGTGGAAAGAGTCTGCTGCGGGATACCCGAAGGCGCAATCCACGAAGACCCTTCTCTTCAGAGCTCCTCTCTCTACGTTATTATTGCTGTCCCCTTCGTGTCAGAATTTTTGATGGCACTCTCCGTGCTGACGGCCGATGAAGCACTGGTGTGCGTAGTCTCGTTACGACGAGGGTGCGGACGCTCGTTCTCACGGTCGGATCGACAAACTTAAACTCCGATTTTGCCGTTGTCGTCATCTGAACGACTAACGGTGCTCGGCCTCGTTCTAGCGCTCCGGAACGCGGTTAAACCGAGCCTCGGCTTGTCCGAGGGAGAACACCTGAACCATGTTTGCTTTCTATACGAAGCAAAAAGCATATAATGCAAATACAACCCTGAACGGTGGATCACTTGGCTCGTGGGTCGATGAAGAACGCAGCTAATTGCGCGTCAACGTGTGAACTGCAGGACACATGAACATCGACATTTCGAACGCACATTGCGGTCCTCGGATATAATTCCCGGACCACGCCTGGCTGAGGGTCGTTTATGTACCCAAAAACTGCTTGCGCGGCTCTTTGTGTCTTCCTTCATCATGAGGAGAAGACACTTGTAGAGTCTCGTACGAGCGAATTTGTTGGACGTTCGTCGGAATTTGCCGCAGACTGGAAGAGAATAATAACGTCTCTCCTCGACGCGGATCCGACGTCGTCTGAAATGATTATAAGAGAACGAGAAAAGTGCGGAGGATTGAAAGAACGAAAAGGACGTGTACGTCTTAGATTGCGCAGAGAACAACTCTTTTTAGTTTCGTACAGAAAGAGATCGAACGTAATACCGCGCGATGAAAATAATATCTCTCTTACCTTTCTTTCCCGCAGTTTCTGGCAAAGCATCCTCGAACGAGAGAGAATACATACACATATGATGCTATGCCTCGAACGAAGGAGAAACTGCTGTGGTATCCGAGAATGCCAAAAGGGAATTGCTTAGGGAAGGAGATTTTCATCGTAGCGTTTCGAACGAAATTGTTTTGTCAAAAGATATCTGCGCAATCGAACGAAATCGTCCGAGAGAGCTCCACGCCGCCAATTTCGTGTCTCCCACGATCGTCGCAGATTTTCGTGCCCGGTCGTCGAGTCCCCGACTCTTAAATTTGCGTTCCATTTCGAGGTGCTTTGTGCTCTGAAATTCTCCGACCTAACCCAGACTCTCACTGTCTCTCTCACAAGCTTCTTCGTTGCTGCATCTGCTCGAAAAGAACCCTCCTGGAGAAGAAATATATATTATATCTCTACCAGGAGAGCGTGTGCAGAGAGTGGCTGTAATAACTGACAAGTTCTCGAACGTGTAAAGAGAGAGAGAGGTGTGAGCGAGGGTGTGTGTGTAACAATTAAAGAGTGTGGTAGGTAGGAGAGTGGTTAAGCAGAGCGCATAGTTTACCGAGAAAAGAGAAACACAAATACTGGACCGACGTTAAATTGTCCGGGAAGAACAATTCACGAAACTCTGTCCTCGAACGAACCTTCTCTATGGTCGTGGGAGAGCGAGGAAAAAGACTGACACAGTCGCGTGCTCACGACATTGGCGTGTCGTTGTTCCAAACCTTTCTCAGACTCCGAACTAAAGTTTAGTTTTGATTTCTGTGACCCGCCGGTATTCCTACGAGGAGATAGATAGATATATTATTGCGATGATTGAGAGAGGAGGCAGAAAGTTGAGAAAAGTGGGAA
>CAXDIW010000339.1:160000-172500 GCA_963989415.1 Cerceris ruficornis | reverse complement strand
GGGAGATAGGGTTTGGAACGCGAAGAGCACCGCAGTTGCGGCGGTGTCCCGATCTTCCCCTCGGACCTTGAAAATCCAGGAGAGGGCCACGTGGAGGCGTCGCGCCGGTTCGTACCCATATCCGCAGCAGGTCTCCAAGGTTAAGAGCCTCTAGTCGATAGATTAATGTAGGTAAGGGAAGTCGGCAAGTTGGATCCGTAACTTCGGGATAAGGATTGGCTCTGGGGAGCGGGGCGCGTCGGGCTTGGTAGGGAAGTGGGTCTGGCTGACGTGCCGGGCCTGGGCGAGTTGAACGCAGCGGACAAGGTTTGATGGTCGGAGAAATCCGATTCAGATATCCGCGTCCACCGCAGGATTCGAGCTCGGTCCCGTGCCTTGGCCTCCCGCGGATCTTCCTTGCTGCGAGGCTTCGGTGGCGTAACGTCGTTCGCGCGGCGTTGCGTTCGTCGTCGTCCTCTTCGGCCGCCATTCAACGCTCGGCTCAGAACTGGCACGGACAAGGGGAATCCGACTGTCTAATTAAAACAAAGCATTGCGATGGCCCACACGGGTGTTGACGCAATGTGATTTCTGCCCAGTGCTCTGAATGTCAACGTGAAGAAATTCAAGCAAGCGCGGGTAAACGGCGGGAGTAACTATGACTCTCTTAAGATGGCGGACGGACGTGTGTTATACGTGCTCTCCCTTTATTCGGGTTAAATAGTGGTTAAAAATCGCGTGTGAAGTGAAATTTGTGGTAAAAGTGAATTGCAGAGTGGTTTACTACAGTTCTGTATATAATTAAAGATAGTGCATTGCGTGCAGGTGCAGAAAAGTGCGATAGAGTGATAGTGGAACTTGAGAGGTTATCTCGCCACGTGCTCACCGATCAAGACTATCTTAGTCGGCCAATTTCGAGATCCAGCAATAAATATTAGTCTAATTTGGAAATATACGGCGAGGAGTATATTCTAGCCCTTGGATTTTACTCGTAAGTACCATATTTATCATTATTTCGTTGATTCTAAGTGAGGTTAATAGCAACACGTGGTGGCGGCCATCTTGGATCGCCTTATGGCGGGTTCACATATATCACTAGTAAGTTACTAGATCATAGTTATTCTTTCTGCACTTCTTAACAAATATTATTGAGCTTCCTATGCTGTTTTAAGATCTAGTTTTCGGCTATTGGTGAAAGGAATTCTTAAAATAGCGGAATTTTAGCATAGTGATATTTTATCACTAGGAATGTTACTAGAGTGTTACTAGAATATCACTAGACCTCCACAGTGATTATTAAACGTCACATCTGACTTATAATACCTCGCGAAATAGCTTTGATCGTAATTATCATTTGTCTTTTCGCTTTCCCAACGTGCTCTTGGATTATTAAAAACCCTTTCATATGCATCACTGGTAAGTTACTAGATTCTAGTAATTTCTACTGAACGTCCTTACAAGAACCACCGAACTTTCTTATGCTGTGTAAGACCTAATTTTCGGTTATTTATAAAGGAAATCTCAAATTAGAGGAAATTAAACGTAGTGAAATTATACCCCTAGGAAAGTTACTAGAGCCTTACTAGAGTATCACTAGACCCCCATGGTAGTTACTAAACGTCATATTTGATCCAAAATACTTCGCGAAATTATTTTGATCACATTTATCATTTGTTTTTCCGCTTTTGCAACGTGTTTTCTTCTTTTTCCTTTGTTTTCTCCGTATTATTAAATATTTTAAATACCGAAACTAAGAAACAGAAAATTTCTCCTTTCTGGTAACTTTCCCCTAATAGGTCTTCACCGTTCCTAATTATACTTTACTGAGGTATTTCAAGGCAGAAAACGCTTCCTCTTACGCATTTACTCAGTGTCGTCGGAAAATAACTCGAATTTGTACTAGTAGGTAACAACCTATGTACGATGGATAAGGCGACTACGTCGAAAGGTGGCATGGAAACGACTGAAAGCACCATGCCAAAGGGCCATAACCTGCGGGGTGTGAAGCGTGTAGCTTCCTCACCGCCAGCGGCAGTAGGGACTTGGGAGCTTTCACCTCCACCGCTATCGGAAAAACAAATTTCTGAACTTAAAAGTAAACTGTCAGGCCATCATTATAATGTTATTAGTATCGTTGCAGTCAGCAAAGACAATGCAGAGAGGAAGAAGAATATTGAGCAAGCTATTGTAGAATATGAGAGTGCATTCCAGGAAGTTCTTTGTGCATACGAAAAACTTCGGGTTGAGCGAGAGGTCGTTTTGCAGATGAGTAATATGCTCCGTAATGAGATAGGTCTAATTAAAGATACGGTTCAGTCTAGATCATCAGAGATCAAATCGGCAGTCACAGTAGCGACTGATGATATTAGAAATGTTGTTGCTGCCGAAACAAAGAAAATCAATGGGAACCTGAGAAGCGTACAGGGAGGATCCTCCATATCTAGCCAGTCTTTTGCGGCAGTAGCAGCGAATAATAGCAGCAAGGTCGGCGAGTATACAAGACAAGATCCTACGGGAACATCTAAACGTAATGTATCTTCGCTAATAGTGGTTCCTGCAGGTAATAAAGTAGATACATATACCACTCCATCCCAAACACGGGAAAAGATAATGAAGCTCGTGAATCCCATCGACCTCGGCGTGAAGGTAGCGAGAATTTCTAATTTTCGGCGTAATGGTATCAGACTAGAAGCATTTCCAGAAGATATTGAAAAGCTGAAAAATTCAATCTCTACGAAAGATGCCAGCTTTGAAGTATCGGAGGAACGTAAACTTCGGCCACGTGTTATGATTAGAGCGGTTCCAGCCGATGTCGATGCGGAAACACTGAAAATGAGTTTAATTAGCCAAAATCTAGGTGGTCAAGGCGATGTTACGGTTATATATTCCTACCCGCTGAAGGACAGAAAAGTGACATCATGGATAGTCGAACTCTCGCCCGAGGATAGAGCTAAACTCGTCCGACAGGGCAGAGTGTTTATTGGATGGGCGTCATGCCCATTGGAGGATCATATAAGAATTGTCCAATGTTTCAGATGTCTTGGATTTGGTCACATCTCGAAAAACTGTAAAGGCAAGGACCTATGCGGCCATTGTGGAGGCGAACATGAAACCAGAGGATGCAGTAAAAGAAATGATACGCCAGAATGTCACAACTGCAAACAGGCCAACCTAATGGAAGTCTCGCATTCTGCACTAGATTCTAGGAGATGTACAATCCTGCGTAGGAAAATAGACGAAAAGGCGCGTAGTATAGCCTACACCTGACCTTATGCTGTAAATATTCCAAATTTCGCGTCGCTATCGCTATAGCTGTTGGCATTACCAATCTTCAATTTCTATTAGTCACTAGTAACACTAGGTATAACCATCGTTAAAATTTGTCGATAATATGTCTCTGTACACGAACGAATCAAGCCCTAGTATTCTAACTGTAGCACGGCGTATATCAGTACCCTTATAAGCAACCGCGTCCAATATGATCGTCGCCTCCCAACTATAGCAACGTCAACAAAGTTCCTGAACCAATATGTACAATTAAGCTCATCTCTCCGGATTTCTCTTATGGTATGTATGACTAATATCATATCGAGGTTATTGTATCGTTCGGGTTGGAAAAGTCTCCAAAATTAGTTCCATACTGTGGAGGGCGTTGTGTTGGGTGGCGACAACCATATCTTGGTAAGATTCTAAATGTCGTTGTACTCTATTTCATATGTCATAGTTAGATGTTTGTGCTAGATTGTAAGTTTGGCGAATCGTGCGAACTAACGCTTGCGATAAATATGAGAGATGTATATAGTGGACATGCGACGTCAAATCTATTTTGCTATTTTAAGTGTCTTTGCGTTTTTGATTTGACATTCGAGAGAGTCGAGTGCTAATGGTCTGCATCCCGACCTAAAGAGGATGCCCTGTAGAGCGTGGCGTGACTTCCAGCCGGTGCCCAATGAGGCGCTCACAGAAAACCGGCCACATTCCATCTTGTGATAGCAAAATAAGTAGTCAACATTTGAGTCCTGTGGGGCTACCAACCCTGCTCGACTCGCCTTGGCTTTCGCCAAGGCGCTCTCATTGGTACTACAAGAATAGAAAATAGTAAACGTAGTTTTAGGGCGAGTACCTCGGAGCTCGTCCCCAATGAGTCTTCTCATACACGCGATAGTTTATCTGATAATAATTTAGTAATAGCGTCAGCTAGTAATCTTTCCTGTGATTCGCCTGTCTTTGCCGCGGATAGTAATATTACTGACACACGAAGTGATGAGAATCCTGCATTTGTGTGTTCTGATTGCCTACGTGCATTTACTACGAAGAAAGGTCTAGGAGTTCATCGAAAGTCAAAGCACGCAGCGGTGGTAAACGAAGAAATCCATACCGATAGGAAAAAGCAACGGTGGACACGCGAAGAGATGATGCTACTTGCCAGAGCGGAACTTGATGCAAATAAAAATGTGAGTAATATTAACCAATTTTTAAAAGAAAACTGTATAACTGATAGATCGGTAGAAGCAATTAAGTGTCTAAGGAAACAAAAGAAATATAAAGACCTAATGGAAGAATTGAAGATGAGTAATCGCGCTAGTTTCGATGAAGAGAGCATCTCTTCGCAAGTCGTGTCACCTGTTGGCCCGCCAGAAGCAGCGTCCGATGAATCATGGGAGAACAGCGTACGACAAAAGCTCGAAGGAATGTTGAACGGTAACTCTGACGAGCTGGGCCGTGCGTTGTGTTCTGCGATTAGAGAAGCCTTAGACGGAAGATCGCCCGCAGCCTTTCTAAAGGAGTGGGCCAATGAGAAATTTCCAACTCAGAAGAAACATGGTACGGATTCAAATAAAGAGCAACTTATCCGCAATTACTCAAGGACTCTCTCCAAAAGGAAAATGAGACGGAGAGAATACAAACGCTTTCAAGCGCTTTGGAGAAAGAATATGTCGAAAGCAGTCTCAAAGCTACTTGACGGTGATAGTTCGGTTGCAGCATCTCCTACACTGGAAGAGCAGGAGAACTACTGGAGAGGCATTCTCGAAGCGGAACTCCCAAACAGCGGAGAGGTTAGTATAGAACCAGAAGATGTTCCCTCGAAATACGAAAGGATCTGGGGTCCGATACGCGAGAGAGAAGTCGTAGAATGCCGCCCACCATTAAAATCTGCAGCCGGACCAGATTATCTACCGGTAAGGAAATGGGTAAGTGCGGTCTCAGTTATTAGTAAGACGGCTGTATTCAATGTTTTATTGTTATGGAAGAATGTGCCTACTTTTTGGCGAGACTCACGGACTGTCCTCATTCCGAAGGAAATAGGTACGAAGGATCCGACCAAATTTCGTCCGATCTCAGTATCGTCAGTCGTTTTGCGCCATTTCCATAAAATTATCGCCAAAAGGTTAGCCGAACTACAGTTGTTGGACCGCAGACAAAGGGCCTTTATTCCAGCCGATGGAACTGCGGAAAACATATTTATACTGTCACACGCACTACATATAGCTAGGTCAAACCTGAGGCCACTGCATATGATAACCTTAGATGTAAGGAAGGCGTTTGATACAATTAGGCATTCGTCCATCTTAACAACGCTTGAGAAGCGGGGATTGCCGGGTCCATTCATTAAATATATGAAAGAAATTTATAGTAGTTCTTGTACATATCTCGAGGTGAACCGCAGAAAATCTAGCTCCATACGTCCAACACAAGGCGTGAGACAAGGAGATCCACTCTCACCATTTATTTTCAATTTATGTATGGATACTGTCCTAGCTGCAATTCCGTCGGAAGTCGGCTTCAACCTCGATGGCGAAAACGTGAATGCCCTAGCATTTGCTGATGATTTGGTTATAATTGCCTCAACGCGAGGCGGTGCGCAGCACACACTGAACAGAGTGGTGTCGGCCTTATCGAGACATGGTCTTTCTCTGATGCCATCGAAATGTAGCGCTCTGTCACTGATGCCGTCTGGCAAAGAAAAGAAACTGAAAGTCCTAACAGACTGTCAGTTTACGGTTAACGAGGTGCCTATTCCCCAAGTAGCGTCAGAATGCACCTGGAAATACCTGGGTATCGTCTTTGACGCTAAAGGGCCCAAATGTCAAACGCCAAATTTTAAAGACCTTCTTTTAAAGATTTCAAAGGGCCCACTGAAGCCACAGCAGAGGATAATTATACTACAGTCCTTCTTAATCCCTAGGTTTATTCATATGCTGGTGTTGGGCGGTACGACTCATGGCCACTTACGGAGAATGGATAAGATTATTCGGAAGGAAGTAAGAAAGTGGTTGGCGCTACCGCATGATACGCCGGTAGCCTTCTTCCATGCTCCTGTCAGTGAAGGTGGTCTGGGCATCTCGTCATTTGTATCTTCTATTCCAGAGTTAATCCACAGCAGGTTAGGGCGAATGACTAATTCCAGCAATGGTGTAGCCAGATCCACGGCGCACAGTGCGTGGGCACAGAGCAGGAGAAAGTGGTGCGCAGCTGCGCGCATCAAATCGTCCGAATGGCCTAAGAAGCTTCATCGTATGGTCGATGGCTGGGAGCTTAGAGAAACGAGAAGGGCGTCACCCTCCTATGCATGGTTTAGAGACCCAACGGTGCGTATACCACCTAGAGACTGGATCCAGTATATACACACACGCATCAACTGCCTGCCCTCAAGGATGAGGACCACTCGAGGCCTTAGGAGACAGCAGCAGGATACATCCTGTAGAGCCGGCTGTGGTCGCCCAGAGACAACGGCTCACATTATACAGGAGTGCCATAGAACACATGGCGGACGGATTCTAAGGCATGATGCAGTCGCTCTCTTTCTGTCTAAAGTGCTTTGCAGAAGAGGATACGGGACCACAAGGGAAAAGATATTTCAGGGTTCACAGGGCGCAAGAAAACCGGATATTATTGCGAAGAAAGAGAACATAGCACATGTCATAGATGTCCAAATTGTTTCCGCATACAGACCATTAAGTTCTGCCCATGAGGTAAAGAAGCGGTACTACGCAGGAGATATGAAGCTCGTCCAAGAAATTGCGAAGTGGGCTGGTCTAAGTCCAGGCAACATAAAATTTTCAACAGCAACCATCTCGTGGAGAGGAGTCTGGGCCTCGTCCTCAGTGGAATACCTCAGAGGCATTGGAATAACAAAATCCGACCTAAGTCAGGCGACAACTAGAGTATTGCAGGGTTCTCATACAAATTTTGTTAGGTTTAATCAAATGACGACAATGATAGGTCGTAGATATAGAGGTACGGCGAATCACAGACATAGATGTAGCTGAGTCCTGCAGGAACACAGGAGCGTTGGGCCAAATATATATATAAGCATGAAATACACCTTTTTGCTTTTAGTTTTCCTTTTTACTCGTTTTGTTCTTTTCATTCTCTTTATTAATACATATACATATATATATATATATGACGCTCAGACGCACCTGGTAGTGAACCTGCTAATATTTACAATTTTTGTTCTTAGTTTCAATATCTTCTTCATTTTGTAATATTCATGTACCGTATCCATGCGGAATATCATGGAAAAATAAACATGTTAAATAGCCAAATGCCTCGTCATCTAATTAGTGACGCGCATGAATGGATTAACGAGATTCCCAACCTGTCCCTATCTCTAGTCGAGGCCTGACAGTCGAAGCGAACGGACGTACCGAGCGGAGCGCTCCGAATACCTGCGACCTATACCTGCGGCTAACCCTTGCGCGAGAAGTGACAGTTTTGCTGATTTTAAGAGTGTCTTATTTAACGAATATTTTAACGTATTCTGTGAATATTTCATTTTAAATTCAGTCTGCTGAGGATTATTGTGTGATAGCTGAATTTTCTGCGTGTGTGTTGGTTACTGTGGCAGGCGATCTGCTCGCTGTACTAACACTCGCGTAAAAGCGACTTTAGAGGCGGATCTGCGGAAATATTCGGCCTAGGCCGTTTATCTGCGCAAATCTTAGCAACTACTGTTGCTGTGTGACTGAGAGAGTGAAAGTGCGTGTTTCCCTTTGGAAGGAAGCAGGAAATTGTATTTCAAAAGGCGGTTAACGCCTAAGTAGAGGAAAAAAAATACTCTTTGTTGAAAATTCCTGCCTTCGGGTAAGAATTTTGCAAAGAGCTCGCGGCCCCTGCTTCCTCTCAACGAGAGGAACATTTTGAGTGTTCGATCGTGAAAATCGATCGAATACTTTAAAAGTTATAACGATTTTTCTTGAGTTTTCCAGATTTCAGGGTGTGGCCGGCGGCCATCTTGTACGCTTAGCGGCGGCCTGAGGGCCTACCGGCGCCGCCTTACCTGCGGCCTAGTCAAGCGGCCGCGTGGAGCGGCCGAGCAGCGAGGCGACCGAGCGTCGGCGGAGGCGGCCGAGCGGAGCCGAGCAGACCTGACGGAGAGAAGGGGAGAGGCCGAGCGGAGCGGCCGAGCAACGGCGGAGACGGCCGAGCATCCCCAACCGGAGCCGAGGACGGCCGACCGAAGGTGCGAGAGAGAGGGGGCCATGGCGGCGGACACCGAGAAGGAGGAGAGCGCCCGAACGGCGGAAACACCGGACGAGGCGCAGCTGGCGGCCGAGAGGAGGCAGAAGAAGGAGGAGAGGAGGAAGAGGAAGGAGGCAGAGCGAAAGGCGCTCAACCTTGCGCTGACTACGGAGGAGTCAGCTATGGAAACCGACGGCGAGGATTGGACGACGGTGACGAGGGGGCGACGCAACAGCGGTAAGGGAGAGGTGGCCGCTGCTTCCTCGACGTCTGCACCTGCGGCGAAGGGCCTCAAACGGACGCGAGGGAGCACGGCATCCGCCTGCAGCGAGGTAAGCGCAGAGAGCGCCGAGGAGGAAGTTTCTGTGGTAGCAGCAAGGAGCCAGCAGCCGAAGGTTGTTCTAGTTAAACTAGAACGGGAGGAGATGCCCCCACCACCGGCACCGACGGCGATTTCCACCGCCAAGCGGACGCGACTAGCATCGCCAGCCAGGAGCAAAGCAGAGAGGGAGGAGGTCCGTCCCACTACAGCGGAGAAACAAGGAGGAGGAAACACCCTGGAGGACTTTCGGAAAGCGGCAGCAGCGGCTCAGAAGGAAATCACCTCCTTCTGCCTTGACGAGCAGGGAGGTGTCACCCGTGCTCAGGCGAGCTATATCCTAGCTCGCGTGAACATTCTCAACGAGGCGATCGGCAGCCTGACACTTAAATGCGGCCGCTTGGAGGGACGACTGGAGGAAAGGAGCAGCGGTCACCATCAGCCGCAAGCAGCGCCTAGGAGGGGATCAGCAACCGCAGCTAAGGAGGCCATCTCCAGCAGGCCTGCCGCCGGCGCTGCGGCTTCGAACGTTCCCATCAGCGGCGCCGTGCGATCCTTTGCTGCGGCACTGAAGGAAGCGGTGGCCACACAGAGGCACCCAAGCTGGGCGGCGAGAACCACGGCGGCTGCAATCGCGGTCACAGAGAAGGCACTGCCTAGAGCGGAGGTCCTCATCCGGCCAGCTACGCCGGCCGCCGCCACCAGCAGCGAGGCGACCAAGAAGGCTCTAATGGCCATGATAAACCCCGCGGCCGAGAAAATCGCCGTGAAAGCGGTAAGGAGAGCGCGGGACAACGGCGTAATAGTGGAGACCGCGAGTGAGGAACACTTAAGAGTGTTCTACAAGAGCTCGAAGTTGAAAGACGCGGGCTTTACCGTAACGAAACCGATTGGAGACAGGCCGCGAGTGATAATCTTCGGTGTGCCGTGCGAGATGGAGTCGAAAGAAGTTTCGGACGCGATAGTGGCGCAGAACTTCTTGGATCGCCCCGCGGAAAACGTCGCGGATATCATTTCCCCGGTATTCAAAACCGGAAGACGTGACCGCGATGTTGTGGACTGGGTTGTCGAAGTGGAGCCAAATCTGCGTAGACGCCTCATTACGAAGGAACGCCTGTGCTTGGGCTGGAAGACGTGCTTTGTGCGCGACTATCTCGAGGCAACCAGGTGTTACAGGTGCCAATCCTACGGGCACATATCTAAATTCTGCAAGCAGGACGCGGATACGTGCAAACATTGCAGCAGGAAGGGTCACCGAGCGACTGAGTGCCCCGAGAAGGAGAAGCAGGCCTACTGCATCAACTGCAAAAAGGCCGGCCGTCCGCACCTACACAGCGCATCAAACAGGAGCTGCCCGTCGTATACGGCGGCGCTGCAGAGGAGAGCTGCTCTAATCCAGTATGGATAAAGCAGCCAACCAGATCCCAGCAGCGCAATCCGGAGACAAGGCAGCAGCTGCAGCATCTCCAGAAGGTAACGGCCCTCGAGCCGTCTTTAATATGCGCTATTTTCGCGAACGCGTAGGTAGGGCCCTCAGTTCGGAGACGGCTCCGCCTGAGGGAAGTAGAGTCACGCATCCCCACGCCCGCGCGGTCGAAACCGCGCCGTCCGCGCCACGCGCCGCGATCCCCACCGCGAATCCTACCGCGTCAACCGCGCCGCGCTCTCTCGCGATTTCCACCGCCGCGCAGCCGCAGCCGCCGCCGCCGACCGAAAACTCGAACGTGACCACGGGGATTAGGATACTGCAGTTGAATATGCGGCGTTCAACTGTAGTCAGCGGAGAGGTACGTCAACTCGTAGCCGAAAAACGCCTCGACGTCCTGCTCTTGCAGGAACCACACGTCAGAGCGTTCGGCTCGAGATACAGCCTTTGTGGATTAGGCTCTGGCGTGAGGATCGCCGCCGTACGCTCACAACGCCCGTGGGCTGCGGTGGCAGTAGCGAACCCCTCGGTACAGTTTCTTCTAGTCTCGCAGTTAAGCACTAGCCACTGCGCCGTGGCAGAAGTGCAAGCGCCCAGCTTCTCTTTCTACGCCGTCTCGTGCTATTTTCAGTACAGCGACGAGATCGAGGAGCACCTCAGGCACCTCGAAATGGTGTTTCATTCCCTGAGGGGGAAGAGACTTTTAGTCGGAGTAGACGCGAACGCACGCTCGTCTCTCTGGGGCCCCCAGAATACAGACGAAAGAGGCTCTCTCTTCGAGGACCTCATTCGCGCGTTCGATATGTCGGTGGTCAACGTTCCTGGCCATGGCCCCACCTACGAGGCGGTGACAGGCTCGTCTTATATCGACGTCACCCTGGCATCGCCTGCCCTTTCCCCATTCATCGGGGAATGGAAGGTGAGACGCGAATGGACCAGCAGCGACCATCATTCCATAGATGTGAGGCTCAGGGTAGCCAAATCCGCTCGAGGTGAGCGGCGCGCCATTTCCAGCCGGTTCGACACCCGTCGCGCCGACTGGGAAAGGTTCTCCGCCGTACTCGCGGATCTCTCATGGGAGAGACTGGTTCCCTGTACCTTAGACTCGGTGGAGCAAGTTGAGGCGATGGCGGAGAAGCTTACAGGGGTCCTCACAGATTCCTGTAAAGCGTCGATGCCTAGGAAGCGTCATTTTAGGAAGTCCAACCCGTGGTGGACAGCGAAATTAACTAACCTTAAAAAGGCCGTGTATCGCAATAGACGTAAGCTCCAAGGGAGTAGAGATGAACCCTCTTACCTCGACAACCTGCGTACATACCGCTCTTCTTTGCGGAATTACAGCAGGGAGGTGAAAAGGGCGAAACTCGAAAGTTGGCGAAACTTCGTCACGTCGCACGGGAACTCGGAGCCTTGGGGCTTCGTTTACAAGCACCAGGCGGATAAAGTCCGAGTTCAGACCGTGCTTAGTACGGTTCGGCGTGGCGATGGATCCGACACGATGAGTATTAGGGAAACCGCCAGCTTCCTCCTGGATGCTCACGTCCCAGATGATCGGGAAAATGAGGATACGCTTTCCCAGCGTGAAATTAGGATGTCTTCGACGACACCGCCTGATACGGCGGACGCTCCTCCTTTCACGGAGTCTGAGGTTGCCGTGGCGGTGAAGTCGTTTTACAAAGACAAGGCCCCCGGACCGGATAATATCGAAGTCCGTGTTATTAAAGTGGCGAATAGAATTATCCCCGATCAGATACTGCGCCTTTTCAACGGGTGCCTTCTGTGGGGCGTCTTTCCCTCCGCTTGGAAAGAGGGCTCGCTCCGAGCCCTCCTGAAGGGTAAAGAGAAGGACGAGAAGGACCCGCGTTCGTATCGGCCTATCTGTCTCCTCTCCGTCGTAGGAAAGCTTTTTGAGAAGCTCTTGAAGCTTAGAATCGCCAACACGTCGCTGGCCCCGGGAAAAGTCTCCGATAGACAATTCGGGTTCACACCCGGAAAATCTACGGAAGACGCGATCGTTGAGCTCCGCCGCATGGTATCCGCCGAAGAGGCGCGATATTGTGTAGCGCTGCTCTTCGATATTACCGGCGCCTTCGATAACGTTTGGTGGCCCTTAGTACTCGAGTCCCTTAAGGAAAGAGACTGCCCCCGGAACGTTTTCGAAGTAATCAAGAATTACTTCGTCTTCCGGAGGGTAAAGATCTCAATTGGATCCACCGAGGTCTCCAAGCAGGCCACGCGAGGTTGCCCACAAGGTTCCGTCCTTGGTCCGGCCTGCTGGAACCTCGTCTTCGACGGACTCCTGAGGCTCCT
>CAXDIW010000339.1:147500-155000 GCA_963989415.1 Cerceris ruficornis | reverse complement strand
GACTGACCTTCTTGGCGAGAAAATCTTTGCTCCCGGCGGCGAAAGGTCTACGCCGCTAGGACTTAGAAAAATTTTCATACTTTACGATTTTTTCTCTCGATTTTATCGGTATAGGAAAGCGTTGTAGAGGAAAACGTTTGGGACGAAAGTTTCATGGTTTGCGATGCTCTACAAGAATACGACATTTCGATCGCCCGCCGAAATTAGGAAATCGCTTAATTAACAATAAGTTGCAAAAATTTCTTTATTAACAAAAATTTTCGCCCCGGGCAATATTGTTTCTCTTTCGATTCCGCGCCAGAAAGTATTAAAACTTTTTCCACTAGGTCGCACCGCTGCCGCTCTACTGTCTTGGCGGAAACACCACTGCCGCCCGTCCTTACGAAATCGGTTAATCAACAATAAGTCGCAAAATTGGCCTATTAACGAAATTTTTCGCCCAGTGCAATGTTGTTTCTTTTTCGATTCTGCGTAAAAAAGAAAGATACACTTTTTCCTCTAAGTCGCACCGTTGAGGCTCCACACTCTAGTAAAGGTCTACGCCGCTAGGACTTAGAAAAATTTTCATACTTTACGATTTTTTCTCTCGATTTTATCGGTATA
Organism: Cerceris ruficornis; assembly: GCA_963989415.1. Classification (NCBI taxonomy): domain Eukaryota; kingdom Metazoa; phylum Arthropoda; class Insecta; order Hymenoptera; family Crabronidae; genus Cerceris; species Cerceris ruficornis. Next base: position 154,397 of record CAXDIW010000339.1, on the reverse strand, counting down.
GGAAAGCGTTGTAGAGGAAAACGTTTGGGACGAAAGTTTCATGGCTTGCGATGCTCTACAAGAATACGACATTTCGATCGCCCGCCGAAATTAGGAAATCGGTTAATTAACAATAAGTTGCAAAAATTTGTTTATTAACAAAAATTTTCGCCCCGGGCAATATTGTTTCTCTTTCCATTCTGCACCAGAAAGTATTAAAACATTTTCCTCTAGGTCGCACCGCTGCCGCTCTACTGTCTTGGCGGGAATACCACTGCCGCTCGTCCTTACGAAATCGGTTAATCAACAATAAGTCGCAAAATTGGCCTATTAACGAAATTTTTCGCCCAGTGCAATGTTGTTTCTTTTTCGATTCTGCGTAAAAAAGAAAGATACACTTTTTCCTCTAAGTCGCACCGTTGAGGCTCCACACTCTTGTAAAGGTCTACGCCGCTAGGACTTAGAAAAATTTTCATACTTTACGATTTTTTCTCTCGATTTTATCGGTATAGGAAAGCGTTGTAGAGGAAAACGTTTGGGACGAAAGTTTCATGGCTTGCGATGCTCTACAAGAATACGACATTTCGATCGCCCGCCGAAATTAGGAAATCGGTTAATTAACAATAAGTTGCAAAAATTTGTTTATTAACAAAAATTTTCGCCCCGGGCAATATTGTTTCTCTTTCCATTCTGCACCAGAAAGTATTAAAACATTTTCCTCTAGGTCGCACCGCTGCCGCTCTACTGTCTTGGCGGGAATACCACTGCCGCTCGTCCTTACGAAATCGGTTAATCAACAATAAGTCGCAAAATTGGCCTATTAACGAAATTTTTCGCCCAGTGCAATGTTGTTTCTTTTTCGATTCTGCGTAAAAAAGAAAGATACACTTTTTCCTCTAAGTCGCACCGTTGAGGCTCCACACTCTTGTAAAGGTCTACGCCGCTAGGACTTAGAAAAATTTTCATACTTTACGATTTTTTCTCTCGATTTTATCGGTATAGGAAAGCGTTGTAGAGGAAAACGTTTGGGACGAAAGTTTCATGGCTTGCGATGCTCTACAAGAATACGACATTTCGATCGCCCGCCGAAATTAGGAAATCGGTTAATTAACAATAAGTTGCAAAAATTTGTTTATTAACAAAAATTTTCGCCCCGGGCAATATTGTTTCTCTTTCCATTCTGCACCAGAAAGTATTAAAACATTTTCCTCTAGGTCGCACCGCTGCCGCTCTACTGTCTTGGCGGGAATACCACTGCCGCTCGTCCTTACGAAATCGGTTAATCAACAATAAGTCGCAAAATTGGCCTATTAACGAAATTTTTCGCCCAGTGCAATGTTGTTTCTTTTTCGATTCTGCGTAAAAAAGAAAGATACACTTTTTCCTCTAAGTCGCACCGTTGAGGCTCCACACTCTTGTAAAGGTCTACGCCGCTAGGACTTAGAAAAATTTTCATACTTTACGATTTTTTCTCTCGATTTTATCGGTATAGGAAAGCGTTGTAGAGGAAAACGTTTGGGACGAAAGTTTCATGGCTTGCGATGCTCTACAAGAATACGACCCTTCGATCGCCCGCCGAAATTAGGAAATCGGTTAATTAACAATAAGTTGCAAAAATTTGTTTATTAACAAAAATTTTCGCCCCGGGCAATATTGTTTCTCTTTCGATTCCGCGCCAGAAAGTATTAAAACTTTTTCCACTAGGTCGCACCGCTGCCGCTCTACTGTCTTGGCGGAAACACCACTGCCGCCCGTCCTTACGAAATCGGTTAATCAACAATAAGTCGCAAAATTGGCCTATTAACGAAATTTTTCGCCCAGTGCAATGTTGTTTCTTTTTCGATTCTGCGTAAAAAAGAAAGATACACTTTTTCCTCTAAGTCGCACCGTTGAGGCTCCACACTCTTGTAAAGGTCTACGCCGCTAGGACTTAGAAAAATTTTCATACTTTACGATTTTTTCTCTCGATTTTATCGGTATAGGAAAGCGTTGTAGAGGAAAACGTTTGGGACGAAAGTTTCATGATTTGCGATGCTCTACAAGAATACGACATTTCGATCGCCCGCCGAAATTAGGAAATCGCTTAATTAACAATAAGTTGCAAAAATTTGTTTATTAACAAAAATTTTCGCCCCGGACAATATTGTTTCTCTTTCGATTCCGCGCCAGAAAGTATTAAAACTTTTTCCTCTAGGTCGCACCGCTGCCGCTCTACTGTCTTGGCGGAAACACCACTGCCGCTCGTCCTTACGAAATCGGTTAATCAACAATAAGTCGCAAAATTGGCCTATTAACGAAATTTTTCGCCCAGTGCAATGTTGTTTCTTTTTCGATTCTGCGTAAAAAAGAAAGATACACTTTTTCCTCTAAGTCGCACCGTTGAGGCTCCACACTCTTGTAAAGGTCTAAGCCGCTAGGACTTAGAAAAATTTTCATACTTTACGATTTTTTCTCTCGATTTTATCGGTATAGGAAAGCGTTGCAGAGGAAAACGTGTGGGACGAAAGTTTCATGGCTTGCGATGCTCTACAAGAATACGACACTTCGATCGCCCGCCGAAATTAGGAAATCTGTTAATTAACAATAAGTTGCAAAAATTTGTTTATTAACAAAAATTTTCGCCCCGGGCAATATTGTTTCTCTTTCGATTCCGCGCCAGAAAGTATTAAAACTTTTTCCTCTAGGTCGCACCGCTGCCGCTCTACTGTCTTGGCGGAAACACCACTGCCGCCCGTCCTTACGAAATCGGTTAATCAACAATAAGTCGCAAAATTGGCCTATTAACGAATTTTTTCGCCCAGTGCAATGTTGTTTCTTTTTCGATTCTGCGTAAAAAAGAAAGATACACTTTTTCCTCTAAGTCGCACCGTTGAGGCTCCACACTCTTGTAAAGGTCTACGCCGCTAGGACTTAGAAAAATTTACATACTTTACGATTTTTTCTCTCGATTTTATCGGTATAGGAAAGCGTTGTAGAGGAAAACGTTTGGGACGAAAGTTTCATGGTTTGCGATGCTCTACAAGAATACGACATTTCGATCGCCCGCCGAAATTAGGAAATCGGTTAATTAACAATAAGTTGCAAAAATTTGTTTATTAACAAAAATTTTCGCCCCGGGCAATATTGTTTCTCTTTCGATTCCGCGCCAGAAAGTATTAAAACTTTTTCCTCTAGGTCGCACCGCTGCCGCTCTACTGTCTTGGCGGAAACACCACTGCCGCCCGTCCTTACGAAATCGGTTAATCAACAATAAGTCGCAAAATTGGCCTATTAACGAAATTTTTCGCCCAGTGCAATGTTGTTTCTTTTTCGATTCTGCGTAAAAAAGAAAGATACACTTTTTCCTCTAAGTCGCACCGTTGAGGCTCCACACTCTTGTAAAGGTCTACGCCGCTAGGACTTAGAAAAATTTTCATACTTTACGATTTTTTCTCTCGATTTTATCGGTATAGGAAAGCGTTGTAGAGGAAAACGTTTGGGACGAAAGTTTCATGGCTTGCGATGCTCTACAAGAATACGACATTTCGATCGCCCGCCGAAATTAGGAAATCGGTTAATTAACAATAAGTTGCAAAAATTTGTTTATTAACAAAAATTTTCGTCCCGGACAATATTGTTTCTCTTTCGATTCCGCGCCAGAAAGTATTAAAACTTTTTCCTCTAGGTCGCACCGCTGCCGCTCTACTGTCTTGGCGGAAACACCACTGCCGCTCGTCCTTACGAAATCGGTTAATCAACAATAAGTCGCAAAATTGGCCTATTAACGAAATTTTTCGCCCAGTGCAATGTTGTTTCTTTTTCGATTCTGCGTAAAAAAGAAAGATACACTTTTTCCTCTAAGTCGCACCGTTGAGGCTCCACACTCTTGTAAAGGTCTACGCCGCTAGGACTTAGAAAAATTTTCATACTTTACGATTTTTTCTCTCGATTTTATCGGTATAGGAAAGCGTTGTAGAGGAAAACGTTTGGGACGAAAGTTTCATGGCTTGCGATGCTCTACAAGAATACGACATTTCGATCGCCCGCCGAAATTAGGAAATCGGTTAATTAACAATAAGTTGCAAAAATTTGTTTATTAACAAAAATTTTCGCCCCGGGCAATATTGTTTCTCTTTCGATTACGCGCCAGAAAGTATTAAAACTTTTTCCTCTAGGTCGCACCGCTGCCGCTCTACTGTCTTGGCGGAAACACCACTGCCGCTCGTCCTTACGAAATCGGTTAATCAACAATAAGTCGCAAAATTGGCCTATTAACGAAATTTTTCGCCCAGTGCAATGTTGTTTCTTTTTCGATTCTGCGTAAAAAAGAAAGATACACTTTTTCCTCTAAGTCGCACCGTTGAGGCTCCACACTCTTGTAAAGGTCTACGCCGCTAGGACTTAGAAAAATTTTCATACTTTACGATTTTTTCTCTCGATTTTATCGGTATAGGAAAGCGTTGCAGAGGAAAACGTGTGGGACGAAAGTTTCATGGCTTGCGATGCTCTACAAGAATACGACACTTCGATCGCCCGCCGAAATTAGGAAATCTGTTAATTAACAATAAGTTGCAAAAATTTGTTTATTAACAAAAATTTTCGCCCCGGGCAATATTGTTTCTCTTTCGATTCCGCGCCAGAAAGTATTAAAACTTTTTCCTCTAGGTCGCACCGCTGCCGCTCTACTGTCTTGGCGGAAACACCACTGCCGCCCGTCCTTACGAAATCGGTTAATCAACAATAAGTCGCAAAATTGGCCTATTAACGAAATTTTTCGCCCAGTGCAATGTTGTTTGTTTTTCGATTCTGCGTAAAAAAGAAAGATACACTTTTTCCTCTAAGTCGCACCGTTGAGGCTCCACACTCTTGTAAAGGTCTACGCCGCTAGGACTTAGAAAAATTTTCATACTTTACGATTTTTTCTCTCGATTTTATCGGTATAGGAAAGCGTTGTAGAGGAAAACGTTTGGGACGAAAGTTTCATGGCTTGCGATGCTCTACAAGAATACGACACTTCGATCGCCCGCCGAAATTAGGAAATCGGTTAATTAACAATAAGTTGCAAAAATTTGTTTATTAACAAAAATTTTCGCCCCGGGCAATATTGTTTCTCTTTCGATTCCGCGCCAGAAAGTATTAAAACTTTTTCCACTAGGTCGCACCGCTGCCGCTCTACTGTCTTGGCGGAAACACCACTGCCGCCCGTCCTTACGAAATCGGTTAATCAACAATAAGTCGCAAAATTGGCCTATTAACGAAATTTTTCGCCCAGTGCAATGTTGTTTCTTTTTCGATTCTGCGTAAAAAAGAAAGATACACTTTTTCCTCTAAGTCGCACCGTTGAGGCTCCACACTCTTGTAAAGGTCTACGCCGCTAGGACTTAGAAAAATTTTCATACGCAACGGTTATTCTACAATAACTTTATAAATATTTTGTTTTGCTTGTATACGTGTATAACATTAATTGCTTCAAATACCCATCCCCGTCGATTGGTGGTTTTAGAAAATTTCTGCGATTAAAAAAAATTTTTATCGCTCTAATTATTGTTAAATATTTTCTAATCTACAATGTAAAATTAAAAACACCCTTATAAAAAGTTGTTGGTATTTTGATCTTATACGAGAATCTATATTTTGTTTTCCAAAAATAATTTTTTTGAGTTTTGAGCCTAACTTCAACTCGCCGTAAAATTTAAATTTTTAAAAAAAATTAAATTTTTTCCTGGCATTATTTATTAATTAGCCCTTCCGCGAGTATCTGTAAAAAAAAAATCTCGAATTTCGAATAATTAAGCATACTTTACTCTTGTGAACTAGCCTTCGCTCGAGCGTCAAAGTCCCAACAGTCCGAAAGTACCGGGGGACTTTACCTAGGCGGGCGGCCGGCGGTCGGCCGTGCCGGCGCCGACGCTCATGCTGGCGCCCTGGGTACTATAAGAGAGACCTTGGTGCGAACGATCCGGCCGGGGCAGCCGCTCGGTCGACTGCCATCGGTTGCGCTTCGTGCGTATCCATTCGAACGTACTTTATACATACTATTTAAATCTCTACACTACATTGCCACGGGTCGAAGTTCTGTACTGAATGACCCTTATGTGGCGACTATCCTCTTTCGGGGATTTTGGATGTAAGAGGCGTCGGTGTCTTTTTAGATTCGACGTTTCGAGCACCTACTGAGCGACCACTCTAGTCTCCGTGCGAGAATATCTGTTGACATAGACATATAAAGCAAAGTTGAAACGTACCGAAAAGTCGTGTACGAACTTTAATAGCAGAACTGGCGAAAGGAATAGTGAGTGCGCCATATACCGTTGAGCAATTTTGAGGTTATCTTTTTAGGCCGGGCTGAGAGGTTGGGCCTGGCCTACGAATGCGTTACATTCGTGCTCTTGTTAAGAACGGATGGCAAATAAAGGCACTCGGAAGGAGGAGGAGAAATTTTTTTAAAGGCATATTTGGTGGAAAATATGTCACTTTACTACTGTAAAGTACGATCTTTATTAATAGAAAACTATTTGGCTGGAGGAACGCATTTGTGGTTTGGTGGAACATATGCGAGAAGGAGTTGGAGGAAATTTGTCACTTTACTGCAAAAGTGTACGAAATTTATTAAAAGAGAGAAGGGAAAACGCATTATTTGGCCGAAAGAGAGAACGCATTTGTAGTTTTGTGGAACATATGCGAATATTTGAGTATAGGACGAAATGGAGAGACCTAGAGTTTCGTCGATCGGTCGAATTCGAACCGACGACGAGTCGAACGAACAGCTCGAAGACTCTCTTTTTCGAAGAACCGTGTCGAGGCGAGGTTCGAACGAAAAATTTGCGCTCCCTGGTTGATCCTGCCAGTAGTCATATGCTTGTCTCAAAGATTAAGCCATGCATGTCTCAGTACATGCCGAATTAAGGTGAAACCGCGAATGGCTCATTAAATCAGTTA